>OY744614.1:46535193-46705193 GCA_963556255.1 Allolobophora icterica | reverse complement strand
CTGGCCCTATTTATGAGGTACATGTATGTGTGTGCGTATCTGGGCTTTCATAGAGCGGATTTGAAAGAAGCTCTCAAACGCCCTGTGCACGTGGCTGTCAGAGATTTAAACAGTTGCTTCTTAATAATACTTGGGTCGAATCAACACGTCCCTCCCTTTGCAACAGGAAGACTGTTGCATAGGGAAAGACCTAGGGCCTATGCGGAACAGTGCGTGGTCTTGTTCTCGTGCTGATGTTTGGAAGCGAGGAACCTGTAGATCTCCCCGGGCAGCCGAGCGAATCGGCTAACTACTCAGTCTTAAAGGCGCTGAATAATTGACTGACAGCTATGTGTTGGGCTTACCCAGTTTGCAGGCGGTGACCTGGCGAAAGTCGCAGACTCCTTTGACGGGGTTGAAGAAGAGAGTAGGTCCGCACTCCCGGACGAAGGTTTGTCCGTGACTGCATTCGATGAAGAGATCGCACCTGTCTGGGTGGCTCTGGAGATGTCCGTTGGAGACCCCGAGGCAGACATCGACGGCTGAATCAACAGCATGAATCCATGGTTAGGCTGTACGTGTTTGCGGGGGACCACACTGGCTTTGTCAACAGCACAAGTTAGATAAATAACTCATAAGGAAAACTCCTTTAGCTATGTAAAAAAGTGGCCTGATACATACATACTCTAGTGTCAGCTATTGCATGATTCTTCTTTGGTTAGGCGCTACGTGTCTGCGGGGACCCATATTAGCTGTGTCAACAGTACAACTTACACAACTCTCAAGACACACACTCTAATGCATTCTGTCAACTCTGCATGGAGATCATTTGCCTAGGTTCTACGTGTTGGCGGGGGTCCACTGTTTGCCTACAGATGAAGTTTTGTTCTGAATGAACTTTGAACTTTTCTAAATTAAGCTGGCTAATACGGTGCTTTTGTGAGGAAAAGATGTGCTAGCGAATTCATTTTCTCAGCCTCGGCATATGAAAGCGGGTGGTCAGTCCTCTTCCTCACGTCTGATCTTGCCACTGACAATGTACGGTCAGTGTACTCATTATTGCTGAGTTCGCTAGGGGGCGCGAGTGGAACCCAAACTTTGAAACAAATTTCTGCCTGGAGGAGATTCGAACCCACGACCCTACGAACGACAGGACATCATCTTAATCACTAGACTATCTGTAAACAGCAGATACGCATGTAGCCACAGCGGTTGTGTTTGGAATTCAGTCGAAAGTTTCTTCAAATCAAAACCATATTATTATCGTCTTTATCGTTGTTGCTATTGTTGTTATTGTCTATTGTTTATTGTTATTGTCATCACCGTAATCGTTATTCTTGCTGCTCTTCCAAAGAAGCGTGTAAACATGTGAGCTACATTTACCTTTGCATTTGTACAAGGCGATGGATTCAAGGTAATGAAGTACAGTACAATTCTCTTAGTGTACAGGCCTGATCTATTTGTGACTCTCTGTCTCGCACCTGTATTGCTTCTTACCTGGATGGCCTGTGACGTCACCACGGAGCGCGAACAGCAGCAGAGCCAGTTTCTCTAGTAAGCCTCTGAATATAGAAGCAGAACATGGCATATGAAAAGTAAATCAACAGATTTCCCCATCCACCGATCATGTAGCGCCGTTTTGTAAGGCTGTGGAAGGTAATATTTGACTTGCAACATACATGCATACAGAGTGATACAGACACACGTAGGCCTACGTAAGTACTTTCTTAAAGTGTAATGTGTAAAGTGTGTATATGTATGCATGCATGCTTACAAAGATCTCAACGCTAGAAATAATTATTTTCTTAGAAACAGATATTTGTAACGAAATAGTATTTTTTAGTAGGCCTACTGCCGTAAGGTGGAAAAACGGCAAGATTTGCGATGCTCTCCCCCCCCCCGTGTGTCGTGTCCCGTTGCCCAGGGACCTTATGTTTGAATGGGTGCCACGCCATTTAAGGTCCCCGTGTATGAACTGTGCTTGGCCTCGACCCTGTTCATTTTCAATGAATTGTTCGGGCGAGATCCTTCACCATCGCTGCCCGCTTGAATGGGTACCACCATTTAAGGTCCTCGTGTACAAACCGGGCTAGGCCAAGATTTAAAACTCTAAAATAAGCCACCTTCGGGAGTGTACGAACATCCTCATGAATAATCGTGTGACGCAACTTACCGCAAGTTGAGTTTCATTTCAAGCAATCAACTGTTCGCTTAGTATTCCTTGATGTCGAAACCACAACGACAAATAGCAAATCTCAGACTAATCGGCTATAATTAAGGATTCGTTATAGGAATCGATTTAGTCCTTGATCCAGATAGAGTTTGACCCGCAATAGACGGACGTTGAATCGTATGCCAAATACAGTCAGGTAGAACGTTAGCCTGGCTCTTGTAACAGCCAGTGCAATTTTACTTAGCACGTGGAAAGACAGGCTGGGTGGATGATTGGATGGATGGATGGATGGATGGATGGTTGGTTGGATGGTTGGTTGGATGGCCAGCATCCAAGGCATGCACGACGTGGTGTGTCCACTGTCCACTCAGTGTCCATCAACCGCTGGCTGACCAGTGGTAGTAATTGTTTTGGGCGATCACTGCGTATTGTCTTGGTAACAGATGTTCCCGCAATCTGTCGACTGCATAGTCGACACTCTCTTTCGCTCTCTCTCTCGCGCTCTGTGTCTCTGTCTGTCTGTCTGTCTGTCTGTCTGTCTGTCTGTCTGTCTGTCTGTCTGTCTGTCTGTCTGTCTGTCTGTCTGTCTGTCTGTCTGTCTGTCTGTCTGTCTGTCTGTCTGTCTGTCTGTCTGTCTGTCCCTTTCTCTCGTTCATTTACATCACGCGCATTCAACAGTCGCGCATTTACATGTAGGCCTACAACCACCCGTCTAGCTCGTCAAGATCTTTTCTATTGCATGATTTATTACTTCTGGATTCTTTGCAACTTCTGAATCATGTCACTTCACGTGCACCTAAATCAAAAGACATTGACCAAGTTTGATAGCCAAGGCCGACTACAAAGCTTCATTGTGTATCCATTAATTATCCACACCTGTTTCCAGCGCCATTATAAGGACAAACAGTATCGCTAACACTGTCCTTTGATAGGATTGCGTGAACTCTGCCGATATTCGACTGCAGCTGAACGATTTATCAAAAGTGACATGATAAAATACACATCTTAGATTTTAACCTAGATTTTGGAACTCTGTAACTATGGCCGTTAGTTCTGCTCTGTCGCTTATATCGTTTCACTCTCAACTCACCTTTTAAAAGTTTATCACTCACGGACCGATTTTCTGTCTTAGTGAACCAATCTTCTGGATACACGGCTTGGTTGTGGTGCGTCAACGGTTGAACCTTATGCGTTAGACGCCGGCGCGAAAGAAGTTACTGTTTAGAAGCTCTGCTGTCCAACCTTCTGGAATAGGTTACCTGGCATCTTACGACATGAGCTTCATCTGGGGCGGGGGATGAATGGTTATACTCTTGCATGAAGAACACAAGATCTTGAAAGACGCGGTTCGATACTCGCAAGCCCCCCTCTAGATCGACTCAGCCTTTACTCCCGGGCAGTAAAATGAGCGGGCGCCTAACAGGCTGCCAAGACGAGTGTTCAATAAGACATTGATATTGTACCGTCATGTTTCAATGTTTCAATGTTACTTACTTCGGTTTGTCAGTCAGATTTTCAATAAACACGAATGTAACATTACTAATAGTGTTTACACTATTCTTGGTCTTTCTTTACCTCTATTCCGCAAGCGTTTGAAAACCACTTTGCACGATTCCGGCTTTCCATCGTTAGGTCGAGAACGCCTCTGATGAGTTTCTCTTGAAGAGGCGCTATATAAATCCGTGATTACATTACATAGTTCTTAATAATTACCAAGTAATTCTGACTCTACATTGAAGTGCGCATTGAAGCCGAGCAGACATTAAGAACCGTAAATAGACTGGAAGAAGTAAGTTTTCAGTCCAGAGCGAAGACAGCCTCTTGTAATGTAACGTAATGTAATGCAATGTAATGTAAATCTCCGAAATTTCTCAGCGCCACACAAAAGCCACGTCAGGGATACCAGCTTAATTCACCGGCGCTATATCAAATCAAGTCCGCAATAGCCATGTCCGCCTTATCCGTTCCGGTGCCAGGTCAGAGTCCGGGGAGGTCAAGCCGAGGAGACAGCAGGGTTCTACGGTGGTAATCGGTGATGATGGCGGTTGTGTGGTGGCGCAGGAATGGAATCAGGATAGGATAGCCTGAAGAGTTCGGTTTTCAGTCGTGAGTGGAAAGCAGCGGAGTGGAGAGTTAACTGCTAAGATGAGGAGGTAGAGAGTTCCAGATGGAGGAACCGGCAACTGTGAATGAACACAGGCCAAAGACAAGACACATACAACGTCACAGATTTCAAATGCAAGGAGTAGACTAACACGATTAGTCACAGCATCGTGCGTTTGTGTGTGTGTTTGTGTGTGTCTATTTGTCTGTAAGTCTCGCTGTACATCTATATATATACTCACAGACGCACATAGATGTACAGCGAGACTTACAGACAAATATAGCACATTTTAATATATGTATCCTCCAAAGGAGTCTACCGATATGACGACAGGACAACTTTTAAACATGAGATACTCTTAATATTCTTAACCAAAGGCGCTATGTAAATGATTGTATCAGTGTATGCTGTCTCCAGACATTACATAAATGTAATGTAATGTGAATCTCTAAAATCTCTCAGCACCATACAAAAGACACGTCAGGGAGACCGGCTTAAACATCGTCGCTATATAAACTCGTCATTATCTTTAGCCCAGTTGCTTGGTTCCTGCAAGTACCAGACACAGAAGCTACAACGATTCCTCTTTCAAACCCGCTTCGTAACAGAACGCATCTGCGATGAGACCACGCAACAGTCGCCTTGTCTCCAGGTCAGCTCCTCCCGATCCTCCTATCGTCTGAGAGGAATCCAGCTGACCTCTGTCCGCGTCCTGAGACACTGTTCTCGGTACTCGGTGAGCTAGTTCCTCCGATGTGTCTCCTAAATTTTCTTCACCCCGTAAAATACTTTCCCAGTCTGTGCTGAACGCCTCCGATTCGCTGAGAATTCTTCGCGCTTGTTGACGCACTCTTTCTACGTCCAGCGCCACCTGGGGCAGCGCTGTCGAAGGTTGAACGGGTCCCTGGGCTACAGGTGACCCATTCCCTCGTACGTCCTCCAACGCGCCTAATCCAACTCCAGGCAAGCGTTGGCCAACATCACCTTCACGTTGGTCACCTTGAGCCCCACCTTGGCCAACATTTCGTTGCGATAACTGCGAAGGTTGACGAGGTCGTGCAACTTCACCGGAAGCAAGATTCCCATCGAAATTGAAACGGGTTTCGGTTTCCTCCGGTCGCTGCAGACGCCTGATCGACGGTTGACGTACGTTGAGATTGTCTGTGAAGGGCCTACCTCGATTGGGTGGTACTTGAGTAGGGTAGTTTTCGAATGGTGGCCAGGTACGCTGTAGTTCCGCCACGCTGCCTTGATGTGCTTCCAAAATACGACGAGGGTCTATCTGCGACATGACCGCAGACTGATTCCATGCAGGATGCCACGGATCTGAATTCAGGGAGCCAGATGATCTTAATGGTTGGGGTTGATCCGAAGGGAGATGCACAGAAAAGTCCGAGGTACGACTTGGGCCAGAAATCGGGGCCCCAGACATGTCCCAGTTTCGGCGTGGATCTGATACCTGGGCCCCATATTGATCCCAAGTTCGGTTTGGGCCATAAATCGGGGCCGCAGATGGTCCCCATGTTTCGCGTAGATCCGGTATCGGTGCCCCAGATCGGTCCCACGTTGGGCGTGGATCACCTGATCTCTGGGTCCCAGACGGGTTCCAGTTTTGTCGTGGATCTAATATGTGGGTCCTTTGTTTGTCCCAGACTCGGCTTGGGTCTGACATCTGGGTCCCTGAAGAATCCCAGCTGCTGTGACGCTGAACCCTCGACGGATTCCAGTCACGGCGTGGATCAGCTATCCGAGGCTCTCGCCCGCCACGGGGCTGTTGTTCAGCAAAGCGGACCCAGGTTTCGGGTCTCTCCCTGCGCATCGCCGGATGGTGTGGACTGAGTTCCGGTAAGGTCCTGGGAAATGGCGATCGTTGGAGTTCATCGTCGGAGAAGGGAAATTCAGTGGAACTTCTCGGTTGGAATGGCCTTCTGCCGATCGAATCGCCCAAGGATCTCTTCACCTGTTAACAAAAGGTCAGCATTTGGGACACGGAAGCCGATTGCTTAAAACAAATAAATAAATATATTAGCAATAAATAAGTAAATAAATAAACAATAAATAAAAACAAATGAGCAATTAAATAAATCAAATAACTGAATAAATAAATAAATAAATAAGCAATTAGTTTAATTAATTAAACAAATAAATAAATAATATAAACACTAAAAATAAATAAATAAATAATATAAACAACTAAATAAATAAATAAATAATATAAACAACTAAATGAATAAATGTATAATATAGACAACTTAATAAATAAATAAATATATAGCTAAATTAATATATTATATGTATATATAAACAATAAATGCAAAAACAAATAAAAATTAATTAATGCAGCTGTAGAGTTCACCCTAGTGTTCGCTGGTTGCTTCGTTTCCATCTCTCCTTTTACAGCAGCGTTTCCATTCACTGCCCCAGGTATCTTAGACGGGGCTTCTTTCCGTGGCCCTGGCAGTGAGGGTGACCGCGGAGGCAACTTGACCAAGTTCATCTCGGACCCCTTTGATCGGGGCTTTGACGGGAATATCTTCGGGTGATCAAAGGAGGATGACCGCTTGGGAATTCCTTTGCGTCTTTTCGGCGGAGCAACGTGGTTGAAGAGACAGATTTCGTCGTCAAAGGTCGTCTTTCAAGTAACAGAAATCAGCAAAGTACATTGTGGGGAAAATAATAAGCAACTAATAATAGTATAAAACTCACCTCTTGCTATCTTTCCACAGGTCTTTTACTCAAAACTGGACACTGCTCTTTCACAAAGCCTATCCCAATTCCTCCTCTTCCCCTTACCTCGCTCACCGTTTCAACTCTAAACACAACCCACCTTAGCCGTCTGACTGTTGGCCTGACCCCTCTGGATCTTGACCTGGAACCGATTTTTACCCTACCTGCCTAACGATTATGAATTGACTGAGCGCCTCATTGCATTGTATTATATCGTATTGTACTGTTTTATATTGTATTATATAGCATTGCAAAAAACAGTTGTTACAAGACGCTGTGAATGCACCATATGAATAATACTCTTATGTTGTTTGTTCTAACTTCTAGGTTACCTCGAGGTCTGCTAAGGCGTTGTGGTTGTCATCATCATCATCGTCGTCATCATCATCATCTTTACTCGTTGCGTTGACTTGCTTGGCAAACTTCTTCGCCAGTAGGTGTCGCTTCGCTCTCGAAAGTCGATTGATCGGCTGTCGATCAAGACTGATCTTTTCGAGGCTCAGCGAATCCGTGTCTCTCTTATCGAGTCCCGTCTTCCGGCTCAGCTTCCGTCGAAGGCCGAGGACCGAGGTCAGTCTGCGCCTCGACCCTCTCCAAGAACCTCTGTCCAGTCCAAGAAGAGACGAGGTGTCTTGGTGCGGGATCGGCGGCGGAAGGCCACTCCCATCGGGTAAGGTCTGTTCTGGAGGGTTCCGTTCTTGACGGTCCAGTTCAGGTGGCGGAAGCGGAGACTGTTTTCCGGAGGTACTCGGCGAGGACAGGCGATGGATTTCGTCCACCGGATCGGAAGGACCGGGTTCTGCGAGGGCCAGGGAGTCGCGTAGGGTCGTGTCTTGGCGAATGGCCTGGCGCTTTTCTAGTCGAAGCTTGTCCCTTCTCACTGCCGGCGTAGGAGCGACAATGTCGAGTTCAGAGTTTCCCTTACCGTTCGGATCACTCCTCTTCTTCCCCTGTAAACGCAAAATCGCTTTTTATTCATTCATTTAGGCCTACATATTTTAATTTTTTTTACCCCAATTAAGTGTGCTGCCTCAGGCTTTTCAACTCTTTTTCTTCCACTTGCTACTATTTATTTTTAACCCCAGTTAAATAGAATCCCTCTAGAACAGAAAGTAACGCTAGGAGCTGTTCTTGGGTGTCTGGAAACTCAAGCCTCGTCCCACTAATGTAGAGCAATGTTGCTAGTGCATTTCTATATAGTTTTACTTAATGGAAAGAATCGCAGTGGTAGTAATGTAGCCTAATTCTATGTAGTGTAAACTAACATAAAACAAAGCAATGCTAGACTGCTGCAATTCATTGTAATGTAAGCTAATGTAAAACAAAGCAATGCAATCATATTTAACAACGTTATTACTGCAACGAAACAATGACTATGCAATGTAATTCAAAGCAAATGCGACGCAATGGAAATGCGATGCATGCATATGCAAATGCGATACAACGCAAATGAATGCACTTCGCATGAGTGTTCAATACACCCTTCTTACTTCTACAGGAGCATTCACCTGCGATCCAGCCAAAGCATCTACTCGTTGACCGGTTGGATTCTCTATCAGAGTATCCTCTTCTGAAACTTCAATGCTCCTCTCTGACACGGAGGAGCTGACACTTCGATGTGGAACCTTCACCGGTCCATTCAAGTCCCCCCAATCTTCGGAGTTGTCTGATATATAGTCACGGGGTTTGCTGGACATTCTGGTTGCGAAGTGTCCTGATCTACTGGCGACATTTAGCTTCGGCTGTGATATTCCGACGATTCTTTCCTCCACCTTCCGAATTTCTGAGTTGGGAATCGGGATCGCATCCTGTGCGGACGTGTCCCTAGCTGAAAGAACAAAGGCCGTGGACGACATCTTACAAGTAGTGGAAATTAGTAATTGTAATTAGTAACACAGTATAAATAATTACACAGTAAGACGACTCCCGGCCGATGCTGCAGTCAGAATGTGTGACCGATCGCCATTTTGAATCTGAGCCGCTAACACGCCAATACACCGGAACCCATCACATCAAATATTATTAAACGTTACAACAACATTGAGGACTACACGCCGATACATCGGAATCCATCACATAAAATATTTTTTAAACGTTACAACAACATCGAGGACTTTATCAGAATTAACAATATTATTCTTAACGTTAATTTCGGTTTAAATCTATAATTCAAAAGCTCGTATTCAAAATGGCGTCACCCCAAAAACTAATCAACAGTTAGCAATGCGAGTCGACGTACTGTGTAATTATTTATACTGTGTTAGTAACTTCTATAGCACCGGTTTATAATGCACAAACCATCAACCGATGGCGCACCAAAACCAAACCGTAATCGTGGGTTGTCACATGGAACGGGACTAGGCCTACATCACATTAAAGCTTTGTGCATTAAAGTCGATTACATTACCTTAAACTAATGTTGCAATAAAGAACATCAAAGCGCGTAAGAGTAGACCTACCTTATATCACTAAAACCAGTTAGTAGGTTGATTTCCATAGGAGATAGTTTATGCTATGAATCTGTTAATTAATAATGAATAATTAACGAATAATGAATGAATTAGTTAATTAATGAGTAATTAATAAATAATGAATAACTGAATGAATCAGTTAATTAATTAATGAATAATTAACGATTACTTAATTAATTAATGAAACAGTTAATTAATTAATGAATACCGAATGAATGATTAATTAATTAATTAATAATGAATGAAGAATTAATTAATCAGTTAATTAATTAAATGAATGCAAGAAGAAAGAAGAAACAATGAATGAATGCATGGATCAGAGAATGCACGAATAAAAGCATGAATTAATTAATTAATTGGTTAGTTAAAGCATGAATTAATTAATTAATTGGTTAATTAATTAATTTTATTTGCAACTATTTGATTAACGAATGAATCAATAAATTCCTTCACATGCTACTCGAGAGGACAGCGATTCGAACCCGTACCCTTGCGAATCGAATTCTTCATTTCTTTCTTCCTCCTGAGCCACTCGGCCAGTTCCGCCTGTCGTTTCGAATTGTCAACGTCGTTGGGGACTTGCGGGGAGTGGCGAGCTGAGATCGATCTTCCCAGGTCTTCCTCTGGTTTGTAGGGTCTTACAGAATTATCCAGAATGTTGTAGACGTATATTTCGTCGTCCTCTGTTCTCGACTCCGTTGTCCCCCAGTTGACATGTTTGTCTGGCTTCAGAGGAGGTTTGTTCCTACCATCTTTACCCCTTTCTCTTCGATGTCCATGTATTCTCGGCTGTGACTGGTTATCCACCAACATCCCTTCTTCTACCATCTGTGGAGTTGCTTTTTCCCTACGTGAATTGTTCACGGAGGTCGACCGTGACTCGTGCTTCTCCGAACGGTTTGTCGCGGTGGTCGACCGTTTCGACTCTTTCTCCGAACTCCGTTTCTGACGAGGATCGGAGCGGAGGTGCGACGTCGAAGCTTGAGGCAGAAACGCCACGATGGGTTCGTCAAGGTTTTGGAGAGCTTGCGAGGCGTTGTCCACCGTGGACGGTTCCTTTACTGTGGAATCCGCTCTCGTTGAGGGATCAACGTGTTCTGCGGATTGTGTGGAAGAGGATGTCGACTGCTTCCAGGAGCTGATGGCCAGCTGCAGAGGAGAAGCCTTGTCTGCATCACCTACCGTCTGCATTCAAAGACAATGGCATCGTGATTAATGCTACCTGTGATTAGGTCTACCTGTAATTAGGTCTACCTGTGATTAGATCTATCTGTAATTAGGTCTACCTGTGATTAGGTCTACCTGTAATTAGGTCTACCTGTGATTAGGTCTATCTGTAATTAGGGTCGACCTGTGATTAGATCTGCCTATGATTAGGTCTACTTGTGATTGCATCTACCTGTATTTAGGGTATAGCTGTGATGGCATCTACTGCGTTTAGGTATATATGTGAATAGGTTACCTGTGATTGCATCAACCTGCAATTCGGGTACCTGTGATTACGTTAGTGTACTTAGGTTACCTGTGATTAAGTCTACCTGTGCTTAGTCCTACCTGTGGTTAAGTCTACCTTTAATTAGGGTCTACCTCTACCTTTGATTGGATCTACCTGTGATTAGGTCTATCAGTATAATACCAGGTCCTGTTCGCGTTGGATTCTCGCCATTGAATGCTTGGTGAAGTGTTGATTGCCATAGTTGTACATTAGATATGAGGCTCTTGCCCCCTGCGGACGCTCATGAATGAGTCACTCACTGGACTGGCGCTATACAAATCTGCAATTAGAATCACAATTACCTCATCGTCCTCCGTTGGTGGCACTCGCACGGGAATGCCAACTGCTCCACCGGACTTGAGGAGTCCCGTTTTCCAGGAATAGACCAACCAGATGATGAGCAGAAGTAGCAAGAAGCCAAAGAGGACAACGAGGAAAATCGCCCAGTCTGGAAAGTAGAAACCATTCGAAGGAGCCGCTGGACTAGGAGTGGCATCCACCTCACGCAGGATCCTCGGCATTTCTATCACCTATGGAAGAGACAGATCGATCCGTATGCTGTTTATTAAATTTATTATTTTACGCAATATTTAATATTCATTAAGTGGTGCTCGATAGTGTAGTGGTTAGCGCGCTGGACTGTCACTCGAGAGGTCGGGGTTCAAATCCCCGCCAGGGCAGAGATTTGAGTCGAGATGTATGCTTCGCGTGCGCCCCTAGCCAACTTTTTCCCCGATGTAAGTACGTAATATATAGACCCAAATCCCTCAGGATTGCAAAAATCAGGGGAGCATTGTTCTGGAATGGCTAGTCTTCGCAGACGGTCTTACCGGTGGAAAAGGTGTTACAAAAAACGATTGCATTGAAGCGTTGGATATCGCTGGATATATATTTATTATTATTTTTTTTTCCCCGAGGTACATATAATCCCTCAGGAGTCAGATACTAAGTATGTGAAAATTATTCTCTGGAGTGACCATCTTCACCGAGACCCGGAAGTGCAAAAGTGTTGCGGAAGGCGGCTGCGTTATTATTATTATTATTATTATTATTATTATTATTATTATTATTATTATTATTATTATTATTATTATTATTATTATTATTATTATTATTATTATTATAATAATTAATTTGTTAAGCGCCACTACATAATGACCAACATTCAGTCGATGGCACTGAGCAATTGTGAGTGAGGGACCTGTCGCTAAAGCGTTGCCGTCTGTCGCGTGAGGAGATCGACAACAACGACGAGATGGCATCATCATTATGATGTAAGCGTCGTTGCCGGTCGAGATAGGATGATGACGGACGAAAAGCCAGTCTCCACTTGGGCAACAATGAAGGCAGCGAGGCCCAGGTGTAATCGGACACCACACAGCCAAGGTGTAATAGGACACCTCGCGGCTATGGTGTAACCAGACACCGCTCGCGCTGCAGGCGAGCGACGACCCGCGTATCGAGGAGCAATCTGACACTAATTGACGATAGCTTGACGTGGGGAGGGGGGCTGACTGATGCACGCTGGAGTTCCTACTTAACAGAAGGGAACGGAGAACACGGGACTTGTACTGCTGACGAACGCGACGTGTGAACATCGGTCGGGCGAGAAACATCGGGAGGAACGACCAGCGGGGCGGCAGAGTATTAGTCCGTCAGATTCAGAGACTGACGCGAAAGAACGATCTGTAGTTAGGCTGTACGAAGCAACATTTGAGATAGTCCGATTTAATATCTAAACGCTTTAATACTACGTGGAAGCTCCCGTAGAGTTAGTGTATATATATTTGTTTCTTTAATTAAATTCATTTATTAATTAAACAAAGTTCGTCGTGAATCTTCTATAGAAAAGTTAGGCACGTTAAATAAAAGTGCAAGTAAAAGAACAAGCAATCGAGGGTCGACATCAACACACGGCAAACAATCGACGGGAAACCTCCGATTGCGACATTGGCGCAGTCGACAGGGTTTTTAACTGAAGACGTCACGACGAAAAGCGGAACCGGAAACGGAAAGAGGAATCTCAACAGATCGGGACCAGCGGCGAATACAACCCTTCGCAACTGGAGAAATCGAGTGCCGGACTCCGGAGACGAAGGACTCGAAGGAACCGACAGCAACAGGCAAGGACGAGGAACAAGAGCGCCAACGGACGACCGACCATCGCTAGCAACGACGGACGGGAGTGGCAACGGAGGACAGCGGATCAGCCAAGATACCAAAAGACGGAACACGCTCGACGTATCAGAGGGTAAGTCCTTACTGGTAGTCGTGGTAATCTGTGAGGTTGCGGTTGAGGTCTGGATGAGGATTGGTGTGCGAATAGCCGAGGCTTTTGCGTAGCTCCTTTTGCTCAGTTCTGTTCTTGTTGTATTTGTGGTAGAATTTTAGGACGTTGTTTTCTTTGATTTCTGACCAGCGGTGACTCTCCTCTAACTTACTTATCTTTTTCTATTAGTGAGCGGACTGTTGGAAGATGGATAAGTTGTCGATAGGGAAAAGAGCGAGGGTGCTGAACATGCCCCGTCACAGACTAGTCGCATATCTGATAAAGATGGGACTAGGAGAGGAGGAATTGGGTTCCATGAGGATGGACCAGCTCCAAGAGGCTAGTGCTGAAATAATTGTTTCTGGAAGGGAGATCCCGCCAGAAGTAAGTGAGAAAGTAAGCACAGGTAGCCCAGGTAGCAGTATGAGCCCGGCAAGGCAAATGCGGCGGGTCATGTTAGAACTAACAACATACCAAAGAGAGGAAGCGGAGAGAAGAGTGAGGAGAAGCAGTGAAAAGGAACGCAGGCGGATCGAACAAGAGAAAAAGAGGAATGAAGAAAGACTCAGAATGCTTGAGGAGAAGTGGAGGAGAGAAGATGAGGAGAAGCAGGCTGAGAAGCTCAGGCTTCAGGAGGAGAAGCAGAGGAGAGAAGAGAAAGAGGAAGCAGAGAAATTAAGGCTTCAGAAGGAGAAACGGAGGAGAGAAGAAAAGGAGGAAACAGAGAGACTCAGAATGCTAGAGGAAAAGCAGGCTGAGAAGCTCAGGCTTCAGGAGGAGAAGCAGAGGAGAGAAGGGAAAGAGGAAGCAGAAAAATTAAGACTTCAGGAGGAGAAGCGGAGGAGAGAAGAAAAGGAGGAGACTTATGTAAGAGAGTACATGAAAGTGTATATTACAGGGCTCCCTGTGACATCGTCTCTAATAGATAGCGGGGCCGAATACAATTGTGCGCGAGCAGAACTAATCAGGCCGCTCAACCTACCTGTGGTCAAGCAGATAGAGGTGAAGGGGCTGAACGGTCAATCAATGATTGTGGACGTGGTGCGGCTGAGACTAAAGGGGTCTCAGGCCGGCGAGGACAGGGAGGGGGAGGTAAATCACGCCCCTGATGTTCGGATATGGGCGGCACTCATTAAAGACCTTAATGAACCGTTAATTATCACGCCCACTACAGCCGACTTGCTGCGCGAGACAGCGTTGTATTCGAGTCACGCGGCCAGCGCTCCTGAAATAGACCAAATTTCAGAAGCGCAGGCGGTCGCAAGGACTGAGACGAGTGAGGAAGAGGAGAGAGGGGAGGAGGTAGAGGGACTTAGGGCGCTGATAGGCGAAGATTACTTCACGGTCGCTCAGGCAGACAGTGAGAGTGTAGGAGAAATCAGTCCCGAAGAAACGGATACTGAAGAGCAGTTCTTCAATCCTGAGATACCACCCCCACCCAAGGAAGACACAATAGTAGGCAGAAACAAGATGGCGGCTGAACAAGCACAATGTTCGACACTAGCACCATTCTTGGCCCACGGGAAAATTGGGGCGAAGAGCTTCTTCACTGAAGACAATTTGCCCTTTCATAAAGACAAAATAGCTGGGCATTCTGTAAAACAACTGTGCTTGCCTAAAGAGAGAATAGACAAAGTTATCACCCAATCACCGGAAGCGCGAGGAGCAAAGAAGGAGGGCCAAGGGCAAGGCCCGGCCATCATCGCTCAGGTGAAATCGCCCTACACATACATCGTGGAAATAGGGGGCAAAAGCCGCTTGCTACACGCAAATCGGATTCGCAAATATAACGAAAGAATACAGCAAGCATTGATTAACAATTGCTCCATTCTGTTCGAGAAGGACAAAGACTTCGGTCACGGGGAAGCGGTGGGTAGCTTCGTCACGAGGCAGACAAGGCCCAGTGCACAAGTAGACCCTATTGCCGTTGCACACTTAACGGTACCCGAGCGGAAACAGCTGTTTAGTCTGTTAGACAGGTTTCCAGATGTGTTCTCGGACAAACCAGGTTTCTGTCCCGTCCTAGAACACACAATCACTGTTAGCGCGGAGTTCAGGCCGAAGAGTCTGCGAGCCTATAAGGTGCCGGAACTGCTCAAACCGGAGATGGAGAAGCAGACCCGCGAACTTTTGGCCCTAGGTATTATCACTCCCTCACATAGTGACATGGCAGTACACTCGATGACGTGGCCGGATCACATGAAACACCTAGAGAAATACTTAATGACTATTCAACAGTCGGGTCTGACCCTTAACATTAAGAAGAGTTCGTTTGCTAGGCGACAAACAACGTTTGTAGGTCACCTGATCGGATCAGGGAGCATTGAACCGGATCCTATGAAAATCGCAGGGCTAGGGAAAATCCCTCAACCCGAGTCCAAAAAGGACATACGGAGATTAATTGGCTTCTTCAGTTATTTTAGGAACTTCATCCCTAACCTGGCTGAGACAGCCAGAATTCTCACTGACTTGACCCAGAAAGCGGTGCCTGCTAAGATACCCTGGCGAATTGAACATCAAAATGCGCTAGATAAACTTACGCACGATTTGAATAACGCTGTTTGTTTGCAGACAATTGACTACGGCAGAGAGTTTGGTTTATCGACTGACGCTTCAGACAAAGCAGTCGGTTGCTGCTTATTCCAAATTCAAGACGATGGAACAGAGCGGCCAATATGTTTCGCCAGTTCTAAATTAGATGCTACGCAAGCGCGTTGGTCCACTGTGGAACGCGAAGCGTATGCTGTAATCTTTGCGTTGAAGAAGTTTAGGAATTGGATTTTTATGTCAAGGACCACCCTCTATTCTGATCACAATCCCTTGACTTTCCTAACTGCTTCTACGCCCACAAGTGCTAAACTTGCGAGGTGGGCTCTGGCACTCCAGGACTTTGATATCGCTTTTCAATATCGTCCTGGGGCGCTGAATATTCCCGCTGATCTTTTGTCCAGACTATGATTGAGGAAGAAGGCGGACTACCATGTAAGGCACCGCGACAACTGTAAATATATTTCTAACTGTGCTGATATTTTGTATTTTTCATGGGAACGACGAGGACATGGTCTGGAGGAAATCGAGGGAGGGAACGACATCATTCTCAGCCGGGAGGCGAACCAATGACTGGCTTTGTCCTCCCCCGGGAAGGGAGGTGTCGCGTGAGGAGATCGACAACAACGACGAGATGGCATCATCATTATGATGTAAGCGTCGTTGCCGGTCGAGATAGGATGATGACGGACGAAAAGCCAGTCTCCAGTTGGGCAACAATGAAGGCAGCGAGGCCCAGGTGTAATCGGACACCACACAGCCAAGGTGTAATAGGACACCTCGCGGCTATGGTGTAACCAGACACCGCTCGCGCTGCAGGCGAGCGACGACCCGCGTATCGAGGAGCAATCTGACACTAATTGACGATAGCTTGACGTGGGGAGGGGGGCTGACTGATGCACGCTGGAGTTCCTACTTAACAGAAGGGAACGGAGAACACGGGACTTGTACTGCTGACGAACGCGACGTGTGAACATCGGTCGGGCGAGAAACATCGGGAGGAACGACCAGCGGGGCGGCAGAGTATTAGTCCGTCAGATTCAGAGACTGACGCGAAAGAACGATCTGTAGTTAGGCTGTACGAAGCAACATTTGAGATAGTCCGATTTAATATCTAAACGCTTTAATACTACGTGGAAGCTCCCGTAGAGTTAGTGTATATATATTTGTTTCTTTAATTAAATTCATTTATTAATTAAACAAAGTTCGTCGTGAATCTTCTATAGAAAAGTTAGGCACGTTAAATAAAAGTGCAAGTAAAAGAACAAGCAATCGAGGGTCGACATCAACACACGGCAAAGCACGACAGGGAGACCTCCGATTGCGACACCGTCTCATAGGAGACTCGAACCCGCACTCTTCGTGTAAAGAAGTGAGCGCTTTCTAACCAATTCTCTACTGCGTTCCATAAATGGTACTAATTAGGCCTACATAAGCCTAAAGAGCCTATATACCTGTGTAGCGTTTAGTCCCAGATAGGCGGCGAATGTTTCCTTGGACAGCCTGAGGTAGATGCTATCGATGTAGTCAAGCGAATACTCCTGTCCATTTGTAGTCATCATCATCATCGTGAATACGACCTCAGTCACATTGGTGTCGTTGCGCCCCGTGATGGAGTCGATCTGAAGCAAGAAAACAGAGGGCGCCACTAACGTGACAATTTTCGCCCAATGTTTCCTAAAATAGGTCCAATTTTGTCCTAAAATAGGTCCAATTTTATCCATAAATAGGTCCAGTTTTGTCCTAAATAGGTCTAAATTTTCGTAAGATAGGCCCAACTTTGTCTTAAAATAGTCCCAATTTTGATCGAAATTTTTCCTAAAGTAGGCCTAATAATAATGTCAACAAGTAGACCTGTTTTATCTAAGCTATGCCTATCATACACCTACATGTCCCAAAGTACATGTATGCCTGATTTTGTTGACATTATTTATGTCTTTGCCCAAATTATGCCTCACTTTGCCGAAAATTATGTTTGAGCTTGTCGAAAATTATGCCTATTTTTCCAAAAATTAAGCCTATGCCTAACTTGTCCGGATTTATTCCCCATAGACACGTCGTTCTGTAGCATTGGTTCAAACTACTTTTCCATTTTTTTCCCATTTTCCTACATTTCTCGTTTCCCACCGGTTCGAAATATCTCCCAATAAAGATACAGTTTCACTTGTGTCCGTAGGTAATCCTCCCTATATTTCCCCGTAAATTTTTCCAAAAGATTTTACTTCTACCCATAAGTCACCCTCCCTATATTTCCATGTAAATTTCCCCCAACATATTTCACTTCTACTCAAAAGGCCTATATCCCTGCCAACGCAGCCAACAGTTCGCACCCTGGTGCAGAGTGATGAAAAGGACTCACCTGTAACGATGTAACGTTGAGCGTTTCATTCTTCGAAGCCACAAGAAACGCATCCAGCAATCCTGAACGTTACAATGGACCATGTTACTTAACACTCTTTGTTAGTTACTTACAGGGCCGTAGTGGTAAAATTTGAGGTGATTATACGCTACCGGTGAGCAGGGGCGCCGCCAGCGTGACGCACTGGACGCACGTGCGTCCACCCACCAAATCAAATCCACACAAGTATTAGGCATCGCATCGATATTTTTGACAATTTCACTGTGTAATTTTGGTTTGCCATACAGTGTGTATAAATGATATCATATGATTATCATAATGCATGTGTTATACTGTACTTTTATGAGTCATTTTCAGTGTAGGTGACCGCGAGTGGTAGACAGAGGACGGGTGTGGTACCGTGTGGATGAGAGGAGATGGGAGGGTGTGCGTCCAATTTTTTAAAGCCTGGCGGCGCCCCTGCCGGTGAGCAGGGCTGGTGTCAGCCTAAAAATATTCTGATGACCTTTTTTTAGGAAGAAAATTTTCAGAATTCTCTTAAAATTTTTTACTTTTTACCATTTCGTCTCTGAAAAACTTTATGACCTTTTTTTTAGTCATTCGCCCTAAAAACCGTTAAAACCTCTCTTTTTACCTCAAAAAGTGCCAAAAGTCACAATTATTCGGTCTTCAGAGGTAAGTATACGCTGTATACCCGCGTATACCCTCGTCTAGATCCATGAGTATACGCTCTCAAATTTCTGTAGAGGTAAGTATACGCTGTATACCCGCGTATACCCTCGACTACAGCCCTGGTTACGTAACACTCTGTGTTAGTTACTTAACACTCTGTGTTAGTTACTTAGCACTCTGTGGTAGTCCACGCACAAAAATTACATCTTACCAATATACTCTCAACAAGAAAAATGTGACTAATGTAATTGCGTGTAATGTAAACTAATGTAAAGCAAATCAATGTCACTAACGTCATTCCGTGTAATGTAAACTAATGTAAAGCAAGTCGACGTTACTGATGTCATTCCGTGTAATGTAAACTAACCTAAAGCAAAGCAATGTTGCTACTTGCATTTCATGTAACACAAACTACATGTAATGTAAAGCAAGCAATGTTACTAATGTTACTCGATGCAACGCAAAGAAGAATTGCAGGAACAGCTCGATAGTATGATCTATGTAACTTCACATAATGGGCGCCCGATTCAAATCCTGGTCGCAGAGGGGACGACCCGAATTGCTAACCTTTCGGTCACTGTTCAACTGTACTGATGATCGAGTTTAACGATATATCTTACGGACTACAAGGCACTTGACGTCGGCCTTACCTTAACTCACTTTGCTGTAACTGAGCATGTTCAACTGAAATCAAATAGCAGTGGTAGTAGTAGTAGTAGTAGTAGTAGTAGTAGTAGTAGTAGTAGTAGTAGTAGTAGTAGTAGTAGTAGTAGTAGTAGTAGTAGTAGTAGTAGAAGTAGTTAGTAGTAGTAGTAGTAGTAGTAGTAGTAGTAGTAGTAGTAGTAGTAGTAGTAGTAGTAGTAGTAGTAGTAGTAGTAGTAGTGGTAGTAGTAGTGGTAGTAGTAGTGGTAGTAGTAGTAGTAGTAGTAGTAGTAGTAGTAGTAGTAGTAGTAGTAGTAGTAGTAGTAGTAGTAGTAGTAGTAGAAGTAGTAGTAGTAGTAGTAGTAGTAGTAGTAGTAGTAGTAGTAGTAGTAGTAGTAGTAGTAGTAGTAGTAGTAGTAGTAGTAGTAGTAGTAGTAGTAGTAGTAGTAGTAGTAGTAGTAGTAGTAGCTGCTTTTGTTTAACGACGCTGTTTCGTAGCAAAGAAGATTGACGTCGCCCTCCTCCTTTATCCAGGCATGGGACTGGCACTACCAGAGTACGGTACTGGCGGACTTACTACACCAAACACAATACAGATAGTGTAGGCGAACAGTTTCTAAAGTTGACCTGTGTGTTTTATTGAGACTTTCGTAAAGGGTTGATTATTGCAAACAGAGAACTCACAACGAACCCTGTTCCAGTTGTTCAGTGGTTAAGACAGCAGCATCTGGGATCGTTATCTTCATCAGGAAATGGTATGTGAACGATCTGAAGTTGTTCGGATCCGGGAAGAAAACGCTTGAGGTTGGAAGATAGCTGACGGTTGAGGGAGTCGGATAAATGGTGTTTGACTCCCAAGGCCACTCTGATAAAGGCGTTGCTTCTATCCACTGGGTTTCATTTGGTGAAAGAGAGAAAGGCGTTGCTTCTATCCACTGGGTTTCATTTGGTGAAGGAGATAAAGGCGTTGCTTCTATCCATTGGGTTTCATTTGGTGAAAGAGAGAAAGGCGTTGCTTCTATCCACTGGGTTTCATTTGGTAAAAGATAGAAAGGCGTTGCTTCTATCCACTGGGTTTCATTTGGTGAAAGAGACAAAGGCGTTGCTTCTATCCACTGGGTTTCATTTGGTAAAAGAGACAAAGGCGTTGCTTCTACCCACTGGGTTTCATTTGGTGAAAGAGAGAAAGGCGTTGCTTCTATCCACTGGGTTTCATTTGGTGAAAGAGACAAAGGCGTTGCTTCTATCCACTGGGTTTCATTTGGTGAAGGAGATAAAGGCGTTGCTTCTATCCATTGGGTTTGATCTGACTGAGTTGAAAGAGACAATTCCACCGATGGAAAAGGAATTTCGAATGGTTGTGAAGATGGTAAAGGAAAAGGCGATTCATTTATCACTGGACTTTGAAGAGAATGGAGAATTTGAGATGGGAGGAATTGAGTCTCGCTGACATCTACCGAGTGACTTAGATGGACAGAAGGGGAATAAGACGAGGGTTCGGCTATTCCGAGTGAGTCAGATGGATGAGGAGTCACGGTTAACGATCGACTCTCGCTTATCTCCAAAGTGTCGGTTGGATAAATAGTTGGAGATAAGACCGGAGTCTCGCTTATCCCCAAAGAGTCCGATGGTGTTTGGGTTCTTGTCAATAACGGAGTGTAACTTATCTCAAAGGATGTACTCGACTGTTGGAACTCTGATTGCAACGGGGTCTGGCCGACATCCAGCGAGTAAGATGAAGTGGGGATTTGCGATTCACTTGGCTGTATCGGTTCCGACAAATGAACGGCTCCAGATTGGGAATTCTCAGTTACGCCTGATTCCAGTTGAGTAGGTCGTTGTGTCGTTTCTGGACTAGAAGGTGTTTGATCTGTTACTTGCGATAGTTCTTTTACTGTTGTAGTCTCAGAACCTCTATTCGACGTTGAAGCTGCCTCCAATGTTGTAACGGAGTCGTGCAACACATCGGATGGAGAGCTTGACTGTTCCCTTCCCACCGACATTGCATTGTCTGAAATTGGCGGTACTACCTCACGTCTGTACCTGTCAATCACGTCAGCACGCGCCTCTTGTGACGTCGTAGATGACGACTTAACAGCAATTACCTTTGTTGACGCAATAATACCTGGCCGACCAGAGGAACGTACTTCGTAATACAGACGAAACAGTAGTCCAGAGTACCTGGGTACGTGTCGATCGTTCAAGTACGGGAGCGTCCGTACGTACCTCGGGGCGGCTATCAAACGTGGGGTCTTAAAACGCGACTGTGGGAGAAAGACAATGATCTCCTCCTCGGATGGATCGATATCCAACTCCGCTAAGGATAGTCTGTTTTTTCGAAGCAAGGCATCACCCGTCGAAGGAGACAGAAGCACAAAAATCCAGACCAATCCCAGAAGCACAAATATCCAGACCAATCCCCGCCAACCAAGCATTTTACGGCCAAGTCTGTTAATCATGGTGAAATTCGCAAATGTCTTTATCATCGGCACCAACTTCCAACTCTCTTCATCATTATCGTCGACTTTAAACCGTTCTCATCACTGTCGGCAATTTCAAACCGCCCCATCCTTGTCGGTAACTTCAAACTGTCTCCTCATTGTCGGCAACCTCAAACGATCTTCGTAATGTCGTCGACTTCAGTGTGACCCTTCTTTTAAGACCGATAGAAGCTGCTGCTTTCAAACCTCTAACATTCCAAACGCACGTAGTAGCCGACCAAAGAAATGCATCTAGCTACTCATTCTATTACACATCTAATCTATCGAGGCTGAGTCTTTAAATCCATCTTAACTGTTGCTTTTTGTGACAAGTGACCTATAAATGCCATGCAAGCCCAGTCCTCAAGAGATCGATTGACAAAATGTGTGGATTTAGTATGTCTGCCCTATTAGGTGGCTCTATTAGTCTGCCTCTGTGTGTGCGTGTGCGTGTGCGTGTCTGTGGCAGTCTTCTTTTCTGCCTGTCCCTGTCATCTTCCTATCTGCCCGCTATTGTCAGCCTGTTAACGCCTCTTTCTTCCTTAACAGGTGCGTCTATCAGTCTGCATACTTGTCTGTATCTATCCTTTTTCCTATATGCCCCTCTCTTTGTTCATCTGCATGCCTGTGTCAGGTATGCCTATATACCTGTAGCGGTCTGCCTAACTGTCTGTCTCTGTCTGTCTATCGCTCGACTGTCAGTCTGTTGATTGACAGGTCAGAGGTGGATAAAGCATCGGCTTAAATCAATCGCTGATCGATCGTTGAGATTGAATGGAGGCCGAGCACTGTGTTGTCCCATCCATCCTGCTATTCAGCAGCAGTAGCAGATGCATCTGCACGTGGGATGTCGAGCATCGCTGATCAATGATTGGGTGAAGCAGGATTGCAGGAACTTCCAATGAGAGAGAGAGAGAGAGAGAGAGAGAGAGAGAGAGAGAGAGAGAGAGAGAGAGAGAGAGAGAGAGAGAGAGAGAGAGAGAGAGAGAGAGAGAGAGAGAGAGAGAGAGAGAGAGAGAGAGAGAGAGAGAGAGAGAGAGAGAGAGAGAGACAGACAGACAGACAGACAGACAGACAGACAGACAGACAGACAGACAGACAGACAGACAGAGAGAGAGAGAGAGAGAGAGAGAGAGAGAGAGAGAGACAGACAGACAGACAGACAGACAGACAGACAGACAGACAGACAGAGAGAGAGAGAGAGAGAGACAGAGAGACAGAGAGAGAGAAACAGCATTCATCAAAATATTCTTAGAAATTCATTATTGTTCAGATGTTTTGGTGGTTTTTCAAAGATTCTATGGGACTTAATAATTTGAAAAATGCTCTCGATTTTTTTTCTGATTAAGCTCTGCGCGAAATTCTCTCATATAATATGTAACTAGTATAGATAGTTCTGGGTCTATTTCATAAATATGTATTTGTCACAAAATTATTTGTAGCCTCAATAGAACAAATTCTCACAAATTTATGTAGCGCCAGCACTTTTAATACGCAAGGCATATTTTGTCTCGTTCGAGTGTGTGCAATTGTTCGAGAGAGTAAGCAAGACGAGACCAAACGGATCAAACCAGAGATACTCACAGAGACAGACAGACGGACGGGCGAAGAGAAAAACGCAAACACAGCGAATTCATGTTTTCTGTACAATTTATGGCTCGATATTTTAATAGATAAGCTGTTGCAGACAGACAGACAGACAGATAAACAGAAAGACACAGGGCCGTAGCCAGGATTTTGTTTCAGGGGGTGTTTTCTGTTTCGGGGGGTGTTTTCTCGTCCTTAAGCAAGCCGACAAGCAACCGAGTTAACTGACCAAGGGGTTTGTTGTTAGTAAATGCATTATTTCATTTTTACATTATTTAATTTCGGGGGGTGTTTAAACACCAAAAACACCCCCTAGCTACGGCCTTAGAAAGATAGACACGTAGACAGACACACAAAGACAAAGACAAGCACAGACAAACACACATACAGAAAGACACACATACAGAAAGACACACATACAGAAGACACACATAGGGGGCCTACAGAAAGACACACATACAGAAAGACACAAAGTCAGACACACATACAGACACGCAGACATACCGAGAAACACAGACAGACACACAAACAGACACACAAAGACACAGACACAGACAGGCATAGACAAACAAACAGAAACACAGACAGACACACACACACAGAAACAACGACAGAAATACAGACAGACACACAGACCATCGATAAAACAACTAGGGATGGACAGAGGATCCCTCAGCGGGCAACAGCTGATGCTTATGTAACGTGGCTACTTGATGATGAGATTGATGTATGTAGTAGGAGAGCATGTAGTGTAAGGTAGTTGATGCTCGTGTCTGTAGTTGATCGGTTCGTGTCGTACGTTATCGACGCGTGTCTACGACGACCGGGCGGAGCATCTCCGTGCTTGATGACAACCCCGGCCCCAGGCCGATGGGCCGAAGAAAGATTAAGACAACGCTCAGCAGCAGTTCATACGTTTATTCACAAGTTTAAAACGATTTCGAACTACTGCATCTACTATAACTCGTGACAACTCTTCTCTACATGTTAAGCTCGGTCTCTATTTATGCTGTCGAGTCCGTCAGTCTGGTTACTCGCTTACTCGCATAGCTGTGTCTGTCCATCCCTCTCTCTGTCTCTGTCCGTATTAGTCTTCGTCCGTCTGTATATTCCTGTACACGTGGCATCTGGTCAGTTGGTCAGTGGGCTCGCAGTTCAGACTAATCGGCGCCTTCGTGGTCTGGAATCTGTGCGTGGGTTTGTCAGTCTGTGTGGTATAAGTGCATCCATCCACCAATGAGCCGTGTCACTGAGCACATGCCTTCCAATTATAATATGGCGCCATAGAAGTCAACCACTACAAATGCATACATACACCCACCTACACACATACACACATACATATACATATGTACATACATACATACCCACATAAATACATATCTACACACATACATACAAACTACAGACACACATGCACAAATGCATAAATACATATATACATACATGCATACCTACATTTAAAAATAAATAAATACATACATACATAATTACATATATGCATGCATACATACCTACAGGCATACATATGCGCACGCACACATACATGTAGCGGTTAGTATCATAATTATGACGTCATAATTATGACGTCATAACAGGGTAAATGGCGTTTTTGATTGTGGATTCCTCTATGATCTCTTTAGGAATCTCTAAGATACCTTTGACGAGGCTGTTACCATAGAAACGGCAATAATTATTACAAACAGAGTTATAATTGACCAATGAGAAATGCCAAATCAGCAGAAAAATGTATAAATAGAAATTCACCCGGCATACGACTGCAGTCTTCCAGATATACTTATTATGTATACGCGGTTTGACTGATTTACTCACAGAAAACTTATGAGAGTGCTTGAGCTTTTGAGGTATTTTCAACTGCGATGATAACACGCGAACTTCTATCAGGCTTATTCAAATGCCTCACTCTACTGTCTCCTACTTCAGGTTTCTTATTCCTTTGAAGATGGTTATCTTCTGAGTCCCAGGTGCATTTGAGAAAGACGAGTCGCATGCAAGTTTCTACGAACGAAAGGTTTCTTTTTTTTGCAAGCCCTTGGTGAATGCTTCTGTTGAAAATTCCAGAGGAGCTGCGCGGTCTAACTGTGATCTGCCAAACAGCCATGTTTAGCCTATTGGGTCAAGAGTGGGTCTATGTCGTGGCACTGGTTGTATCTAGTGGCTAGATATGGGTCTAAACTTATCCCGTCGAAGGGTGGCTGGTATGGCTTGCATCTGTGGATATTGAATGAGGTCCTTCAGAAACGTCGCCGTTTAGACCAGAACAAAACGGCTTTATCATAGGTAAATCCATACTATTTCTGTCTCCTGCTTCAGGTTTCTTGTTTCTTTCAATAGTGTATCACCTGTCTTACAGTGTGTAATCTAGACGTCTTTGGGGGGGGGGGTAAATTTCCCCCCAGGATTGAAGTTTCCCCCCCCCAGAGGCCAGCAATATTGTAATGTAGACACGTGTTGGGGTGGAAAATCCCCCCCCCAGGAAACTTGTTTCCCCCCCACAAGAGGGGGACTAGATTACAGCCTGCCTGTCTTAACACCAACACGCATTTAAACCGAATAATATAGCTCTTATATTGTAATGCGACAAGGCGTTAATCGATCGATACTTACATAGATACACACTGCCCCGTTTGGTTTCCCTCAAGGATCCGTCCTTGGCGCCATCCTATAATTATAATATTATCATCTAACCTTCTGGGCTCGCCTCGTTTCTGGCTGAGTACGGGACTCAAGCTCAGCTTTATGCCGACGACATACAGGCATACATGCACTGACAGTCGGATGAAGCTGAGAAGCTCCCTCTGCCGTCCAAGCTATGGGTGGGGTCCTGATGGCCCTTGTGGCATGGATGGCATCTAACCGTCTGCGTCTAAATTCGACTAAGACAAAATTTATCGGGCTGGGCACTCGACAGTGGTTGGCTGGGTTAAACTTGACCTCCCTCGCTGCTGAATTCCCTACATTTTCTTTCTCTCTCACGGAGCGAGACCTTGATATTCTAATCTACCAGGAGCTAACCTTTAAGCCTCAACTTCACCGGTAAACCAGCCAGACTCATCGGTCGAATACGTAAGTTCGATCGGGTGTCCAGCTACATGTTAGAGGTCCTACACTAGCTCCCAATCTCTCAACAAATCGCATACAGGGCTGCTTCCCTAGTGTGGCGTTGTCAGCTGGGCCTTGCCTCGGCCTATTACATTCCCTGTGCCAGCCTGTGCAGGGAACCCAAGGTAGCCGTCCACTTCGTTCCTCCGAGAGGGGTGCTGAAAGTGGCGTTCGCCTGCACGACCACCACTCAGAACCGAGCCTTTGCGGTAGTCGGCCCTGCGATCTGGAACTGTTCCATATGCCAAGCTCATGTTTCACATAAAAAAAATCATCGAGATAAATTTGTGCACTTGTAAAAACTGACTAGTACATTTTAGATTTTAGAAATAAATAATCAATAAAATGGACTTCATTTCCGTTGTGTACTTCCGATGTTGGTGTTTTTATGGAATAAGGTTTACTTAAGT
The DNA here is from genome assembly GCA_963556255.1 of Allolobophora icterica. Lineage (NCBI taxonomy): Eukaryota > Metazoa > Annelida > Clitellata > Crassiclitellata > Lumbricidae > Allolobophora > Allolobophora icterica. Next base: position 46,678,155 of record OY744614.1, on the reverse strand, counting down.
AAAACAAGTAAACTGTTAGTTAAGTTATTTAAGATTTATCCATTCAATGTGGAACATATTCACTATCTCTTTTGATCATTATTTTATCTTGCTGCTCGGCCGGTGACACTGGGGTGCCACAGCTAAGCGGGCTAACACCCTTAGTGGCATCCCATTAGAATTGCACTAATCATTATCTCCTTTTGTTTATTTGTGACAAACTTTAATTTATGCTTTAGTTTAATTAACAACATAATCTGATTGACGTTGTATTATTGAATGTGTTATTCTAATAAAGCTATTTGATATTTGATTTGATTTGATGCAATTTTACTTGTAGCTATTTGTGTGTAGGCCTACAGTATTTGCCGAGGCAAATACTTCCGAATAGTGCCGAAAAACGGGATATTCGGCCGAAGCGAATGTCCGAGGCGATTTCCGGTTATGCCCTATTCAACGAGGTCATCTGATTATCTTTGTCTGGTCTTACCTAAATCAAGAACTGTTCTTCGTGAACGAGCTTTTCCCGTTGCGGGACTTACTTTTTAAAACTCACTCTCTGTGTCTATGCGTTCTACCCATTCGCTTGTGTCATTTCGTTCTCAACATAAAACTTACTTCTTTCAAATCGCTTATCCACTATGGGGTCGTTCATAAAGGACGTCCGCAAAATATGACCTACTTTGGACCCCTTCCTCCCCCTTGGCCGCATTTGTCCGCATTGGACCTTACAGCCGTACCTCCCCTTATGCGGACGTCCGAATGCCTAAGCCAATTTGTAATGTCATCATCATTCCTTTTACAATTATTCCACAGTTCCTGTGCACGTTTAAGTAACAGTTCGGGTTTCATATCGCAGGATGTGCAGTAATAAAAACCTCTTTAAGGTTGCAGTAAAGGTTACGCCATACATGAGGCTTTAGGCAATCACTTCACTGACATTTTCGTCTTTCGGGGAAGGTTGAAACAAGGTGGTGTTTAAAAAACTATCAAATTTAAAAGTTTAGATGCGGACGTCCGCACTAGTCATAACCTCCTCCCTCCCTTGTCTGCATTTCCATCGACAGAACAGCTAAATTCCAGGTGCATTTGAGAAAGACCGAGTCGCGTGCAAGTTTTTACGAACAAGAGGTTTCTTGTCCTGTTAAAGCGCGCTATAAATGTTTGGTTGTATCGTATATCGTTATCGTAATCTCGAGACTTCTACAGCGCCCAAAAAGTTACGTCGCAGGAACCAGCTTATTTACAGGCGCTTAGTCAAATCAAAATCGATAGGCAGGGGGTGTCGAATCGGTTCCAGGTCAAGATCTAAAGGTATCAGTCAGGTAGGCAGTAAGACGGCTAAGGTGGGTGGTGTTTAGGTAACGGAGTGATAGAAGCTACGAATTACGATTACAGTAGTACTACTCGGCTAGAAAATCACAGTATGAAAATGAAAAGTTCCAAAATTTCTCAGCACCAAGCAAAAGCCACGCCAGGGAGATTGGCTTAATCGTCGGAGCTATAGCCAGTCATGTCCGCTATGACCAGGTTGCTTGGTAAGTTTCGGTGCCAGGTCAGAATGGGGGAGCTAGACCGCTCTTCTCGCGAAGATTATCGAACTTTAGTTGACGTATATATATTGACAATTTATATTGTGATAGAAATAATGAATTCTACGTGGAGCATGGTCACAGTCGATTTGCCTAACTGGTTAATTTATGTATTTTTTCGTCAGCTCATGCACCTATAATGTGACCCATTAAGCCTTCATACGTATTAAAAGTCTAAGTGCGCAGAGACGCTGTTACAGAGAGACGGTCCAGCCCACGAGAATAGATCAATAGAACAAATTCTCATAAAATTTCTGTATCGCCAGCAGGTTAATGCGTGAGGCATACTTTGTCTGGTTCAAGTGTGTGCAGTTTTTTGAGAAAGTAAGCAAATAGACAAGACCAAACGGATCAAAAGAGAAAGAGACACAAGTAGACAGACAGACAGACAGACAGACAGACAGACAGACAGATAGACAGACATACACACACAGGACGCAGAGAAAAAAGTGAAAAGAGATAAGTACGTGTAGAATTGTTGTCGACTGTTCCACAATATAGGCCTATGGCAGCGAATTCTTTTCTGTACAATTTATGACCAGATAGGCACTATTTTAATAGATAAGCTATGACAGACAGCTAGACATATAGAAAGATACACAGACAGACACATAGACAGACACAGAAGGACACACAAACAGACACACAGACAGACAGAGACACACAGACCGACTCACACAGACACACACACATGCAGACAGAAGCAAAGACAGAAACACAGACAGAGATACACAAACAGGAACACAGACAGACAAACACACACACATGCAGACAGAAACACAGACAGACACACGGACTTACAGACACAGACAAAAAGGACGGTCCCAGAAATTGTACACCTATGTAGAACCACGAAGGCGTCGTTCGTTAATGATATTGCCAGCGCTGCCTACGAAAATCCATCCCTACCATCGATAGAACTGCGAGGGATGGACAGACAGGCAATAGCTGAAGCTTATGTAGCGGGCTTTCGTATGGGTACGATATTTATTTTGGTAGGCAACGGTAAGACATGGAGAACATAGGCCTTACATAGCAGGACAGAACGCGTGTCCTGTTCTTGAGAACGATCGTTTTAAGCTGGAAGTTCATGGAGGACTTGCATTTTAAGTGGAATAATTATTAAATGCAGTTAATTAAAGTAATAGAAACGTCTCATCAGCCTCTCATTGAATCAACTTCCGCGTGATGGTTTGAACGCGAAAGTTCGCAGAATCTGCTGTTTACGATATCAGCCGATCGCAGATCTTGGATTAAAAGCAAACACGAATTGGTTTCAGAAGGTCTCGTCATCGATATGGAGTCGTCGACTTCAGCGTCTATCGAGAGCTCGGTTGTTCCGCCCGATGTAGCTACTCAGGAATTATCGTTGCAGCGATATTGCCTTCTTGTGCCCGACAACTACAAAGAGTTTATGAAGCGCAGTGAAAATGACTACTGCGCTTCGTACGTCGAGATGTCTTGGCCACCGGGTGCATGCCTCGTTGCGCTCGTATCCCTGGTCTTTGGGAGTAGATCGTATAACAGCCAGGTGGTCGTGTTGAAGGTGAGTCCAAGATTACTACAGGAGCGCCTCAAAGTCGATACGCGCAAGGGGTTTTCCTTCGAGAAGTTGGTTCTTACGCCGTACCATACGCTACCGCAGGAGATCTGGAAAGCGTTCAGAGGGACATTCGCAAGTTATGGTGCAGACGTGAGGTTCGTCGACGTTCCTGACCTGGTGCAAGACGGAGAAGTAGTTCCAGCCCTGATGCTGGTTCCTCTCAGGATGAATCCGGGAAAAGCTGTCCAGTCGAAGCGACTCCGGTTTCCACCTAATTTTCTAAAGCTTGGAGACGACTATCTCGAACTGGACATTCCTCTAATCGAAGAGTCTGTCAGGTTTAGCGAAAACCTCGGACCGAAATGTGTAGTCTGTGCGGAAAGGTCATCGGTTACTGGCTATTTGCATTCGCCTGCACGAACTTCTGGGACCAGCATTCGAAAGGGAAAAGGGAAGTTCAGAGGTGAAGACTCGGTTGCTGTTTCTGAAGACTTCGCGAAAGAAGATGAAGACCGACACGCAGCGAGCACGAGTTCTCGTACCACTTGGATAGGAGGAGAGCATACAAAAACCTCTTACGAACGTTCAATTGCCACGTACGAAATCTGCGAATTGACTACGGAAAGGAAGTACACGAGTACTGCTGAGTACGCCATGACAGCAAAGCAATCTAAAGTTCGTATGGAAACCTCAGGACACCACGCAAACACCAAGTATGTAAACACAGGACAGCAATCCAAAACTCTTATGGCAGCTACAGGTCACCCGAGTACGGAGTTTGCCATGGCAGGAAAGGATTCTGGAACTTGTACGGAAATCTCGGGGAACAGAAGCGAAGGTTGTGGCACGAATAGTCTGCGCGAGAACACTAACTTCGAATTTTCCAACATGGATGAACATTCTAGAACCAGTTATGAAACTTTAGAAGTCGGTTGCGAGGTTCGCAAAAGAAATGGTTGTCGGATGGAGAAGGCGAATGTCGTCGAATCGTCTACAGAGGAAGAAGCTGCAGAGTCACTTAAGAAAGACCTTCAACTGGGAATGAAGGTCACGAAGAAGGGGTTGAAGGTCACCGAGAAGGGATTGAAGGTCACTGAGAAGGGGTTGAAGGTCACGGAGAAGGGATTGAATGTCACTGAGAATGGATTGAAAGTCACGGAGAAGGGGTTGAAGGGCACGGAAAAGAGGATGAAGGTCCAGGAAAAAAGGTTGAAGGTCACTGAAGAGGAGGGGTTCAAGGTCACGGAGAAGGAGATGCCAAAGACGAAAATTTCAGATGGCACTGACGAGAAAGCTGAGAAGAATGCAGGCAAACCATCGAAGAACACGGAAAAGAAGGGCGCGAAAGGAGTTCAAAGAAAGAGAAAGAGAGCCAAACCAAAATCTGGAGACAATCCTTAGGTTCATCTCTTTGTGGTTCCTTCTTACCTTCGACGTCGTTCTCTTTCCGCACTTAGGTAGGCCTATGCATTATGAGCGTATGCTTGTGTGAATGTTAAGTGCTTGCATGCATGCATGCTTTTATATGTGTCTTTGTGTATTTAGAAGTACGTTTGTGTGCTTGCGTGTATATATGTGTCAGTGTGTTTGTGTGTATGTGCGTTTGTGTCTGTGTTGTATGTCTGCATTTATGTTTGTGGCTTTTTATAATGCTCCTCGCACGATAAGAACTGTAGTGGATCCAGGAAAGGCTTGACGCTCTGCATCTTCAAGTATTGCTTGCTCTGTTTTGAATAGGCGCCTCGTAAAGGCGACATATAAATGGTGCACGTGCGAAGGTACAGCCAACATGCACAGAAAATGCGTTAGGTAAATGTTCCGATCACGTTTATTGTATTGTATGGTGATGTATCAATATATTTATACATTGCCTCTCACAGTGCTCAACAATCCGAGGCGCAGAGTCTACAGTTCGGGACATGCTGTTGTCTATAAAAGATGGGTTTCACCGTTTCAACATTGTCGCAATTATTTCAATATTTATTCTTCTTTCTGTTAAAACAAAAAACTTCTTAATCGTATTTATTCACCAGTTGTTTAAACGTACAGGTATTTCCACGAGAAACACTAAGATGAATTATTCGTCTATTGATTTTAACAGTTGATATTTTCTTCTGATTTCGTTTTACACTATTAATTTTGTCGTTCCTTTGACTCGCACTAAATTTCTCCTTGTATTAAAAATCATTTTCACGTTCATGCTGTATTTTGATTTTAAAATTGTGTTATATGAATTTGCAATGCACCACCACATCGTGTGTTACACAACGTAATTGACAATACAGCCTGTACTGTATTTACATTCTTTATACCTCTGGCATTCACTCTCTCTTCTCTAAGAATCTTGCATCTGGCCATCTCTATGCTGATGATGTGCAAACGTATGTCCATGGTCCCGCAGCTGACCAACTTCTTCTTGTTCGATCGATTGACTCCCTTTCTCAAGATCTTCGCTCTTGGATGTTCTCTAATCGGTTGAACCTAAACTCCTCAAAAACCCAACTCATTTGGTTAGGTGCAAAGCAGCAATTATCTAAACTCGATTTCTCACTTCTCTCAACTCACTTTCCGACCTTCTCATACTCTACGAATGTCCGCGACCTGGGGGTCACCTTAGACTCAGTCGTTCACTAACCTTTGCTACTCACCTCTCCTTACTTACTCGCACTTGCTACTACCACTTGAGGAGACTACGAGCTATCCGTCTATCCGTCTCTCCTGCAGTTTTCACAACCATTATCCATGCATTCATCTGTTTCCGCATTGATTATTGTAATTCCTTACTGGTAGGCCTTCCGAAAGTCTGTCTTTCTGCCCTTCAATCGGTACTTAATGCGGCTGCTCGGCTCATTGCTCATCGTTCTCGATTCTCGTCTATCTCTTCTTACATGACTGATGTCTTGCGTTGGCTTCTTATCTCCGCTCGTATCCACTTCAAGATCATAACACTTGTCTCTAAGGCGCAACAGGGCTTAGCTCCAGCCTACCTTTGTGACCTGATGCGCAAACCTCTCTCTGCTTCTTCTCATCGACCTCTACGTTCTCTGAATCGGCTTGATCTGTTTGTTCCCCGGGTGAGGTCTGCTGTAGCTCAGTCTCGCTCTTTCGCTGTCGTGGGCCCATCCCTATGGAACTCCCTTCCCTTGGTACTGCGGGGGACCCTACTTACTAGGTTCTCTCTTTCTGTTGTTCATCGTTTAAAGTCTTTTATGTTTCCACGAGGCTCACACGCTGAGAGCGCCTCTGAATAGTTCGCACTGTGAGAGGCGCTTTATAAATTCCCAGATACCATACCATATACCATACCATGTATTGTATACACGATGAAGTTAGAATTTTAGAATATTTGGTAGAAATCGTAATCGTATACTTAAAATTTAATAAAGCGCTACTCTGAAGCTAAGCTTTATCAATCGTTGAGTGACGCTTTTAGTAATTTTCGATTACAATTGCATTTGTAATTAAGCGCAGGGCACCAGCTTATTCACGAGCGCTTGTCGTGTTTCATAACAACATATAAGGAAATCATCGACTGTCGGCTGTTTTCGCGTTACAATATTAAGTTTCTTAAAGTGTCATCATCTGACTCTATGACCTATCTTACCCTGAGATACCCTTTCACGTCATACCCTTCCATGACCTAACCATACCTAACGCGCCTCACTTTACACTACCATATCCTAACTTACTATATCCTACCATATACCTTACCTTTAAAGGACAACAGAAAATTGGTGGCGAGATCAGAGGCATTTCAGTGATATCCAAATTCAATTGTAGGCCTATAATTGGTATCCCAACAATTCATATAATTGTATAATTGTTATCCCAATATAACTGATATCTCAATTCAGTTGCATGACTTTTAATTTTCCCCAAGGTTTCACCTTAAATCAGATCTAACGATTTATATAGCACCTAGATTTACAATATTTTCTCTCTTTCGTTTGATCCTGTGTACGCTTTGTAGTTGTAATTCTCATTGTACCGTCGTATTTGTATAGCGCCGCGAAATTTGGAAACGTAAGGGTCAGAAACTGGTATAATATTATAGACACAGAAACGGGAGACAGAGAAAACGAGGCAGAAAGAGACACAGGAAGACACAGACAAAGACAAGAAGCAGGGGACAGAAACAACACTTCATATAGGAACGCCTATTTTCACATAATTGTTCATATTGATCACAGCCAGAGGCGTAACTGTGGTCTAAACAGTGAGAGGTACCAATTTCTTATATACACGAAGCAAGGCAGAGACTCCAGGAAGGCACAATAATAATTGGCTTTGTTCAAAAAGTGGGGGTACGGTACCCCAGTCCAAAAAGTGGGGTACGGGTACCCTTGTACCCCCACAAACTACGCCTATGACCACAGCAGAGTCGAGATTAATCTCAATTCATCACTCCCTAAACTTATGTATTACGAGTGTCCATCAGACTATCTCATTTCACGTGTTATTTTGGCCTTTGATTAACTGCAGACCCTCTAATTCAAAGGCATTGCTACCTATTGTTAATTAGTCTCTTATTAAACTAATTAGTCTCTTGTTTGCTAATTAGTGACTTCTTAACCATATTTATTGAATCGGTTGTCTACTGAGGAATCATTGTAACACTGGTTCTACCGTTTAAAGAGAGCTACGACGTTGGTTTATAGCCGACCGTTTAAATACTATTGCAATACTAATTTCTGACCGCAGTAAAGTTTTGTTTAGGTGCACCATCGGTTGAGGCCTTGCGCGTCAGACACTCGCGGTATAAAAGTTACTAATAATAAAAGTTGAAAACCAGGTCTGTCGGCACTGTTTTCTAAGGCGGTATTCTCTTGCGATTTTAAGATAGTAGGTCTATTTCTAATTATTGATGTTCCACCGCTAATTGTCGTTTTTGACTTGTCCTTAACGCGCAGAGTTTGCCTTGCTTAGAAGTTTTCGAATTGCCTTTTCTGTGTTTTGTTGCATCTACGTTGTATAAATTTCGTGTTGCACTTCATTCTGCAGGCAGCTTAATCACACAATTCTTGTCGTTCTCATGACCTGCATAGATTTTTACATGAGTACCAGGAACACGGCAGCCGATTGGTTAGAGCGCTCGCCTTGTAACACAGAGAGTACGGGTTCGAGCCTCCACTTAGGAGGTTACTTGGTATGGATCTTGAGCAAGTTCTTAACACATTTGCTCACAGCACGACCAATGCTTTTTCGTATGGTCGTGTGTGCATTTCTGATGTTTGGACGGAGGGCTGTATGAAATACAGTTGTATTGTATGAATGCAGTTACGTTGCATTGTATCAGCCACACGTGTATTGTATCAAATACAGCTGTGTTGTATTGTAGCAAATGCAGTTGCATTGTATTTTATCAAATACAGTTGTACTGTATTGTATTGTATAATTGCAGTTAGAGTTGTATTGTTGCAAATGCAGTTGCATTGTATCGTATCAGTCACACTTGTATTGTTTCAAATGCAGCTGTATTGTATTATGCATTGTATTGAACTCTCCGACTATCCTCTAATAAACATCAACAAGGCGTGTCTTCTTGGTTCATCTTCGGTCTCCATCCATCGCGAGCGAACTTCGCCAACTTAATGGCGTCGAACTTTCGAAAGCCAAAGTCGCTGATGAGAACGTCCTTATCAAGACAGGACAGCAACGCCCCATCTATTTGTTGCTCTCGAAAAGTCCGCACGTACTGACTCAGGTTGAGGATCGTCAGACACGCGGACACTTGTTCTACGGAGAGAGAAGCGATGTCTATAGGAACATCATCAGCATATCGCCACGACGGTTTCTTTGTCGACGGGAGTGGCGCCGTACGACCCTGGCTCAGGCTTTCCTTGAAGGCTAGCCACGTGTCGGGGATGTCCTTACTACGCGAGGAGTGTAAATCGTGTTTGACGTTAATGAAGTTGTGAACGCCGCTGCTGTTAAGCTTCGGGGTTGAAACGTTCGTCCGTGCAGATGACACCCCGCTGTCCGAAGCCGTCTCGGCTGCGGAAGATGTGCGAGAAGATGGTAGGGAGATTTCTTCGTAGGAGCTATCCAGTTCGTTTTCCGAGTCGGACTTGCCGCCTGACTCCTGAAGTTCGGTGTCAGTGGATCGTAGCGACAGTCTCGCTGTTGTCTGCGACTGATTGTTTGGAAGAGATGAAACCCGACTCGTAATCCTGCTGAGGTGTTTCTTCGTCCGTTCCGCTTGACCGATCAACTCGACTCAGCCGGTTTGTGGTAATCGGTGACTTGATTTCGTCGTAGTAGGATTCGTAATCGCCCTCGTAACCCGAGGAATCAAGTTGCCCCAAGGTCAGAGTTCCGGGTCGCTGAACACAGTTCTTTGAGACGTCGAGAAACGATTCGTCCAGCTCCTTCAACGCTCCGGTGGAACTACTACTGGTCAGCGCCGGTAACTTGGTCGCGGTTGGCTGCACTGAGGGCTTCTTTGCAACCGGCGGTCGAATCTTCTGCGATGTCGCTGTCGACATTTTCTCTTCTCGAATGTTTCTCTTCAACGACGTGAAAGACCAAGACGACCACGTGACCGACTGGTTGTTCTTCTGTACTTCCGGCTTCTTACCGGAAGTTGCGCTGCCTCCGCAGGGCGCTTTGGTTTTGCACGCATTTACGGTTAAGCGCCCACGCTGTAGCGTTTCAGAGTCAGACAAAACTTCTTGCAGCGCCGATCGAATGTTCCCGAATTTCAACGGAAATATTGGAGAGTGCGACGGTGACTTACGGTACTCCCCTTTCAGGAAACGAGACTCTGTTTTAAGCGGAAGAATCAACTTCTTCGAAATATCTTACTTAACCGCTTCCTGTTTGCGCTCGACAGTCGTTCGCTCATCGCCCCAGCACTCCTCGGTCACCGAACTTCCTCTTCCGGTCAGGTCCTGCACAGGCGGAAGTGGTCGTCTGCTGGATGTGGTCCACGTTACCCTCGATTCCCGAACTTCCTCTTCCGGTCAGGTCCTGCACAGGCGGAAGTGGTCGTCTGCTGGATGTGGTCCACGTTACCCTCGATTCCCTGACCAGTAGTAGTGGAACTACTACTGGTCAGCGCCGGTAACTTGGTCGCGGTTGGCTGCACTGAGGGCTTCTTTGCAACCGGCGGTCGAATCTTCTGCGATGTCGCTGTCGACATTTTCTCTTCTCGAATGTTTCTCTTCAACGACGTGAAAGACCAAGACGACCACGTGACCGACTGGTTGTTCTTCTGTACTTCCGGCTTCTTACCGGAAGTTGCGCTGCCTCCGCAGGGCGCTTTGGTTTTGCACGCATTTACGGTTAAGCGCCCACGCTGTAGCGTTTCAGAGTCAGACAAAACTTCTTGCAGCGCCGATCGAATGTTCCCGAATTTCAACGGAAATATTGGAGAGTGCGACGGTGACTTACGGTACTCCCCTTTCAGGAAACGAGACTCTGTTTTAAGCGGAAGAATCAACTTCTTCGAAATATCTTACTTAACCGCTTCCTGTTTGCGCTCGACAGTCGTTCGCTCATCGCCCCAGCACTCCTCGGTCACCGAACTTCCTCTTCCGGTCAGGTCCTGCACAGGCGGAAGTGGTCGTCTGCTGGATGTGGTCCACGTTACCCTCGATTCCCGAACTTCCTCTTCCGGTCAGGTCCTGCACAGGCGGAAGTGGTCGTCTGCTGGATGTGGTCCACGTTACCCTCGATTCCCTGACCAGTAGTAGTGGAACTACTACTGGTCAGCGCCGGTAACTTGGTCGCGGTTGGCTGCACTGAGGGCTTCTTTGCAACCGGCGGTCGAATCTTCTGCGATGTCGCTGTCGACATTTTCTCTTCTCGAATGTTTCTCTTCAACGACGTGAAAGACCAAGACGACCACGTGACCGACTGGTTGTTCTTCTGTACTTCCGGCTTCTTACCGGAAGTTGCGCTGCCTCCGCAGGGCGCTTTGGTTTTGCACGCATTTACGGTTAAGCGCCCACGCTGTAGCGTTTCAGAGTCAGACAAAACTTCTTGCAGCGCCGATCGAATGTTCCCGAATTTCAACGGAAATATTGGAGAGTGCGACGGTGACTTACGGTACTCCCCTTTCAGGAAACGAGACTCTGTTTTAAGCGGAAGAATCAACTTCTTCGAAATATCTTACTTAACCGCTTCCTGTTTGCGCTCGACAGTCGTTCGCTCATCGCCCCAGCACTCCTCGGTCACCGAACTTCCTCTTCCGGTCAGGTCCTGCACAGGCGGAAGTGGTCGTCTGCTGGATGTGGTCCACGTTACCCTCGATTCCCGAACTTTCTCTTCCAACTTTGGACGTTCCACGGGCGTGCTGCTCCGCGGAAGGTTGCGCTGGGGTAGTCGAGGCACCATGAGGAACTCTCCCTGTCGTGTTTCGCTGGTTGCCATGATGTCTTTCGACTGGATCACTTCCGTTTCGGGGTTTCTGGTTGTGTCGACGATCTTCAAGGACGGTATTCGCGACACGCGAGTTGTTGAATCGATGTATTCATAGTCGCCGTTTGGTGGATCGCTAAAGACAACGATTTCTAAAAAAAAAACTGAACAATATGAGCAAGGGCATGCCTCTACCCCACAAAGTGGTGGTGATGAATCCCCTCACACCTCATCTCCCCTTCTCTCTCTCCCTTCCCTTCTCTTTTCTCTCACTTCTCCCTCTCCCTTACATTGAATATCAAAATCAAACAAAGTTGTATTTTATCATAAATTATGCAGTTGTATTGTATTGTATCAAATACAGTTGTGTTGTAATGTGTCAAATACAGTTGTATTATATCAGATACCGTTGTTTTGTATAATTTGTATTGCATAAAATACCTTCAGCATTTCTTGGTTGCTTGGCGTACTCTTGTTGGAACTTGAGCGCCGATGCAATGACCTGATTAAGGAATCCCTTGAAGTCAGTCCTAGATCCGTGCTTGATTCCCGTGGCGAGGACTACCGTAAGGGGAAGATAGGAAGGCACTGACACAACATCGGTCACCCAGAAAGTACCTGGTTGCAGATATTAATAAATATATCAATAAGTTTTTGTAATAAAGTTTAGAATTTATATCCGTGAGTTGCTTACTGATGACCGATGTCTGTCCTTGTTAACCAATTCTAACAAGAATGTCACGAATGTCAAACTTGCAGACAGAAGAGAAGACCAATAAAATACTGTGAAATCAGATAACGCATAAACAATACTACATGTATAACATTACCAAAGTATTGCACTGTGCTTGTTCCAAGTTCTCGTTACACTTTTATCTGATACATGTGTACATTGGTACGGTTGGTACCTGTCTACATTAGTACATTTGTACATTTACCAGCGTCTACATGTACATATATTTGCTGGTACAATTGTACACGCGCATATATATATATATATATATATATATATATATATATATATACTAGCTGGATTACCCGGCGTTGCCCGGGGTTATAAGTTTCAATCCCTGCACACCCACCACCCACCACCCCCACCACCAACCCCACCACCAACCCCCACCATCCACCCCCTCCCCCCACCACCACCCCCCACCCACCACCTCCCCCCACCCACCACACCCCAACCCGCCTCCCCCACCCACGACCATCCACCCCCCCACCACCACCCACCACCCCCACCCCCACCCCCACCCCCTCCCACCACCCCCCACCCCCCTCCCCCACCCACGACCTCCCACCACCCCCCACCCACCACCCCCCACCCACCACCCACCAACCCTCCACCCCCACCCTTCCCCCTTGACCCGCCTCCCCCACCCTCGACCTCCCGCCACCACCCCACCCACCACCCCCACCCACCACCCCACCCCCTCCCCCCACCCCCACTCCCTCCCCCCACCCGCCTCCCCCACCCACGACCTCCCACCACCCCCACCCACCACCCCACCCACCACCCCCTAATGTCACTGCAGGGACTGCATCCAATGCAGTAAGCCTAATGTCACTGGAGGGACGGTAATTTTCCTATCGCTTGGGGCGATGTTTTGGCCGTTTTTCACCATGGTAGCGGTGAAAACGGGGGACGCGAACCCCTCCACTGGCTGTCCGAAACCGAGGCCGACACAGTAGTGAAGGTTTCGAGTGAAAAGGTGCAAAATTGTAGAAGTTAAGCCCGGTCAAACAGACACACACACACACACACACACAGAATTGTCGCTTTATTAATATACTAGCTGGTTTACCCGGCGTTGCCCGGGGTTATAAGTTTCATTCGCTGTAGCGAATAAGCAACAAATTTAGGTATAAGTTTAAATCCGTGTAGCGAATAAGGAAGAAATTTAGGCGACCTGTGTGGGAGACTGCTTCGCAGTCTTGTGTACGCCTTCTGGCGTACAGCGGAGACTGCTTCGCAGTCTTGTATACGCCTTCTGGCGTCTAGCGACCTTTGCCGTGGACTGAAAGGTTTACCCGGCGTTGCCCGGGGTTATAAATTTCAATCCCTGTAGCGAATAAGCAACAAATTTAGGTATAAGTTTAAATCCGTGTAGCGAATAAGGAAGAAATTTAGGCGACCTGTGGGGGAGACTGCTTCGCAGTCTTGTGTACGCCTTCTGGCGTATTGCGACCTCTGCCGTGGACTGACTGCTTCGCAGTCGCCCTCTGGCGACGACTGCTTCGCAGTCGGGGAGACTGCTTTGCAGTCTCCCGTGGACTGACTGCTTCGCAGTCGAAGAGGGTGAACCCGGCGTTGGCGGGTTAAAGAAATTACACAATAGTTATTTTTTAATGTTACTTTATTTTAAATTTAACTGTAGAGCTTGGAGATAAACAACATTAGTTGTCTTGCCATTTGGTGCCAGAAGAAACAGATTGTTACTGGCCCGAACTGGAGAGCAGGCAACGTACAGCGTACGCCTTCTGGCGTCTAGCGACCTCTGCCGTGGACTGACTGCTTCGCATTCGCCCTCTGGAGGCGACTGGTCCGCAGTCTTGGAGGCCCTTGTGGCGTCTGGCGACCTGTGGGGGAGACTGCTTTGCAGTCTTGTATACGCCTTCTGGCGTCTAGCGACCTTTGCCGTGGACTGACTGCTTCGCAGTCGCCCTGTGGCGGTGACTGCTTTGCAGTCTGTTTGTGTTTGAACCTACCTGTGTTACAATTTTGCTGTAAAACGATTAATTTAGTTCGAAGCGATCGTTATTAAATTCTTTCCGAAAGTAAACAACGACGCTATGGCCATTATTAATGACGTTGGGGAATACCGGCGCCGGAAATTTCCAAATCTTCCGTACGCGTCCGTGGTGCTATTTTTAGGTATAACGTCATTGTGCTATAATTAATTTGTAGTAGGGAGTGGAAATTTCCTATGCCGTGGGGCGAGTTTTTGGCCCTTATCACCATGTTAGCGGTGAAAACTGGGGACGCGAACCCCTCCACTGGGTGTCCGATGCCGAGGCGGATACAGTAGTGAAGGTTTCGAGTGAAAAGGTGCAAAATTGTAGAAGTTAAGCCCGGTCAAACAGACAGAGAGACAGACAGAAAGCTGTCTTTATTTATATAGATATATATATATATATATATATATATATATATATATATATATATATATATATATATATATATATATATTCTACACTATTACAAATATGTCAAAGTAGGCCTACGTTCTGCAGGTGAGCACGTACACGCTTTCCAGAGGTGTGTTTACTCATGGGCGGCGATCCCGGGGTCGAAGGGGACAAGACCCCAACCATTAACAGTGGGGGGTGGGGGTGGAACACACCATACATTTCTTCCCCCCCCCCCAAATTTTGAAGACACACCAAAAAAGTCAACAGATTTCAACGCGCGTGAGCACGTAAAATCTTTTTACATCTTATTTGATCGGACCAGTTCAAAGCTCTTTTGACAAGATCATTTCAAAAGTGTCCCCCCTCACCTGTCAAACAAGATCGCCGCCACTGAGTATACTAAAAATATTTTTTGAGTGATTATACAGCATATAGAGGTGAGTACACGCTGTATACCCGCGCATAGGCCTATACATTTGTCATTGCGAATTTATGATGCTGTAAAATTTGGATTCATTTGTGATCTCGAAAATAATATTTATTACAATTGATTCATTAGCATTCGATAGATGGAGCTGTAACTTACTAACGTAGGAGCAATGGACGGTCTACTGTTAGCTTCCGTATATTTTCGATTTTTGATATCAACCACAATAAAGTTTTTAAAATAAATTTACCGTGATTTTTCACGGGTTACAGCTAGTCTATTAATAACTATTATATATATACACTTATAAAGTTACAGCTCCATCTATCGAATGATAATGAACCAATGTCTGATAGATGTCTGCCATCTATCGAATGATAATGAAGTAGAAGTTACGTTCATCGGTTATTATGTCGGTTGATAGAGGCTTTGGGGGTTTAATTTGAAAATTGGCATTTGGATATATTTGTAATAAATATTATATTCGAGATCACAAATGAATCCAAATTTTACAGCATCATAAATTCGCAATGACAAAGGCGTTATGAACTTTATCGAATGACTAGGTTTTTAAACCTTATCTATTGGCCTGAGCGCCATGGCCGGTTGCCCATGTCTCTTGCCAGCCGAGTTGCGAGCCCGGGATCGCGCCCCGCTGGTGAGCGATATGATTTTTGTTTCCATTTTATAATTTTCTAACTACATCAAAACAATGTTAAATTCTAAAAAAGAAGTTCGAAACGTATAATGAAAACAATTAACGCGACGCTTTAGCTAGCTCATGCATATGAAGGCCATAGTGCGACCGTACGTTACCTCCCGGAATAACGTACGCGTACTGTACGCACGTTATCGAAAAAAATAACGTACGCGTACAGTACGCGTACGTTAAAAATGCCACAAATTTATCTGACCATTCACAAAGAACCTCAATATAACTATAGGCTTATACGGTACGCGAACCCTACGCGTACGTCAAAAATGATCAGTTGAGTTCTACAGTAGGCCTATTAGTCTCCCAGTACGCAGGCCTAGTTATTTACGAACGGTACCGAAATTTAGTATTACCAATAAAATGACCCCTGACACTGACCATCCTATAAAGTGTGCCGTAAAATCTTAATATTCTTCACACTAGGGGGCCTATATACATTGGACAGAATATTAGCAGTTTGGAATTTAAAAGTTTGAAAGTAGAGATCATCGAACAGCCACAGATGACTGATGTAATGGTTAAAATTGTTTACGACCGTCAATCATCAACTGTTATTGACTTTTCTTGTGCATAATATTATGTATTTTATTTTCGTCATGAACTAATGTGAACGTACGGTAACGTACGGCATAATAACGTACGCGTACCGTACGTACGTTATAGAAAAAAATAACGTAGGCCTATACTGTACATCGCATTGAATAGATTGCATCACATTGGATGAGCCTTGAATTGCAGTGCATTGTATATACACAAGACAATTGGTTAGATGGATGGAGAGATAGATGGATGGATGGATGGATGGATGAATGGATGAATGGATGGATGGATGAATGGATGGATGGATGGATGCATTGTATTGTATTGTATTGTATTGCGTTGTATTGTATTAAACTGATTTAAAGTATATTGTAAATAAATAGATAGATGGATGTTGACCTTCGATAAAGGAGTGGCAGAGGAGATAGCGCTCGTCGTAGAGGTCAAGGACTCGTAGGGTTCCCTGGATGTCACTGCATCCGGCGTCCATTGGACCGAGACCACCAGCCTCCGGTGCAGCCATCTGGATCCGCAGGTCGCCGAGGTTGTGCTCACGCAGCACGATGTCATTCAACCGATACGGTTGACTGACGACACATGCATATACACAAGACAATTGGTTAGATGGATGGATGGATAGATGAATGTATGGATAGTTTTGTAGTAAAGTTTAGAATTTATATACTTGACTTGCTTACTGTTGACCGATGTCTGTCCTTGGTAATATTTAACTTTATCTTGAGTGCCGCCATATAAATTGGTAATTGCAATTACAATTACGACTAGGCAACATTGAGTCTTTCAATGCATCTTTAACATAATCCGCGCATTTCGAAACATTACATTGTATAACAGTTGCCTGCCTAGATCGCTTCACATTGCATGCCATTAGCTCGTACTGCATTTTCGTCGCATCGCCTTGCTTTACAACGCATTGAATGCACAGTATCACATTAGATATGCCTTGAATTGCAATGCATTGTACTGTATTGTATTGTGTTGTATTGTGTTGTATTGTAATGTATTGCTTTGTATTGTAATGTATTGTATTATATTGCGTTGTATTATTTTGCATTGTATTTCATTGTATTGTGTTGTATTAAACTGATTTAAAGTATATTGTAAATAAATAGATAGATGGATGTTGACCTTCGATAAAGGAGTGGCAGAGGAGATAGCGTTCGTCGTAAAGGTCAAGGACTCGCAGGGTTCCCTGGATGTCACTGTATCCGGCGTCCATTGGACCGAGACCACCAGCCTCCGGTGCAGCCATCTGAATCCGCAGGTCGCCGAGTTTGTTGTGCTCACGCAGAACGATGTCATTCAACCGACACGGTTGACTTACTACACATGCATACATACAAGACAATTGGTTAGATGGATGGATAGATAGATGGATGGATGGATGGATGGATGGATAGATGGATTGGTAGGTGGATGGATGGATGTATATATGGATGGATCGGTAGGTGGATGAATGGATGGATGGATAAGTGGATGGATGGATGGATGGATGGATGGATGGATGAATGGATGGATGGGTAGGTGGATGAATGTATAGATAGATGGATGGATGGATGGATGGATGGATGGATGGATGGATGATGGATGGATGGATAGATGGATGGATGGATCGGTAGGTGGATGAATGGATGAATAGATGGATGGTTGGATGGATGGATGAGTGGATGGATGGATGATTCGGTGGTATGAGTAAGTGGTTCGGTGGGTCGGTGGGTTAGTAGGTATTGGATGAATCGATGGGTGGATTGATAAATGGATGAATGGATTAATAAGTGGCTTTGTATGGATGAATTGGTTGGCGGAAGGACTGACAGACTGGGTGTGTGAATGGATCGATTGATGGATCAATTTGAGCAATGAGTATAGATGATCATCTATCGGATTGCGGCGCTATAGAAGCGAAGGACAGTTTCAGGGATGGGTACAGAAAGAGACACGTGGACCGAGACACAGACAAAGGCAGTGACAGACAGAGAGACAGAAAGACTCTGAATCTTATTAAAACCGGAAGTTGATACTCACGTGATCGGTCGTTGAGGATGACGTGGAAGTTGACGGGGCATGACCTTGACATGCTCAAGTACCTCTCGTCCTCAGTCAGAGCCACGATCCGCGACTGGACTCCCATGGCGTAGATGAAGAAAATCTGTACATACGTACGTACATTCAATATACATACATAACAAACTCTAGTGCAGATTTAACTGCTAACATAATATATCAACATGGGTTATCTAAAGTTTATTTCCAGTTAAGCTTCTGCAAAGTCAAGTGAACTTGACCCTGTACTTGTGCTCCTAAAGTCTGCGTACTGAACAAAATCTGATCAAAATGCTAATTAAATAAGTACCGATCCGGCTGCAATGTCGTGTGCGTCATCACCGTCCGACCCGCTGTATCCTTCCGCCACGTTAAAAATCACAGGAAGTTTATCCTTGCTCTGCGCAATCAAGTCCTTCAGCGTGCACTTCTTCTTCGACCACTGGAACTGCATAGTCGATGACGTAACGCCGGGGTCAATGCTCCAACGATGACGTCACCGTATGGAACGTAGCGACCTCTGTCGTACACACAAAATAAACAATGCTAAGGTACACTCGCAATCGATATAACACGGCACTGAACTTCCTCTAAATATTGTTCTACCCTACTGCACTACACAATACTATACGGTTTTATATACCCTACCCAACCTACCCTGCCATGCCTCCCTCCTCGAACAATATATTCCATTGTATTCACACGCTGTTGCGTTTGACGTAATGGAGCAACATTTCAAGCTATCTTATTACCTACGCGTTTAGATCAGTTACACGGCCATATATGCATACATACATACATACATACATACATACATACATACGTACGTACGTATGTACGTACATACATACATACACTCATACATACATATATGCGTACGTGCACACTTACATACATACATACGTGTACATGCATGCATGCATACATACATACATACATACATACATACATACATACATACATACATACATACATACATACATACATACACACACATATACATACATACATACATACATACATACATACATACATACATACATACATACATACATACATACACACATATATACACACATATTCATACACCTACATACACACATACATAGATACATACATACATACATACATACATACATACATACATACAATATACATGCATAACAAACTCTAGTGCAGATTTAACTGCTAACATAATATATCAACATGGGTTATCTAAAGTTTATTTCCAGTTGAACTTCTGCAAAGTCAAGTGTACTTCACCCTGTACTTGTGCTCCTAAAGTCTGCGTACTGAACAAAATCTTATCAGAATACTAATTAAATATCAATCAATCAACGAAATTTATATAGCGCTCCTTCAAGGCGACTACTCAGAGGCGCTCCCGACCCAAGCCCGGTCAAAAAGGAAAACTTAACTCCTCCTCATCGTCATCACCACCACCACCACCACCACCACCACCACCACCACCACCACCACCACCACCACCACCACCACCACCACCACCACCACCACCACCACCACCACCACCACCACCACCACCACCACCACCACCACCACCACCACCACCACCACCACCACCACCACCACCACCACCACCACCACCACCACCACCACCACCACCACCACCACCACCACCACCACCACCACCACCACCACCACCACCACCACCACCACCACCACCACCACCACCACCACCACCACCACCACCACCACCACCACCACCACCACCACCACCACCACCACCACCACCACCACCACCACCACCACCACCACCACCACCACCACCACCACCACCACCACCACCACCACCACCACCACCACCACCACCACCGCATCATCATCATCATCATCATCATCATCATCACCATCATCATCATCATCATCATCATCATCATCATCATCATCATCATCATCATCATCATCATCATCATCAGTCATGATTATTATTGTTACTATTATTAATGCTTTGCTAGGCTTTCATTCCCGAAGCAGTATGAAGCATATAAGCGATACTTCAGCAGACCGCGAACGGTTGAATATAGCGTACTCTGGTCAAGTCACGACGAAGTCTAGACTCTATTGATGCAAGAATTAGCAGGACGTTTAGAACAGCTTCGACAACGGTGGCGGCTGAGAAGGTAATAGATCAACAGGAATCGTGCGGCGAACTCAAAAACAGGACGGCCAGTTCAAAGACCAGATCGGTCAGTTCAAAGGCAAGATCAGTAAGTTCAAAGCCGAGGTCGGGCAGTTCAAAGGAAGTCCGGCGCGAGGCAGATTATCAGAGAATACGTTTCTCGAGATGAAGTAGGGAACGAAGAAATAAGCAGACGGCGAAACGAAACGACTGATGAAGAAATCGAATCTTCACAGAACGATGAAGAAAAAACAGAGCAAAGACGCAACTCACAGAGCGGCAAAGATCAAAGGAAAACCGGAAATGAACAAACACCATCAGTTGCTTTGACATCCAAAGCTGCAGAGGAAGGTTGCGAAAGCGATACGGATGATACGTCGGACAGCGATGAATCCGATATGAGAAGCAACATCCCACATTCGGATGATGGGGATAACAGACCAGTGGATGCTACATACAGCGACAGGCGTAACACAGAAGAAGCGAGCAGTGACGAATGATGGCAGTGATGGCGATAGCAACCGCTATGGGCGATAATTTCATTGAAAGCAAGAATTAGGAGAAAGAGACAGTTAAAATAAGTACACTTGTCTCTCTCCTGTTGCCTCACTCGCTCACTCACTCACTCACTCACTCTCACTCACTCACTCACTCACTCACTCACTCACTCACTCACTCACTCACTCAATCAATCAATCACTCAATCGCTCAATCACTCAATCGCTCAATCACTCAATCACTCACTCACTCACTCACTCACTCAACCCACTCACTCACTCACTCACTAACTCACTCAATCACTCACTCAACCCACTCACTCACTCACTCACTCACTCACTCACTCAACCCACTCACTCACTCAACATACTCACTCACTCACTCACTCACTCACTCAACCCACTCACTCACTCACTCACTCACTCACTCACTCACTCACTCAATCACTCACTCACTCACTCACTCACTCACTCAACCCACTCACTCACTCACTCACTCAATCACTCACTCACTCACTCAACCCACTCACTCACTCACTCACTCAACATACTCACTTACTCACTCTTTCACGCGCTCAATCACTCACTCAAGACCCATCCACTCACCAACCCACCCACCCACCCAACCCACCCAATGAGATCAGATCAAATCTGAATAGATTGAATTAAATTAAACTATCTAGAGTAAACTGCAATGCTCAGCGACAAGTTTACCTATAGGGCCTATCCCCCTCTTTATTACAGCTTCATCGTCGATAACACCATCAAATTACTACAAGAGGATTACCTTCGAAAGTCTTTTATGACTCGTCGATACAATGAAAGTAGAAAGTCTCGCGACTCTCCCACAGTCTCACAGTCAACGAAGTCTCGCTTCATATAAGGGGCCATCCACATATTACGCACGCACTTAGGGGGGAGGGGGTCGGATTTTGGCGATTTTGCGTTAGTCCCCGGCGCCGCCGCCATCCGCCGCCGTTAAGCCCTCAAGTCGAAACCAGTCGTTAAGCTATCGACTGCTAGCGACTTCGTTCACTTAATATTTTGCTTGTTTTAATCGCGGTTTCCAAGTTTCAATTTGACGAAGACATCAGCAGCAGGACATGAGCAACACTTACAATACAATATTCATACATTACAATATTCGTTTGTTGAGGAAAACAATAGCTGACATGCCGCAACTTAATTGGTAGGCCTACATTATAAGAGGAAGGTGTTGCTCTATTAGTAAGAGTTCTTATCGAGAATACTGGGGATATAGTTGTTGTCTTTTTCTGTCAGGTGAATTTATGCATTCTATTACGAAGATGGTGTTGATGATTACGAAGATGGGGAATAAGCAGGGTGAAAATTGTCGGAGGGTTGTGGGTTCAACCCCTGGTCTTTCTTAGGACCCCACAGTCTTCATTGCACAAATTAGGGGGTTGGAAACAACCCCCTCAGCTGTACTGGTATGATTTAGCATTTTTTTATTCTAAATCTCTGACAAAGTGAAGAAATTTTCATGGTGTATGATGTATGCATTTTGAATTTTCTCAACAAAGGAATTGATTTTGATTTGAGTTTAAATCGCAAAACTGCTAGCATTGAAATGTGATGCTTTCAAATTTCGCTGACATCAGTTTGCAAAATAAGAATAAAATGTTCAACTCCACGTGGATGAAAGTCTAGCCCCCAAGTCTTTTTCTACAATTCTCACACTGGGAATAAGTGCTGGAATATTATAATTCTCGTTCTCTGCTATACTGCCTGGAAGAGGCACACATCAGCAGTTTCGGCCAACTGTTTCGGATACTGCTGTAAATCCTCCTCACTTCATTCGATTTATCAAGCGCTCAGTTTCACATAAGCATTAATGTTCACAGTCATCGGTCCGTCCCCTTTCAGCATACCCTCATGGAGCGGAGCCATATGTAGTCCCATATTGGAGCCGTATAGAGCTCATATGAGTTCCATCTAATGCCCATGGAAATGATAGCACGCTCAGTACAGTGTGCGGTAAATTGCATTATATTGTTAGGCAATCAGGTATGTGCAATATACATACTTGATTACATGAGAAGTCGATAGCAAGTCGCTAAGTCAGTCGATAAGTCTAAGCGACTTAGTCAGTCGATAAGCTTGCGACTTAGTCGACTGAGTCGCTAAGTCAGTCGCTAACTCATCAAGTCAGTCGGTAACTCCTTAGCGACTGACTCCGGGCACTATTTTGCGTACGGGTGCGAACGGGGGGGGGGAGGGGGGGTAACAAAATGTGTACGTACCCAAAATAAATTTCTAATTATGACGTCCACATTAGCCTATTTATAACTCTGTATTATCCTATAGTCGTCCCATGGCATTTTATTACATTATATAAAAGCCAAGTGCAGTTATTCTGTGCTGTGAACGACACCTATAATTTGTCTATATTGGCCCTTCAATAATCTGGCCTAAAGTGCAGACAGGCTGCCTGGAGACACTTTCTGCAGCTGGTCATCGGGGGGGGGGGGGGTGCGTCAAACGTACGTACACAGGGGGGGGTGGAAGAAAGTACGCTTGCGATCAGGGGGGAGGGGGTCCAATTTTCCCGGATTTTTGTGTACGTAATAATTATATGGATGGCCCCTAATTCGATTCTTCCTCTGCAAAAATCATTCGACCTATGTTCCATTAATTTTCCAGACATCTACTAGCATAACACTTGGCTTTGGTAATTGCAGATTTATATAGCGGCACTTCAAGAGAGACTCCGAAATTTCTCAGCGCCACACCAAACCGCGCTAGGAAAACCAGGTTAATTCGCCGGCGCTATATCAAACCAGGTCCGCAGTAGCAAGGTTGTTTGGTCCGTTTTGGTGCAGGGGGTCAGTATTCGGGAGGGGGTTAAAGCCGAGGAGACAGCATGGTTTTACGGTGGTGGGAGAGAGAGACAGAGACAGAGAGACAGACAGACAGACAGAGACAGACAGACAGACATACAGAGACAGAGAGACAGAGACAGACAGACAGACAGACACAGACAGACAGAGGCAGAGAAAGACAGACAGAGACAGAGAAAGACAGACAGATACAGGGTCAGAGACAGACGGAGACAGAGAGAGCGAGGTGAGCTAACTATAGACGAGATCTTTCGGGAATGTGTACCTAATACGCTTCCTGGTGTCCTCTAATTATATAAGTATTTATTAAGGCCACTACATAATGTCAAAGTGTCAATAACTGGTGCTGAGCACTTGGGCGTAAAGGACTTATACACAAGCAACCTCCTCGAGAGGCAGTGTTTAATCTAGACGTCTTTTGGGGGGGAATTTCCCCCCCCCCAGGATTGAAGTTTCCCCCCAGAACTCAGCAATATTGTAAGGCAGAGACCTTTTTGGGGGGAAATTCCCCCCCCCCGAGAAACCTTGTTTCCCCCCCCCCAGAACAGGGGGACTAGATTACACACTGCTCGAGAGGCTCGAACCGCCTACTTGACGTTTCAAGGCGAGCGTTCAAGCCAACCTGCTATCGTTGCACCTGTCCTTGGATTACTAAAGTGGTGGTTGCAGCATTGGCCGCACCTGCAGGCAGGAAACCCAACCGGATCATGCGGTTGATCTGACTTTCAATCCTGTCCCTGTCCTTCTGGGAGGTGAAGCCCCACCAAGCAGGAGAAGCGTAGATGATCTGTGCAATAGTCTCCTTGGTCACGTCATGGAGGGACGCTGATGAGAGACCGTGAGAGCGAAGAACTCTTAGAGGGAAGGAGAGCTGGTTGCGAGTATACATGTTGTCCAGATGTGTTTCCATCCCTAGATCCGGAGAGTTACACCTAGAATTTTAATTGTTTTGACCCGTTCGGCACCCGGTATAACCTGTGGGATTGCTTCTTTCCTCCTGTATATATATATATATATATATATATATATATATATATATATATATATATATATATATATATATATATATATATATATACATCCAGGGACGTAGCCAGACTTAAATTCAAGAGGAGGCAACTCCGGAAGACATCCAGGTGTAGTACGGGTGCAGAAGTATAACCCACGGAAAATTTGTGAAATCTAAAAAAGCAAGGGGTCTTGCCTCAATGTACCTACGCCAATTTATACATCCCTTTTTGAAGAAAACAATCTCCCTAATTCTGGAGGCATTGAAGCGGAGGTTGCTCTTTGTTGCCCAGATTGTAATATGTTCAAATTCTTCTATAAGCCCTTACAAATCCTAGACGAATGCAGCCTTAAAAAGTTAAAATTCGTAGCTTTTGATCTAAAACAATGTTAGACTGTTAAACTTACTTTGAAATAAAAACAGATTTGAACGGTCTTTTATATTAAAATCCTCTAAGAATTTCCAATTCTCGTTTCTTACCAGAGTGCTATTTTAATGCTTGCCGCTGAACTATATGACGCATCTATGACGTCACGAATAGTATATTTCTAATTAGAAGTGGCGAACCGCACTGTTACCACAGTATAAATAATTATTTATACTGTGCTGTTACTATTAAAACTATTGTTATATAAACAAATTGTAACTTCCGTACGACTCCATGCGTGATGGCAACGCTAAAAAACTTCGGTAATTAATCATAACTAATCTTAGAACTTCCATATCGCCTTTTTATTAATGTAAAAGGCTTATAAATCGATGGAACTCCTAAAATAGATTCTCAAACTGGTCAATTGTTTCCCGTGTAAGGCCTCGACCCTGCTAATTTTCAATGAATTGATTGGATGAGATCCTTCACCATCGCAGTCCGTTTGAACTTTGAATGGGAGCCACGCCATTTAAGAAATGGGTATGCGAACTGGCATCCTCGCCAACAGAGGGCATGGGACGTAGTCCGACGTACGCTGAAACCAATGTAAGAAACCGCGCCAGTAGTTCCCTGCGCTTAGCTTTAGAGTAGCGCTTTAGAAATGGCTTTTGCGATTAAAGGTCATCCATAAAGGACGTCCTCAATGAGGGGGAGGGAGGGTCATCGAAATGCGGACAAATGTCGACAAGGGGAGGGAGGGTTATGACCTGTACGGACGTCCGCATGTAAAATTTTTAATTTGATAGTTTTTTAAACACAGCCTTGTTTCAGCCTTCCCCGAAAGACGAAAATGTCAGTGAAGTGATTGCCTAAAACCTCATGCATGGTATAACCTTTACTGCAACCTTAAAGAGGCTTTTATTACTGCACATCCTGTGATATGAAACCTGAATTGTCACTTAAACGTGCACAGGAACTGAGGAAAAATTGTAAAAATAATGACATTAAAAATTGGCTTAGGTGTATTTGATGCAATACAATACAACTGTATTTGATGCAATACAATACAACTGTATTTGATGCAATACAATACAACTGTATTTGATACAATATAATACAACTGTATTTGATACAACTGTATTGAACTATTGATGCAATACAATACAACCATATTTGATACAAAACAACTATATTTGATACAATACAATTGTATTTGATGCAATACAATACAACTGCATTTGATGCAATACAGTACAACTGTATTTGATGCAATACAATACAACTGTATTTGATACAACTCTATTGTTATTGATGCAATACAATACAACTATAATTGATACAAAACAGCTGTATTTGATAAAATACAATACAAATGAATTTGATACAATTGTACAATACAAGTTATACAACTGTATTTGATACAATACAACTGTATTTGATACAACTGTATTTGATACAACTGTATTTAATACAACTGTATTTGATACAACTGTATTTAATATAAGTGTATTTGATACAACTGTATTTAATATAAGTGTATTTGATACAACTGTATTTAATACAAGTGTATTTGATACAACTGTATTTAATATAAGTGTATTTGATACAACTGTATTTAATATAAGTGTATTTGATACAACTGTATTTAATATAAGTGTATTTGATACAACTGTATTTAATACAAGTGTATTTGATACAACTGTATTTAATATAAGTGTATTTGATACAACTGTATTTAATACAACTGTATTTGATACAACTGTATTTAATATAAGTGTATTTGATACAACTGTATTTAATACAAGTGTATTTGATACAACTGTATTTAATATAAGTGTATTTGATACAACTGTATTTAATACAAGTGTATTTGATACAACTGTATTTAATATAAGTGTATTTGATACAACTGTATTTAATACAAGTGTATTTGATACAACTGTATTTAATATAAGTGTATTTGATACAACTGTATTTAATACAAGTGTATTTGATACAACTGTATTTAATACAAGTGTATTTGATACAACTGTATTTAATATAAGTGTATTTGATACAACTGTATTTAATACAACTGTATTTGATACAACTGTATTTAATATAAGTGTATTTGATACAACTGTATTTAATACAAGTGTATTTGATACAACTGTATTTAATATAAGTGTATTTGATACAACTGTATTTAATACAAGTGTATTTGATACAACTGTATTTAATATAAGTGTATTTGATACAACTGTATTTAATACAAGTGTATTTGATACAACTGTATTTAATACAAGTGTATTT
The DNA here is from genome assembly GCA_963556255.1 of Allolobophora icterica. Classification (NCBI taxonomy): domain Eukaryota; kingdom Metazoa; phylum Annelida; class Clitellata; order Crassiclitellata; family Lumbricidae; genus Allolobophora; species Allolobophora icterica. The sequence continues at coordinate 46,650,633 of OY744614.1, read as the reverse complement.
GATACAACTGTATTTAATATAAGTGTATTTGATACAACTGTATTTAATATAAGTGTATTTGATACAACTGTATTTAATACAAGTGTATTTGATACAACTGTATTTAATATAAGTGTATTTGATACAACTGTATTTAATATAAGTGTATTTGATACAACTGTATTTAATACAAGTGTATTTGATACAACTGTATTTAATACAAGTGTATTTGATACAACTGTATTTAATACAAGTGTATTTGATACAACTGTATTTAATATAAGTGTATTTGATACAACTGTATTTAATATAAGTGTATTTGATACAACTGTATTTAATACAAGTGTATTTGATACAACTGTATTTAATATAAGTGTATTTGATACAACTGTATTTAATACAAGTGTATTTGATACAACTGTATTTAATATAAGTGTATTTGATACAACTGTATTTAATACAAGTGTATTTGATACAACTGTATTTAATACAAGTGTATTTGATACAACTGTATTTAATATAAGTGTATTTGATACAACTGTATTTAATACAACTGTATTTGATACAACTGTATTTAATATAAGTGTATTTGATACAACTGTATTTAATACAAGTGTATTTGATACAACTGTATTTAATATAAGTGTATTTGATACAACTGTATTTAATACAAGTGTATTTGATACAACTGTATTTAATATAAGTGTATTTGATACAACTGTATTTAATACAAGTGTATTTGATGCAGCACAATACAACTGTAATTTGATACAAGTCATGGGCGCCCGCACGTTGGGACAAGGTGCAATTGCCCACTCCTGGATTTTGAATCAAAATATGTAAAATTAAAAGTATTATTAATTTTAAATAATTAAATTTAGTTATTCTGACATTTCGTTTGCTTGCTTGGTGATTTATACAAAGGTGCTGTTATACAATGAAGTAAAGACACCGGATCATAAGTTAAACATGACATTATTTAATTATAGTAGTGACGGCCGGTTTGACACTGCTGACCCGAGATACCGGACTACAAAAGGCTGACCACATGGCGGGGAAAGTTAATACGACATCTGGTCCCAATATCAGGGGTTCATGGGTTACGGGAGTGACTGAGAGCACAGAGCTAAGCATTTTTAAGCTGCTGGCAAGAATGCTTGCACATGTGTATATATGGTACATCAATGAAATACACATTTGGGGTTGAAATCCATTTGGATATTTTGAGTCTTCAACAGACTTTGCATTAATATGCTGATTAAGATAGGACAAGTGAGGAGGGAGACAGCGTGGTGTTTCCCTTGTCTTGGTCTAATGTGTCTGTTGGCTATTAGTGGCTAGTGGCCATTATGACTCCTACGACCTTGGATGGGGGAGGGGCAGTCCTATTTTCACTTGGCCAATTACAGTATGAACCCAGAATCTGCCACCAAGCAGTATAATTTGGTACCGGCGTAAGCTGGGAAGTAAACGGCAAGTCCTGTGATATCACTGGCCCCGTGTCCAGGACCTTGGGATTCGTCCATTGCCGCCTCAAGGGCTTAGAAAAGGAGATGAGCGCCTCACCTACGTCCCACTTGCGGATATGGACTGAATTTACTTATCATTATTACCTGGGTACCCAGAACCGTAGCACTTAGCAGGTCTGTAGTGACCTGCTGTTGGAAGGACAGAAAAATATGGGCGACACACTACGTGTATATTCACCATACCATACGTGTATATTCACCATACCGTGTACCCGGTACTATAAAAGTGTTCCACAAGGCATTCATCTTTGCTTCAAGTCTCAACATCGGAGGGTTCATAGACAAATTTGTGGACACCATGCTTTGTGATATTACCAGTACATTTTGATACAATACAATACAACTGTCGCAGATTAGGTTTTTCAATTTTTTCCTGTGTTGCAGGCCAGACGTGCCACGTCAATGCTGTCCTTTACGTTCTGCGTTACATAAATGGATTCGAGGCAACTCTCGGTGAAGCCTATAAACAGCTGAAACATCAGGGTAAATCGGTAAGTACGTTTCAGGTTTTGACTTTTGAACTCAACCCACTAGTCTCTAGATAATTGTAAACTTGTGGTTACTACAGCACCCGAAAAGCTGTCATTGAAATCAGGCTATTCACAGGCTCAGAGTCAAAATAAAACTGATGACAGGTAAGGTCAGTCTCAGTTTCAAGGTCAGGTTCCAACGGTCACAGGTGGTCGGTCAGAATGCTACGGCTGAGTTCTGTGTTTACAGTACTAAGTAAGAGACTTGGGTTTACCAGACAAGACTTGCATATTTCAGTACATCTTGCCAGACTTTCCACAAGATTCCTATGAGTGAATGGTATCAAGACATTCTTGCTACTTATAATGTAAGTAACATGTGGAAAAAGCACTATACTGGCTGAATGTTTTTCTTTAATCCAGGAGAAAGATGGAGACAACGGTGTTGCCATTATCTTCGAGCTGCACAGGGTAAGTACTCAGTGTAACTGTTTCGTCTAGCTGAATCTAGCTTTGGATAGATTAAATTTAAGCAAACTGAAGAAAATGTATGGTAACTGATGATTTTTACTAAGGTACACGACTCTGTAATCCAAAGAGGCATGAACCCGAGGTGAAATATACACGTAGCCAAAACACAGATGCCGCTACAGAAATCCAATAATTGGATAGCTTTCATTATGTTACATGGCTCAAAGTAAACTTGCATGTGTATCACAGTATCACAAACCAAGTTACATATATATCATACGGCCTACTATCGAGCTGTTCGTGCAATTCTTGTTCATCTTATATCGAATAACATTATTAACATTGCTTTGCTTTCATTACATATTGCTTTGTATCACAGTCTCACAAACCACTGGAGATGCAGAAATTAAAGCAGATGCATGATCTATTTGCCATTGAGAGGTCGGGGTTCAAATCCTTGTCAGGGCAGAAATTTGGTTTTAGATTCCTGCTCCAAGTGCACCCCTAACAAACTCAGCAAGTACACGGTCAGTACGAAGATGAGATGGCGAGGGGGAGAACTGGCCATTTACCCTCATATGCCGAGGCTAAGAAAACGAAGTCGCTAACATTTCATACCCATGGCTACCTCAGGGCTAGCTTAAGGGACTGCTCTTCTTTATAGAAGATACACCACATTTACTTGTGCACTTGCCTGAGATGTTAAGAGAATCCTTCTCGATTAGAGAGATATATGATTTCCAATTTGCAGTTTACATTTGAGTTGCTTATGATGTTTGGTCGTTATTCTAGCTCCTCTCCAACATGAAAACCATGGAACTGCAAAAGCAAGAGGGCAAAGACCAAGATTCAATAAAGCCCACAACATTCATCGAAGCCCTTCAGTACGCATATTATCTGATTTTTGTTGTTTAAAATTATCACAAGAAACAAGCTAAAAATTTAACTTTAATTTACAGTTTGGTTAATTTATTTGTTATGGTTATAATGTTTATTTATTTTATTTGTCAATATACCGTCTAATAGTAAATAATAATAATAATAATCTTCTTTATTCATTCAAACTGACAAGTACGCAGTAAGATTACATTGAAACTTAACAGTATACAATCAAGATCTTAATAATTAAACATACTGTTTGGCAGCCATGCAAGATGCCGCCCTAGAGGGGTTACAGGTATCGAACGGCGATCTAATGCTCTGCTGGCCATGATTGTTACCATTACTCTCAGGGGCGCCCGCAGCTTGATGCACTGGACGCACATGCTAGTACCCGGAGTCAGTCGCTAAGGAGTTAGCGACTGACTTGATGAGTTAGCGACTGACTTAGCGACTCAGTCGCATGCTTATCGACTGACTAAGTCGCTTAGACTAAGCGACTGACTTAGCGACTTGCTATCGACTTCTCACGTAATCTGATATGTCCATTGGACATACCTGATTATCTAACAAAAAAAGGCATTTAACGCATACTGTACTGAGCGTGCCATCATTTCCGTGGACATTAGATGGGACCCATATGAACTCTATACGGGTCCAGTATGGGAATATTGGTCCTACATGGGCTCCGCTTCATGTGCGCATGCCCGATGACTGTGAAAATTAATGCTAATATGAATTTGTGATGCATTCGAGTGTTTATAAAAGGAATAAAGCATACCACTAAGTCAAAGCCAGTGATATTTCAGTTTTGAAAATAATTACAGTTTCTGATTTAATTAAGTTTTTGGTTCCTAATTTTTATTTCAGTTCCAAGTTTCAATTCTGAAATAATTTCAGTTTTTATTACAGTTTCAATTCTGAAATAATTTCCGTGTTCGTTTCAGTGACTGGAAAATTTCAGTTTCACTTTCTACATAGATATTATTTGCATTGATAGACAACAACATGGCCGTACAATTGATTATATGTTATCAGCTGTTAACTAGTAGAAGCACTGTTCTGTCATTGTTTACTTGAAAACCGCGATTAAAACAACAAGCAAAATATTAAGTGAATTAAGTCGTTAGCAGTCGATAGCTTAGCGACTGGTTTCGACTTGAGGGCTTAACGGCGGCGGCGGATGGCGGCGGCGCCGAGGACTAGCACGTGCGTCCACCCACCAACTCATATCCACACAAGGAATAGGCAGCGCATCAATAGTTTTGGTAAACGACAATATAGCTTGTGTAAAGCATTACATGTTATCTAAATTGAATTCCTCCTAATTCTTCCTGAGTCATTTTCAGTGTATAACTACGAGCGGCGGAGAGGGGATAGATAGGGAGGGTTTTGCGTCCAATTTTTTGGGGTGTGTGTCCAATTTTTTAAAGCCTGTGGGCGCTCCTGATTACTCTATCCCCGTCCCCATGACAGTAAAGAATAACAGTAAAGAAATCCTTACAAAATTTAATCACAAGTCTAACAGAAATCCTTATGGAATATAATTTGATAAACAATTGTGCAACTGAGTATTAAGATAATGTATACTTTTTTTTAGAAAACAGACTTACCTTGATCTGTATAATCAGCAAGATGTAGTCGAGACTTGGAACACACTGTATCGTGTACTTGAAGAAACAATGAGCAAAAATTGTGAAATGAAGCATGGCACCACGATGCTAACCACAAAAATCCATCTGAAACCCAGTGGAGAGACTTCAGTCAGCGGCAGTTCCGTCCTGCACCCACCAATGTACAAGTACGATCTGGAACAACTCTTCGCTGGTAAAGTTTTGTGGACCACTTCGTGCATAAACTGCCCAGAAAAGAAAACCAATACGGAAGCTATCAAGGAGGTCATCCTTAGCCTTGGTGATGCTACGCACCCGACCACCTGTTAGTATTATTATTATTTATTGAACGGTAGAAAATTCGTCAAAATTAATCTTATTTTTTTATAACAACGACTAATTACAAAAAACCTCGTCATGGCTTTGCATTGTCAGATCATAACTCCTATGAAAACTCTCTCTGAACAGGTGCTATATCTTATTGCAATCTTATTGCCATTATGACATGCTTTGTCTTTCAAATGTCTTCATTTAAGAAACATTGTTCATTGGCTAAAAATATAACTTACAACAAAGATGTATACAATAATTCACCAAGTCTAAAATTTAGTATGGGTGCAAATTTTGAAACTGTATTGTCTCAGGCCATTAAACGTGACTGCTCTTTCTGTTGTTAGTTTCCGTTGAAGACTTAATCAAAGGGTCAACTGCCGCGTCTGAATACGTCAATGGGTGGAATTGTTCGAGATGTGAAAAGGAGGTCACTGCTGCTCGCTCCTTAGAATACGACAGTCTTCCACTGATACTACAAATCCAACTGTCAAGATTTTCAGTCAACCCAAAGAGGTGTTTTATTTACCTGATCAAATTGTCTAAAAAATTATTTACTATTAAAATAACATGTTTCTCTTATTTTCTCATTCGGATTTTATGTACAAAACATTCTTGTTTTGCAGCAAATAGAATAGAAATCTTCAAACAGGTTCATATAAATTTTGGGAGTTAGGAATCGAACCAACTAATTTTCATATCACGATGCTATTATTTCTAAGGACTTAGGCTTAAAAGCTAATTTAAAACTATTTCATTTAGCAAATTACTGGTAGACATCTATCTAAATCTATCAATATTCAGCAAAACTATACAGTTTATTAAATAAAACTTGTAATCTCAGTTTTTAAACTAGACATATAAAATTTTTTGTAGTGGCCACACAGAAAAGCTAGAGGATGCTGTAAAAATTCAAGAGATCATCAACTGTTTCTGTTCAGCATGCGAGTCAGGAGATGCAAAAGCTCACCAGGAACGGTAATAGCCTTGTCAAATTTGATTACTTTCAGTATAAGAAAAAAGTATTAGTAGTATTAGCACCAGTTATTAAATACTTCCTTATAAATGGATACCCCTATACATCACTGTCAAATACATTAGAACTTGATCCAACGTAAAAATCACTTTTAAATGCATCAACATGCATGATGGATTGATGGGTTTTTAATGATTTTTAATTTCGATTTTTAGATACCAACTATTCAGTGTCATCAGTCATTCTGGAGCAACGCTGAAGAAAGGGCATTACGTTGCCCATGTCCGCTCCACAGAAAGTGACAACTGGTATGAGTGTGGTGACGACTTCAAAGGCAGGGTCGGAGAGAAAGAGATGAGAAAACTTTTGGAAGGCTCTACCTACCAGACTCCGTATCTTTTGTTCTACAACAAGAGCATCACTAACTAAATTAATTGAACTTCTGTACTGCCTCATAAATGGACAAGGAGTGATGGCGAATCCAAGAGACAGGCAGCGGAACGGGTGTTGACCTTTTGTGGTCCAAAGCTTAAGACAATGTTCCTGGGCTATGCCCCATGTGGCTTCTACAAATACATGACATTGAACTCAGTAGAGGTTCTAAGCCCTCCAAGATGATTAATGTTTACGAAACAGAAGAAAAAAACTGGCTTTTGTCAATAGTTGCTGGTGTATGCTGTTTTGTTTACATGAGTTTCATCACTGGTCTTGTCGCTGATTTGTCAGTCATGCTATGTATAAACAAATCTAAAAACTTCAAACCTCGAACAAAGTATGCATGATGACATTTATATATTGCTTTTGAGGGATCAGATCTTACCCATTACCCAGTATTTCATTCGTGCATTATGTATTTAATAATTTAGAGCACTTGTTACCAACACAAAGTCAGCAAATACGTATCTAAGGCATGGAGTAATACATTACATTACATTTAATTACACATGTTATGTTACATTACATCACACTGCATATGATGTAACATTACAAAGTTACATTAAAAAAGATTCTGATGGCCGACCTTTTAGAACACTGCCTTATCCATCAGCCATTAAATTGTATCTGTCGTTGCAAGTGCAGATGCTGGGACCACTGCAATGGATGCCCCACCAGTTGATGACCGGTTGCACTGGTCTGCCATTAAGTTGTATCCATAGATTCCATCAGCACACAGCCTTCATTGTCATAGGTAAACTGTAAAGGTAACACTTTTTAAAAACACAAAGCTAAAAGGTAACAATAATTGTAAAGGCAACAGGTGAAGGTAAGAACATCTATTATAAAACGCATACAGGAAAAAAGGTAATAATTATAAGGGTATACTTTTTCCAAAACACATGAAGGTTACTGGTAACAGCTGTAAAGGTCAAAGGGAAAGGCAACACTCATTTAAAAAAATTATAATACCACGTATCTTGTTTACACGTCTCATTAGAAAGTTGCCTGAAGATGCAAAAGGTTCTAGAATAGCATCATATCGCAAGAAGTAGCAATTCCTGTAATGAGCTGGACTTTGGGATTTGTCTGTTGCTGGTTGAGAATAATTAAGAGAAGTAAAACAAATTGCTTAGCATATCCTGCTATGACCCATACAGAAGACTATGCAATCATAGAAAGCATCACATAAAAATTCATAGCACATGCAACCTCTGCACTGACCAACAAATTCTTTCTTGTTCTTTCTGTGCCACCCAAAAAGAAGAAGTCAACACAAAATCTGAAACCAAACAAACCAATATAATTCATGCAAATGTCAGGAAACAAGAAACTCGATCTATGCACAAACAAAGAACTCTATTTTTTGTTTTTCTAATATTTAAGAAAAAAACTCAAGTAAGAGAACCAGTGGTATTTCTTAATTTTGTGGTAGTGCTTAATATGCAGTGGCGGCGATCTTGTTTGACAGGTGGGGGGGACATTCTTGAACTGATCTGGTCAAAAAAGAGTTTTGAACTGATCTGGTCCAAAAAAGGTCAAAAATTTTTTTTGCGCTCACGCGCGAACAAATTTCATAACTCTACAACGAAAAAATTTGATGACCTTTTTTTGGGGTTTCTTCAAAATTTGGGGGGGTCCGATGCATGGCGTGTCCCCCCCACTCTTAAAGGTGGGGGGGTCTTGTCCCCCTCGACCCCCCCGGGATCGCCGCCCATGTTAATATGCTATCAGTGGTGGATCCAAGTTTACACGAAGGAGTAGGCCTACCACATAAGCATGCAAGGTCTACATAGACCCGTTTCCAGGCCCTTAGCCACAAATACAGAGTTGCCCGTCCAAAAGCAGTGAAGTCGTGACCGCCCCCATGCCGTGAGCGTACTTAGTTGCGACCACCTGAAGTCCCCCGCTGTACAAGTCCGACTGCAGTGCCCCTATGCTGTTTACAGAGCCTAATACCAACCCGTACTCCTTACAGAACTGCCATCTGAATGCTGGCAGTGGCTTTAGAGAAGAAACTGGATGGTGCTGGAGGAGAATCATGCACAATTCATGCCGGTCCAAAATAATTTTCATCTGTCCAAAACAATCCAAAGGACGGGTGGTCGGATGGCTGGCTAAGGGCCTGCCCGTTTCCAATCTGACATTCATATCAAAGGTCACTGAACACAATTTGCTGCATCAACTTCAGGGACAATTTAGACTATGCAGTGGGTCACTTCCTTTTTTAACAGATCTGACACAGCAGGTTTACTTCCAAGGAGTCTTGTCATCGATCTGGACTGCAGCGTCCCTCAGGGTTCTGTTCTCAGCCCACTGCTCTTCGTCCTTTATATGGCTGAGATCTTGGAATGGGCGGCCTGTCGAACTCTGTGCTACGGAACTTTCTATCAAAAGCTTCAAGAAGAAATTTAAGACTTAATTTAAAGTCTTAAAATAAAGAGTCTTGTTCACGTTAGTGACTAAGCCAAGCTGTTGCTCATCGTTTAAAGTCTTTTCTGTTTCCGCGAGGCTCACACGCTGAGACCACTGTGGTTCGCACTGTGAGAGACACTATAAATTCCCAGATACCATACCAATAACAATTTTGGCGATTTCAGACATAGCAAGCACAACAAGCTTATATTTTACAATTTTTAGTTTTCATACACCCATACATACAGGGGAAAACGCTAAATGTAAACAAGTATCTCCATATTAAGTAACCAATTTGCATCTGTCTGACATGTTAGCGAGCCAGATGCCCACATGGTCCTGCTCGGAAGTCGGAACTCCGGTAAACTGCTGCCATGCGCTTAGCTCTCCTCTGGTGCTTTAGCAATTTTTCAATTTACGAGTGTGACAACCTATCACCTGTACATGTAGACAACGGCGCAACCTGCATGGACCCTACGACCGACCGTTCAAGCAATTTCAAACAGCATTAAGACCTCAAAACGTATCAAACTTCACAATACGTGACCGTCCAAACCTGTTATACCTCAAAACCAATCAACGTAACCTTTCTAAGGTACTCGTATGTTGTGTACCACGTGATTCGTTGCTCAAAACAACGACCTCTTATCTAACGGGCTCAAAAGACATTGATTGACAGCTTCTGATGTCAATGAGAATAGTAAGTAAGAATTGGTTGCGCTCAGTGGCCTATGGTAATCGTGATCTCGAAATTTCTACCACGCCCAAAAAGCGAGTTTATAGATAATCACGTGTAAGAATGCAGCACAGTGACAGGTTCTTTGAATTAGCACAAAATAAGATGAATCGAAGCCATATAATTATAAATAAATTATTCAAGAAATCTTTAGCAAATACTATGATGGACATGTGCCCCAAAGATATACGTAAAGAATAAATACACAGTTTTAGTTGGACTTGAAACTGGTTCTGTTTTGGTTAAACTTATTCAGAACTGAAGGCAAACCTTCGAAAGATTGTGATCTCAAATTTCTCAACAACCATAAGATGAAGTCTCTCGAACAAGAATCAAAACAGAAGACGTACGGACCTTGGGCTAGTCCTTCACTCGCGATTGCTCGTGGCGCTTCGGCGTGAAAATTCCGACACAGTATCAAATGCTGTAGTCGGGAGCGCCTCTGAGTAGTAGTAGACTTGAGAAGGCGCTATAGAAATATCCGAAATAAATAAACATAAGCGAGGGCTCCTCGCTCGCATTTAAAACTGTTTGAAGATGACGAACATAAATTTATGTGTAGCCCTACCGAAATTTAAAATCTATGGATTTTCGGGGCGTGACAACTTCGCGAAACTTCCGGTTTCCCGTAATGTTCGAAATTAAAAGCTGTTTTTACCTTTTAAGTCATAATTTAACAGTGTATTATCTTTTGCTTTTATCGCTGAGTTTAGGTTATTCTGAGTGACTTTCTGTCACAGTACGTCCCTGCTTAGTAAAGAAATGTCGCATTTAAAGACATGGGGGACTTGACATGTTGAGACATGCTGTGAATGGATTTGATTCGGGTTGACCCCGAAACCCGAATCTCCGAAAATTCTGAACATACACAAAAGCCCGATTCCCGAAAATTGTTGGTATTGATGGTAATAATAATAATAATAATATTTATTCTTTAATTAAGCGCCTGCAAACGCACTGCGCTGTACATGTACATGTTATGCGATAAACCTTAACTATTAACAGACCAGACAGCCTGCAATACACGGCGCAAATTGCAGCCTACAAAGCATGTCCGCCTATGGGACTCGATCTCTGTACCTCTCGCACTCTACGCCAGATGTTATCCAATGCGCTATCGGGCCCGCTTCAGTATTGCATAAAACAACGATTTACTGCTTTGCTAAGCTCGTGTTTTGATTCTGTGGAAGTGTAAGAATTACATATCACTTCCGTTCAGTTCCATATATTTCAGCTTTCTGTAATTCGATTAACAGTACGTTAATCGGGATCAGCCCGAATACCCGAAACCCGAATCCCCGAAAACAATTTCGCCCGGATCCCGATTTTCTATATTATATCTATATTCTATATTATATCGAGATACATCAAGGCCACGCTAGGTCTATATCATGTATACTTACTTAGACTTAGTTCCTCCCGTTCCGATCGGAGCATTGGTCGACAAGTCTTCGCCATTCCACGCGTTTCTGTAGCTTACCGCTACAGAAACGACAAGAAGGAGCCATTCCGGTATCATGTATAAGAGTTTACAATTTAACTTTGAATACATTTCTGGAATTCGACCGCTTTCTATAAAACTGTTTTCGGCAAATCGGGCTTTTGTGTATGTTCAGCGTTTTCGGGGATTCGGGCCAGACCCAAAATGTTCCGATGTATGATACAGAATGCAGTTTTGTAACACGATAGCAGTATTGTAGTAGGGAATTGTGAGATTTATAAGTTTGAATTGTTTTGGGTAAATTATCGTTCCAGATTCCCCAATTAAATATTCGACCATTGTAGCTTATCGTTTTAGTGTCACAAATAAAAAAATACAGACGTATCGGTACTGAATGAGTGTACCAGTAGGTTTAAAATGCATTAAAAATAAAAACGTCACAAGAGAAATTGTCATTTAATTTGTATTATTTATGACAACATATAACCATTCGAAATGCTAACTGAAGATCTCTAATACCAGCTTCAGCTCTCGGTAGTGGTAAAATTGGTAGATTGGTTGTGATATGTGTACATGTTTATTTATTGACTCTTCTTCCTAATTAATTTTGTTTCTCGTTGTTTTATGCTTATTTTGCACACTATTATATATAGAACTATACAGGTTAACATTGAAACTAATTTGTAATGCTGAAATGATAGGCTAAATAAGTGGTAAAATAATTGAGGGTGCTAAAATGATATTTTACCTTGTTTTGTTTTGATATTATTGTGTCTGAGGCCTATAGAATAATGGTACATATTGTCAGAATTTCTGTTGCAGTACAATCTAAGGAACTATTGTATTTAAGTGCCATTAGCGTGGAAGACATCATTTGTCAAAATATCCATTAATAACTTGAATGCCAGTTCACAATGAAGATGAAGGGAAAGACAGTTATAGTTCTCACATAGTTTTTGGTATTGAATGACTAGTTTGAATCTCATAGGACATTAAGGTTGGAGTTATGACTGTGCAGGATGGTTGTAGAAATAGTTTGTTCAATTCCTAGATATAACAGAATATAGAAAATCTTCTGTCCTAGTTCCCAAATCATGTAAAGTTGACATGCATTTCAGTGCTTCCATGATTATATTTTGTCATGAATTTCTTCATAGAAATTTGCATCAGCCTTTGTAAAACGATGCGTTCTACCTCAGCAGCCACCCAGCAGAAGTTCAGCAACTTGAGGCGGCGCCTTGACCAGCTCAGCTACTGCCAGCCACTTGGCATCGAATCTCTTACTCTTGTGGAGCGGCAAAACTCGGTTCTGGGAGTCAGGTACTTACAGAAAGCAATGGTAGCAGTGCCCAGGTGGAAGCATACAAGAGCGACAATGCCAGGTTGATCAAGGAAAATAATGAGCTGCATCAACAACTGATACACATTAAAGAAGAATCAGAATTCACAATCAAAGGTCAGCACAGCTTTGATTGCAATGCACTGGCCTATTTTCTCCATGCCAGAGCTTAAGGTCATAGTGTATCATGTACAGGGCGTGGTGGCTCAGTGGTAAGTTCGGCGCCTTGTGACCGGAGGGTTGCAGGTTCGAATCCCACTCTAGCCGCTGCGTACGGACCTTGGGCAAGTCCTTCACTCGCGATTGCTCGTGGCGCTTCGGCGTGAAAATTCCGGCACAGTATCATATGCTGTAGTCGGGAGCGCCTCTGAGTAGTAGTTGACTTCGAGAGGCGCTATAGAAATATCCGGAATATATAGTTGAAAGTTTGTTGTTGAACCTTGATTCTGGTCACTGATCTGCACGTGGGGAACAACCTTCCAGCATCTATATAGGACACTGAGTCTGAGAGTGTTAATGCTTAAAAAAACAATTGAAATCCTATATCCTTTATTGGACTCTTAGCACTAGTGCTGACAACTGACGTTGTAAAGCATCCTAGAAGTATCGTGCTACTTACAATGCTTTGTAAATTGTGATAATTAGAATTGCTTGCAACTCACAAGAGTTGTTGCTTGTTGCTTTTGTTATATTTGCATTGTAAGTGAGAGATTTATGAACCAGACTTCTATTTAAACAGATTGATGTCCATAGGCAGATGTGGAAATTCAATGATGACAATATACACAGCATTGTAAGTAGGGCATAGCCGGGTGCCATTTTTCAACCGGGTACCGGGTCCGGGTAGTTTGAATAAAAATCTGCCGGGTCCGGGTACCGGGTCCGGGTATTAAAACTAAAAGTAATCTCAAATCTCTAATCCGAACACAATGTCGCGAAAAAAATAACTCCACTGTACCCTCTACGAATCAACTTCAGAACATTTTAATTAACAGGGAAAACATTTGCAATGATCGAAAAGGGTGGGAGAGAGGGACTAGATGGCGTTCTCAATTATCAGAGAATTGTCCGCGTATAGGTGAAAGGAGGAGGGGAGAGGGACTTGATGGAGTTCTTAACAATCAAAGGAAATTGTCATAGGCGAAAGGAGGAGGGGAGAGGGACTTGATGGAGTTCTCAACATCAAAGGAAATTGTCTGTGTCTAGGTGAAAGTAGGAGGGGAGAGGGACTTCATGGAGTTCTCAACATCAAAGGAAATCGTCTGTGCATAGGCGAAATTAGGAGGGAGAGGGGCTTGCTGGAGCTCTTAATGATCAAAAGAAAACGCCGGCAGATCATGGACAGTTAAAGGCCGTCGCCAAGGCAACTTACTGTTCCTGATGTCATTACATTATGTTACTATCAGTTGACATTTACCCACCCGGACCCGGATGACCTTTCAGCTCCGGGTCCGGGTGTCTTCCGGGTGTTGAATACCCGGAATTTCCGGTTATCCGGGTCAGTACCCGGCTATACCCTAATTGTAAGTAGCAAGATACAAATAGTGGTGTTGCTTGTCTAGTGACACACAGTTTTAGTTGGACTTGAAACTGGTTCTGTTTTGGTTAAACTTATTCAGAACTGAAGGCAAACCTTCGAAAGATTGAGCATGAACATGCAGATCTCAAATTTCTCAACAACCATAAGATGAAGTCTCTCGAACAAGAATCAAAACAGAAGACGGAACGAATTCTCCAGCTCCGGGAAAAGAACTTGAACTTCCATGCAGTTGTCCAAACTCCAGGTTTGTCTTCTAGTTCTATATGTGCTCTAACTTATCTGTGTTCATTTATTCACTCTTTCTAGGAAAACTGACTACTTTTTATTAATTTGATTAATCACTATTATTTCTGATTACAAATACAGTTACAGAGCACTTGTTATTTCTGCTTCCCACACCAATCTAAACAACTCCATCCCCTCTTGAGTGTCTGATGGTCGTATATTTGTCTGTCTGGCTTTGGTGTCAACTTGTTTACACCTTGAAATTTGAGAATTGACTCGCAGTTGTTCGATCTGTTGGTTATTTGCATTTGCTGATGTTCCTTGAAACTTTAAGCCAATCTGCAATTTTGTGGCAAGACCTAAAATGTGAAAGTTAGATGGTTTTGTTTTGACATCTTGATTGCCGTGAAACTTATGTTTCTTATAACTCTTAGTCATGTTTAAAGAGTTACATGCATATATATGCATTGTTAGTAAGTAATACCTGTTTGTAAGTATGTGGCTCTTGAAAGAAACTGCATTCTTTCTTTTCATGTGTTCTTGCTTTTAAGTAGGTGGGGTAATGGTGAGATTCCGTACTTATTGGTCTACCTACTTGTAGAGTTATTGGTGCTTAATTTGCATAAGCTTCCATCATATCCTTGGTAACTCATTCTTGGTGATCCTGCCCAGGTCTGTCTGGTTAGTGTGGTTTGATAAATTTCAGAAAGTAATTCTACTTGTTTGTTTACTATTTATATCAAGTTTTGCTTGAGCTGTGTTCTTTCAATGCATTGCCTCTATGCTGCTATTGGTGAACTGTATCAGTGCACCAGAGACAGGTATTAGTTAGAGTCATCCATATCGGCTGTGTTAATGAAACAGTAATGAGACATTTGGTTGCCCATACTTGGACAGATTTGGGCACGTCCAAGAGTAAGAGTTGACTTTTTGAACTTGTACAGACATGTTCAGCTTTGGAGTAGACCAGCTGGACTAATTGCATGGCCCTGGCTAGTGTTTGGGTTAACCTTTCTCAATAAATGATGGCTATGTAAGGATATTGCACCAGATATGTCTAGGAGTCTGGAGGACTAGGGTGCTTCCTGGAGTATATGCTGAAGATCTTGAGCTTACTGAGACTTACATCTTGCTGCTCACCCAGTCTGTTTAAATAGACAACACTGAGATGTCTTTAGCAAAAACTTGGCGTACTGCCTCACCTAAAAAACGGGCTCCTAAACTTTGGAGCAAGGTATTCTTCTATGATGTTATTTATTATTAATTATTATTATTATTATTATTATTATTACTATTATTTGATATCTGTTGTTAGTATTTTTGCTCTTATAAAATATGGCACTTTATTATAACTAAAGCTGTGTTTAATTTTTTTTTACAGTTTTGTTTATGATTTGTAATTTTGTTGTATGATTTGCACATTAAATTAGCAAAGTCCAAGGCTTTGCTAATATACGGTGTCTCTCAGGGTTTGGTGCTTGGTCCTCTTCTGTTTACAAGGCATACTATACCATTAGGTACATTACTTGGCAGTCATTCACTAGGGTATCATTCCGTCTGCTTTTGTCCACTGCTTTTAACAAGGCACGCTCTTGGATGGTGGCTAATAAAGTCTTCCTTAACCCATTCAAAACTGAATTTATGCTGTTGAGCACCCCAGAGCTGCCAAAAAAGTGTGAACACTTTAAATCTGTCAAATTGGGAGACTGATTTGTTAATTTGGCTGATTCTGCTTGAAATCAGGGTGTTGTTGTTTTTAACTCTACTAAGTCCCTTACCACCTATGTTAATGGTAATTGTAAATCATAAATAGCGGAGGAAGAGGCATGTAAGGAGTAGGAAATAGGCAGTGCTTTACAGTAGTAATGATGATTTTTGTAATAATATCAAAATGATTATGCTACCATTTATGAAGCCCATCAACAGATAAGGTGCTTCAGACTGTACATTAGTATTTACCTTCAATGGGGAAAATACTAGAGCATGTACTTGACGGTTGTCTGATGAAGAACTCGTCTACCTTCAACAACAAACAAACCAGAGATTTGGCTCTGTAGTATTTTGTTAAATATATAGTTATGTCTATTTAGGTATTTTATGTGTCGATTATATGTTGGGTTAACAGGTGGATTTACGGGATGCTGAGGTGGATCGTTTGACCCGAATGCCTGAGGGAGGTCGTCCTTATGATGTCGTTGCACTGGAAGCACGGAATCGACAGAATGCCCACCATTGCATACCTCAACATCCAGGTGAGTTCAGCCAATATGCCAATCCTGACTGTGCCTGCTGTTAAACGTAATTGTAATTGTAATTACGGCAGTTTCTATAGCATCGTCAGTAGCAAGCTACTTCTAGGATGCTTGACACTGTCAACTGTCAGTGCAAATGCTAAAAGAGTTAAATAGCAAGTACATTTTAGCTGTGTTTTTTAAAGCAAAGGCTTTTGGCATCCTGAATAGATGTAGGAAGACTGTTCCAGGCACAGAATGTCAGAAAGTTGGATCCTTTTTAAACCCTGACACAATGGTTATGGGAGAATGCAACAAAAGCATTGTGTTTTAAATAAGACTGTTTAGATGGGTATTTCTTGCAGAACTACTTCTTGGCTGACTTTATTGAAAATCCTACTGGTTGTACATTTTCATAAGCGCCTGTATGAGATTTAATAAAATTTACTATATATATTAATAGTCAAGGTACATACATACATAGTCATATACATACATTCATATACCGGTATGCATACATACACAAGTTAAATGGCAGCTCATTGATTGTTAGCTGCATAATGCAACATGTGCAGGTTAATGTTTGGCTATGCTGTGCATGTCCTTAATACACAGTTACTTTAACACCTTCAGCCAATGCCTTGTGCAACAAAATTGTAGAGCTATATAAATGAAGTAACATAGGCACACTTTAAGAAGTTTAAGTGTGATTTTACTGTGAGCTTATGCAATATCCTGCATATTCTGTTAAACTGGAGACTAGTTAGTGATTTCAGCCACACTGCTGTCCCCCTAGTGAGCTTGGATGTAAAATAACTATAATAGTACTAGTGTATTTGCCCGTCATATTATGACGTCATATTATAGGCCCATATGGTTATCGCCGTCGTCAAGACGGCAGGTTTATGTTTCACAATAGAACAGAACCCGTTTGTGACGTAGCGTTTATCGTCGGACGGACACTATATATGGAAACTATATGTATAGATACTGACTGTACACTGTTGATAAGAGAATCAGTTGTTCAGTGAGACTGGCCGCCCACAATCATATGCTGAGGATAAGATGAAGTCCCTATCAGACCTATTATTATTACTTAAATTTGTGATGCACCCACCGTCACACAAATTTGTGAATCTGAAGCGTGGAAATGTGAATCTGAAGCATGGAAATGTGAATCTAAAACATGGAAATGTGAATCTGAGGCATGGTTGAGTTTAAAAAAAAAACAGCCACACAACAACTTATTATGGCTGTTCACTTATTAAGGTCTGCTCATGATTCATTGCACGATAAATCAATCAGTTCCTGACATGACAGCTCCAAGTTTGCTGAAAATTGGAACAGTTATTCACCTTTATGAGATACTTTCAAAACCAAGTGTTGAGAGTTTTAGTCAACCCATGCTCAAGATGTTCCGCAGCATCTCAGGTTCTATGGCACCTAATATTTATACCACACTGAAGATGCTTGAAAGTTCTGGTGGGAATATTAACTAGAAACCTAAGAACTTATTGATCAAACGGTGCTGGTACATACGGCATTTTGTCAAAGTTCAAAGACCGATAGCTCAGACGTGGGTTGACCCAAAAAGCAAAACCACGTGCACATAATCCAGACATTTAAAAAAACTTTATCAGGAAGACAGATAACTGTGCCAGTTCTCAGCAATTCTCTGTTGATTTGCCATGGAATGACTTCTTCTTGTAGAGTATTTTTCATAGAGATTGTGGAGTTTTTTATGTTGCTTGTTCTGCTATTCATTTGTGCATTGAATTACGCCTTGCTATGGTTCTCAAAGACTGCATTATAGAAAACTTGTGGTGTATTGCAGATGGTTATGCTTGATTGCAGGTGGATTACCTTCAGCAGAAGAACCACGAACTGGAGAATGAGTTGGATCGGGTGAAGTCCAGAGTCTTGTCGACACCTGTAACTATGAACTGACCAAAGAGCTGCAGGATGTAGATCTGTTGGCACAGAAGCTGCAGATGGAAAAGGACAAGGTCATATGCATTGATGACCTGAAAATCGGTCGGACCAAGGTCAGCATTTGTGTTAACTATTCATCAGTAATGAAGGTGAATATTCATGAAAATGATTTTGTTCAGTGATGAAGGTCATGAATATTCATAATTCGTTCCATTTCAATGTATTGCAGAAAATGGATAGTAAATTGATGTGATAGATAGGTTATAATTATGTTGGCATCTTGATTATTCAAGTAATTATAGTAGTCTTACCGTTTTTAACACTTCAAATGATGAGTCACTTGTCATTGTGTATGATTTCTGTCCATGTGTTAATTTTTCTGTGTGTGATTTCTTCTTCAAATAATTTCTCTGACTGAGGGGCTTCTGATTTTTTTTCTTGGTTGATATTTGAAGTTTGTTTTTCTGATAGGCAGAACTTGACAAGGCCAGAAATCAGTTGGATGCAATGGATATAGAAATAGCTGAAATGAAAGATGTAAGCATTATTTAATCACTCACAGTTGGATGTTTACAGTGCTTCTCCAAAGGATTACGATTCTCGACTATGATATCACTTGAAGCGAACATCAATTGGATGCCTTGTGCATTAGGATAATGGTGCTACAGAAGTGATTAGATTCGATTAGATTAAAAGTGTTGCTGAGGACATACTGAAACTGATGATTTGAGAACTTGAACAGGCCTGCTAAGGAGAGCATTTTACAGTATTCTAAGGAGAGACAGTCTTGAATATGATTTCGCTTTCTTAGCCTGTGAGGGCAGGTGGCCAGTCCTCTCTCCTTCATGGCATTAGCTGCCAAGAGTCAGTACACGGAACGATGCACTCATCTGTCTGCAAGAGATGCCAGAGTCTTGGGTTGCTCTGGAACTCTGTTTATCATAAAAATCCTCGCAGGAATGCAATTTAGTTGACTGGGTCATCATCTTATCTCTGCTTCAGCACCCCATTCTCCACACATCAGTCAGTCCATGCTCAGGGTCCATGGTATTGTGCTTGATCTACTTATTTAAACTTCTGTGTGTTAGATATCTGGTTGATCTTTGAACTTTTGATGTTTTCCAGTGTTTAGATTGGCAATACTTGTGAGGGCTTATACGTATAAAGTGGGTCATTGATAGTGTTAATTCCTTTCCTGCCATGGGTCCCACGATCTGGAATGACCTTCCTCCTGTGCTCAGGGCCAAACTAATGACTGGCTCTTCCTCATTGGTCTTGCATTCCCTAAAGGCATTTCTGTTTCCCCGGGGCTTCTGTGCTGAGAGCGCCTCTGAATAGTTATTCTGCGAGAGGCGCTTTATAAATTTCTGCCAGTAGCACTTCATTAATAATTAGGTTGCTAATTAATGACTTATCAAAGTGGTTAGTATCCTTTTATTGTTATAGTTTTCTTTGGTCATTGCATATCTATAAAGTTTTAACAGGGACCATTTTGATTATTATTTCCACCATGATCACAGTTTTTTAAATCTGCTCAGGTTTCTGATTAATTATGAAGCTGCTAAATTGTTATGAAGCATTGAAAATTATGTATTATTAAATTGATCATTACTAATATGTTAATTTCATCCTGTTACATCAATTATGTGTAATACTTTGTTGTAGGAGCAAATGATTAGTGACCTTAGAAATACAATTGAGGAGCTGGAGACTGTTCTTAGGTGAATGATTTACTATTCAGCTTTAGGTTGATCTGACGGTCACTGCAAGTGTAAGGGGAGCACGAGAAATGCTGCGTTGTATTTGTATTTTTATGTATGCTATGGTAACTGTATTCCTTTGAATAGTATTGATTAAGCACTTTTCTAAATTTGGTTGTTCTTTCATCCAATTGTGTCTTAACTATTCTGTTGTGGGTTTAATTAAAGGATAGCCTGGAATTAACCCCTTAACTGCCGTATTGACGAGCGGTGCTCGTCATGAATTATCTACACGCTGTGTGCCCTGTTGACGAGCGCCGCTCGTCATAAGTACAGTTGCCTCTGTGCTTAGTGTGGCACTGGAGGCACTGATTATTATTCAAAACCTAGGCACATGAAAGTCAGTACAGTATTTTCTGCAGTGTTTTGCTACTATTTCACTACTTTTGTGCTCTGTTTATAAAGCTGTTGCTAGTGCCGGAAGTGCTAAATATGGTAATGTGTTTGTTACAACAAAGCCATTTCTACTTACCGTAGTCAGAGGCGTCTATCCCCTCGAAGTCATTAGAGCAACTTCCCCTGCCTTCTCTTCCCCTTCCTCCCCTCCCCTGCTAATGATGACACACACACTGACAGATCTTCCCCCCTATTTCTTGGATGGAGCATTTGCTCAAAGGTTTCCACGGTGTGGATGCCCCTGACTACTGTAAGTGTTCATCAAACCTGCTCTTTGCATCGATAATTGCTTCGCTGCGCATCATACTAAAATAAAGAACTGGAAAAAGCATCTGGGTGAAATAGTGACCCAGACTGTAACAGTAGCTCTGAACATTCAGTTCCAAGTACCCATACCTTTCTAGCATACTAGGTATTCAGTATCTATTGAAAATACATAAGCAACAACAGCAATGTTCACATAAACATGATATTTTTATTCATTTTATTATGAATTATAGTCATTGAAAGAGTGAATCTAGCACATAAACTACAATTGCAACTATAACCAAAACGTTACATCTGTATGTTAGCTGTCGGTACACGAGGGGTTGTTTGACCTTGGATCCCTTGGCAGCTAAGAAGTTAATGGGATCCAAAGTTCAGCCATATTTCTACCTACTTGTGGGATGTGTTGCGATTATGATTGTGATTACAATCCAAGGGTAATTTATTATTCTGTCTTAGGTTGAGGTAAATGTATTCTTTTGAATGATATTGGTTATTCTATTTTTGAGCATTTGCTCTGTAATGTGTACTGTATATGAACTATTCTGTGCTTTAGTCAGTTGAAGGACAGCCTGGCATCCAAGGACCGGGAGGTCGTGAGTCTTAGGAGACAGCTGGACAGCACTAGTGAGGAGCTGACTGAAGTGGAGCACGGTCGTGTAGTGGTGCTTAGAGAAACAGATGCCTCCAAGAAGACCTTGCCACAATGACCCGTGAAAACCAGGTGAGTCAGTCAGGGATTTACTTCAGTTAAGTGAGAAGATCCAATCAGTTGGGTGGATGAACTGATGACTGTCGGGTAGACCAGTAGACAGGTTGGGCAGTTACACTGTTGATGTTATTGTTGATTGAACCATGTTGTTAGCTGATTTTGAAATGTTTGTTTCTCCATGACTGAGAAGTGTCATCGATAGTCCCTTATAGCAGCAGTTTTCAAATTTTACTTTTATTGTACCACCACGTAACAAAATTCAGTGTTGGCGCACCACCAGCAAAGGTCAGATCAAAAACAACAGACGAACATGAGGTCCCCTTGCATTTAGTTTAGGACCATAGTTACTAGACAAATTTAAAAATTAATATATAATTTTAAGAATAATCTTTTTGAATTTTTTTGCATACTACTTAGCGACATTTGGCATACCACTGATGGTACGCGTACCACCATTTGAAAACTGTGGCCTTATCGGCCTTATGTGATTGAAAATGCTATTTTCAGAGCCAAAATCAGGATCTTGAGGAGGCATTGCAAGAAAAGAGTGAGTGAAAGAACAGGCCCAAGAATACATCATGGAGGTCAAACGCTGTGAAGAGCTGCTCTCTTCAAAGGTCATTTATGTTTGGGTCTATTTTCTAATGACAGGAAGTAACCAATTTATGCTGATCATCAAAGAGTCTATCTATAAAATGGAAATGTTCTAGATTGTTATGTTAACTAAAGCAGTTACTAGGATTTCTTGTACCATGTTAACTTCAACAGGATAATTTGGGGCTTTAGGGATCGTGACACAAGACATAACACAACACAACTGAGCGCCTCTGAGTAGCTCTCTTGGAGGCGCTATATAAATGTCCTAATGAATGATTGGCATACGGGTGTGTCTGCATACACCAGATATACACCAGAACCTTGTTGTGATGCATGGTTAAGGAGCTGTATCTGCTGCATTATAACAAAGCTGTGTGATGTTGAGTTTATTTTCTATAGGTGAATTCATTTTGTAGCCACGCTTTAACTATGTTTTGTCAGAATTCTTGTGATAACAAAGCTTGCTATACTGTGTCTCTGGTGTATGGATATCTGGAAATCAGTATAACACCTCTTATGAGCCTCTCTAAAATGCAGTACTCTCATTTTTACTTCAGTAATTTTGTTCATGCACATTGTCTTCCAAGTTCCTAGTCACTTGTATATTGTAGCGTTTTACTGCTTGATTCAGTTACAGCCAATTTGACAAGTTCTTTTGGGCAAATTTATCAAACTAAGTATCTAGAAGTTTCACTTATTTTAAATATGATTCACAGGAAAGGGAACGGGCTGATATCCTCGATCAGGATCGAGCATTGAGCATGAGGCAGAAAGATATGAAACCCAGACACATCACCTGGAGAGCAAAGGGTCAAATCTCAAGTTGGAGCTTCTGACAAAGGACAGTGAGGTTCGAAGAAATCGTGACAAATTGGATCAAGCTGAACGAGAGATACAAGAGGTGAGGATACTGTCTTGTCTAAAAGTTTTGCTGTTGTTGGCCCATCTTTCTGGGACAAGCTACCTTGCAATCTGCGACTTGTTGGCCTTTCTCTGGTTCATTTTCGTGAGCGCTTGAAAATCATTCTGTTCAATCGTGGTTTTATTTTGTCAGGTACAGAGCGCCTATGATTTGATTCTGCTGAAGTGGTGCTATATAAATTTGCAATTACAATTGCGGTACAATGCCGATAAGTTGACAGTTCTCCAGTCAATAATGCTTCGCACTTGACTTGCTGTTTTTAGAAATTGGTTCAGTGTTTGCTTGTGTTTCTGCATATCTTAGATGACCAATCTATTAGATATTTGCTTGGTTTTAAGTTTTATTCGCCACTGATCAGTATTTGTAAATTAGGAAAACAGTGAATGGACTGATTGATGCAGGTAGGCATTTAGAGCTTAGTCACTTCTAATGTTTTGTTGCTTCTTCTGTTGATTATCTTATAATACTAATTGATTTACATAATTGATTGGCGTACTGGTTGATTAACTGAATGCCTATGTGATTCATTGAACAGTTGATGTTTGATGCTTGTGTAGCGTGTTGCTGCTGAACGTGCATCCAGTTGTCAAACATGGCAAAGTCTGTGGCCAATCTGGAGGAGGCTGTCAAAGACCTTGATGAAGGAAAACACAGGCTTCTGCTTGACCTTTCCGCTGTCCGTGACGTCTGCGCTCGGCTTGAATCGAACAAGGACAACCTTCATCGCCAGCTCATGGCTAAGTCACTTGACGAAAAGGTAAAGTGAATCTCAACTTAAGCCTTTGCTTTTCAAGCATATCATAGAGAAGCTTACCTTCTTTTTATCTTTTTGCTAATGGGTATGGAAACAGCGAGTTAGATAAACGGACTGGGCACTGCTGCGGTCTCGGCCGATGATGTCGTTTAAAGATTTTACATAGTCGCTAACTATATCATCATGTTGGTGTTAGATGGTAGTATTACTTTTTAATAATTCCTATGATCTCAAGATAACTTATCTTCAATACAGCATAGTCCAGGAACTCGGAACATCGTGTCAACTGTCAGCTATGGATGGGAATTCGTTGGTTGGACTCTTGTATATGTGGGAGCCTGTCTTTGGTTTTCTTCTAGTTATATTCATGAGCCTTGTTTTCTTACAGATGAACTTCATGTTATTTAGGAGTTTAACGCCCTGATGATTAGCATTGGCAACACTTTTGTGATCTAATGTAATGAGTTCTGTTGTGCCGTTATAATGCCAAAGACAATAATCACAGTCAAAAATCATAATTGATTGGAAAAGCCTGGTCAAAGTCCGATAGATCAGAGAAACCAGAAGCCAGGCTATGTTGTGGGTGGCTAAATGAATGGTAACACTCGTGCTCGAAGAACATAAGATCTTGAAAGGCGCGATTCGATACCCGTCATCTCCCTATAGGTTGACTCTGCCTTCCACGCCCTAGGGGGCAGCAGTAAAGTGAGCGGGCGCCTAACAGGCTGCCGAGACGGTGTTCTATAAGATCCTGATATTTGTACTGTCGTATGTATCACTGTTGCTTACTGTGGTTTGTCAGTGAGCTTGTTAATAAACATGAATATATTATTGTTATTCATTCTATGCACAGCTGCAGACACTTCTGGATGATGTGAAGTGCGAAACAGAGATGCTGAAGTCACAGATGGCGAATGAGCGATCAACAAAGCAGAACCTGGAAAGTCTCATGCAGGAGAACCACACCAAGGAGTGGCAGGTGCAGCTGGTGGTTCAGGAAAGGAAGCCAAGATCCAGTTGCTCAGGGACCATCTCCAGATCAACGACAGCAAAATGTCAGTTCTTTTTGCATTTCTGTAGTTTTGTTTGTGTAGTTCTGTACCTCTTTGTCTGGATCTGTCTGTACTTCTCTGTATGTCATCGGTTGCGTGTGATTGAGCTGTAGTGCTACTGTCTGTTACAGCAGTAGTCTGGGATTCAGAGAAGTTGAGTTTGCTTGAGACAGAATTGTTTGAGGCTGTGTCTATTACTCCTTGAGGTTATAATTAATGATTTCTGTGCTTTGTTGCTAAACATGTGGGTTTTGTTTTAGTTATTATTTAGCAATAACCATGGCTTACAGTTGTGAATGTGTTATTGTTGGTGTTGAGTGAGAGTTGTTTTGCTGGTATTCTGTAGTGATAGTCAGGCAAGAGAACTGAATCAACACAGAGCACAAACAACTGTAATTGAATCTGACTTAGAACGTCTCAAACGACAACTGATCAGTGAACACTTTGAAAGGTCTTCATTTCTTTATTCATTTATTGTGTTTGCATATTTGAATATTTTTATGTATGTTCATATGCAAGTATACATGGGCTGGGGGCAAAATTTGTGTAGGGGGCAAAATGACTTTTTTGCAAAGAATAGCTAATACTATTCATGAACACAGAACACATGTTTTTTGCATTGAAAGTTGTGTTGGGACTGTTGCATTTTGTGTTGCAATAATCATAATAATCAAAAGATATTATTTTTGTAAAATATTTGCAAAATCCAGGGGGGCAAAGCGCTTGTATGTATAAATGCATGAATGCACTGCTTTACATGGTATTCAGGTATTCCTAATTTAACAGGACTTTCACCCCTTCTGGGTATCTGTTTGTCTCCCTTAGCAGTTTACATGTGATCTGGCTCGTGTTATCATTATTCAACTATTCAGGATTTATTCTGTATCACTATTGTTGACTACTTCATGGGAACAATAAAAGCATTGATTGATTGATTGGAGATCTATATATGCATGTGTATGTATATGTGTATGTATTCGTGTATGTGTTAACTAATGCGCATGCATGCATGTATGTATGTATATATGTATTCATATAGTACGATATGTGTGTGCTTTACTTGCTTGCAGCAAATGTGCTTAGCGTTTGAGCATCCCAGTGGGAAATTATATTTGTGGACCTTTAAGTTTTGAGGGGGAAAAGTTATGACTACTTTCTTGTTTGAGAAAGCCTACAGATTTGACTGATTAAATGTAGTGGAGTTCATCATCATATTATTATTATTATTATTATTTAGCATTTATTAGGTGCCACTATCTAATGACCAAGAATCGAGTGACAGCACTGAGCAATTGTAAGTGAAGAACTTGCGTAAGTTCCCTACACAGTAAGTGCCTCAGGGGAGGCTCGGAACCAATCGGCTACGTTGTTCAGCAGGATGCCGATGGTTTACTGATAAATGTAGTAATGTCTAGATTCAGTACACACTAATGTAATAAAAATGCTTATAATCAAACTTTTTGGAACTACAGATCAGTCATTTTGGCATGTCAATAGCTACCGGTATTAATTGGAGAAACCTGTGTTTACATCTGATAGTGTTTTGTGCACGTGCACACTAGTAGGTGCTTTTAACAGACATTTGCACTCAAGAGTGCACCACATGCATCAATAATGCCTGTTGCTATACGACTATACTGTTATATGTAATGTCATTACCGCTGAAATTGCTGATTCTGATTTTGCAGTAGGTTCACACTTGAGAACTTGCTGTAGAAAGTGATTCCTCGTAGGCCCAGTTAGTTTTCACTGTCTGATAATTTTTCATAAAACCTCAGAAGGTCTTGTGTGATAACTCTTTTGCAAAGTTATGATTTCATTTTCCAGTTCTGAAGCCTGGAGAGAAAAACAGCAAAATGGATTTGTCCAATTTAGATGACATTTTTGAAGATGCAGCTTTGCTTTGAGGTTTCTGCTCCACCTAGCCAACTCGGCTACACTGTCGGTGGGAAGATGAGACTGTGAGGGAGAGGACTGGCCACCCACCCTCATGTGCCAAGGCTAAGAAAACGAAGTCACACTTCATTCCCATGGCTGCCCCAGGGCTAGCTTAAATGACTGCTCTTCTTCTGAGTTGTATTACCATTCATGCAAAACTGAATTCCTATAGTAGTGTGCATGCAACTGTGTTTGGAATATCTTTAGGTCAACCAGGTGATGATTATTAACCGGTAAGACGGACTGATGCACCAGACAACAGAGGAGGAACTCTTGTCTGCCAATCAGCATCCGAACCATCACTGAAGCCATCTGCGAAGAGCTGAAGAAGATCAACAGTGGTCTTTGGCACCACTGCTAGCACTATGTATGTATAGCACCCTTTAAGTAACTCACAGGGGTGCTCCATCACGCAGGGGCGCCCGCAGCGTGACACACTGGACGCACGTGCGTCCACCCACCAAATTAAATCCACACAGGGAATAGGCATCTCATCGATATTTTTGTTAAACGGCAATACGGCATGTTGAAGCATTAGATGTTATCTAAATCGAAATTTTTTGTTACACTTGTCACTACTCACTACTCTATCTATGGCAGGTATTTTAATTTTCCTACTTACATCTACAGTAGCATAGTGAGCAAGCGGCCATATTATTTGTTTACGAGAGGGCTGTGCGTCCAATTTTTTAAGCCTGCGTGCGCCCGTGCCGGCACGGTTACCTTGGAATCTACCTAGGTTACCTACATAACCATCAGTCGATCACATAGGTATAATCACTATGCTTGCTGACATCGCATAAATTACAGAATATTACCAAGTATATATGTAATTTTGAATATGTAATTTTGAATAAATATCAAGTACATCTAATTTTGAAACTCACATTTTATCATGTTAACGTATCGCATGACTGTCTGTGTGTTGCATAAATTGCAGTATATCACTTAAATGTAAATATATTAATGTCAAGTATCTACTCAGTAGATACATTGGACCTGCATACATAACTATCATATTCCCAGGTGATATCAGTCTATTCCATGATATCTCATATGAATCTGTCGCATCTGTGTATCATTGTAACTGGTTTTCTTTTTTTTTATCATTTAGGTTCTGATGGTAGACGAGGCAAACCCGCACCAAGCAGGGGCGGCATATAAAAGCCTAGCAACAGTATTGTATTTACGAATTGTATTTACGAATTTATAAAGCGCCTCTCGCAGTACAACCTAATCAGAGGCATTCCCAGTGCGAGGAGCTCCGTGAGAAAAGAAAAGTCTTAAGATAGCGAGAAGTAGCAGAAATGCCCCCAGTTAGGATCTGAGAACGAGTCATGGAAGGAAGATCATTCCAGAGGGACGGGCCAACAGATGCGTAGGCACGGTGTTGAGCCATAGAAGTCTGGGTCCGAGGGACCAAGAGGTCATGTCGGTCTAAAGAAAGGAAAGGACGGCCAGAGGCCAACCTCGAGTAGTAGCAATATTCGAGTAGTAATAATCGAGTAGTGGCTCTAGCTACTTCAAGTAAGGAAACATTAGATAAACCATGAAGTCTAAGTACTCTAAGTGCTTGTAAAGATAGATAGATACATGTGCAATGACTTCAAAGAAAGCATGTGTGTGAAATTTAGCTTTTAGCACTTGTTTTTATACAATTTATGCCTTTTAAAATTTGTAATGATACATAGATACACAGAGGCAGCTGCTTCTGTTGGCCTGATGTGCCATGCCATTGACACCCTTTCTGGATGGATGGCTTCTAATCGGTTACTGCTGAACCCATCTAAAACTCAGTTTATTTGGCTTGGTGGTCGCAGACAGTTGACAAAGGTTGACCTGCTTTTGTTAGCAGAGGCCTTCCCCCATGTTTCTTTTTCGCTCACTATCCGGGATCTGGGTGTAACAATTGACCAAGAGCTTACTTTTTCTCAGCATGTTAATTTGGTCACCCGGAGTTGCTACTACCAGCTCCGGCAGTTGCGTGTTGTAATGCGGTCCCTTTCTTATGACGCGGCAGTGATCCTTGTTCACGCTTTTATCTCCAGTAGAGTTGACTATTGCTGCTCTGTTCTCACTGGACATCCATTGACTCTAATTGGGCGGCTTGACCGGATTCTTCGCTCTGCCGCTCGGCTCATTGCCCATATCCCAAAATATGCACCAGTTTCAACTTATATGCGTGATGTCCTGCATTGGCTTCCTGCCTCACAGCGCATCTCCTATAGGATTGCTTCTCTTGTTTGGCGGTCTCTCTCTGGTGAAGCTCCGTCTTACCTATCTGATCTCTGTTGTCCGCTCTCTAGCCTAATGTCCCGTCGAGTTCTACGTTCTGCAACTGGGGGTGAGCTGTTAGTTCCTTGGTCCCGCTCCTCAGTTAAACAGCGTCGTGCCTTCTCAGTGGCTGGCCCCTCTTTGTGGAATGGGCTCCCACCTTCTTTGCGTTTATTTCCACGAGGTAGTTCGCCTGTTTTCTACCGCCTCCTTAAGACTTCCCTTTTTGACCGTGGCTGGACTAGGAGCACCTCTGAGTAGGTTTCTTGAAGAGGCGCTATATAAATTATCAAAATGAATGAATGAATGAATAGATACATGTACAATGCCCAGAATAAAAGCAAATGTGTGGAATTTAGATTTTTTAGCATTTGTGTTTCTCCTATTTTTCTTATGATTTAAAAAGAATTTTTTCTTTTCTTGTATACTTCTCAGAAGTTCTGAGATACTGGTTCAAGAAATCATACATACAGTTCATGATTTTGTTGATCTTAGAAGAGGCTTTTTATTTTAGCCACAGTGAGGTGCCTGGTGGTGGCGGCAAGTCCCAGAGCAAGACGGCGTCCAGTGGAACACTTTGAAATACTGGGCCAGTCGCTGGACCTCAGAAGCCAAGCAGTGCAGCAAGAAGTTCTTAACGGTTTTTTCTTTTCCAGTGCAAAACAGTAGATTGAAGCAAAGAAAGTTCCATAAAAGATGAATAATCGAGTGATGCTGATGCTTCTTAAAGTTTTATAAAACATTAACAGCTTTTACGGGATAATTTATTTCATTGCTGTTATCAAAATGGACATTGATTTCTGTACAGATGGCAGCACCATCTATGATTTATTCAACACGTTCATTATTATATAAGTAAGTAAGTAAGACAGACACTCATACTTTGCAACAACATGCGTACAATGGCAATAAAGTAGCACAATATCAGTAGAGAAAACCAGTGCAATTATTATATAGGCCTTACATTTTGAACTGTCTGACTTAATAAACAGTTATATCAATAGCTATGAACTGGAAGCATAAACTTTACTCAGGCTTATGATTAGAATTAACTAATGGGTTAGATCTGGGAACAACAGTGCCATCTCCTGGCTTGACCCCCAGACCAGGCAATGAAACTGTCCAAACAGTGTAGCGCTTGAGAACTTGATTAGAGCCAGTCTGCCTAATGCGGCTTTTGTGTATCGCTGAGAAATTTAGGAAATTTGCATTTAATTTACACTATATGTGATATTCTAGTAGCTGACGTACTGGACTGTCAACTGAGAGGTCTAGGGTTATTATTACTATATTATTATTATTATTATTATTATTACTATTATTATTATTATTATTATTATTATTGACTTCCAAGTTTTTAATAACTGGATTATAGTTTGATTATCTGTATTATAATTATCCCCGTGTATGAAAAGTTGAGATACTGTTTTACTTTGGGCAATGTTGCTTTGTATGTACTAAAACAAGATAGAGATCAGGATTTAAGTGGAGTTGATTAATCACTGACCATGGGCGTCCGGAGAGGGGATTTGCCCCCTGGATTTTGCAAATGGTAATCAGTTAAATTATTTAAAACAAAACTTGTGTGAAAATTTGCAAGGCAAGTGGTTGGTTGTCTTACTTTAAGAATTGGAACTGTGCCCACGTGCAGCCTATATTCTGATATGGGCCCTTACAGAGGTCACTTGCAGGGCTGTAGTCGCGGGTATACAGCGTATACTTACCTCTAGGGACCGTATACTCGCCTCACAAAATATTTTTATTTATTTATATTAAAATACTGTAGTTTATACTCACAAAATACTGTAGCGTATACTCACCTCTAATTTGTTTGGGAAAACTAACCGATAGCGTATACTCGCCTCTAATTTTACCACTACAGCCCTGGTCACTTGGGTCCCATCAGATGTTCTTGGGCTTTGGTGGCTGAGAAGTCAAATTTTGCAGCCACATCTTAAGTTAATTGGTTTGTGTCCCTTGACCTCTGGTTAGTTGTTGAATTTTGTGATTTTGTGTTTAAATCTAAAAATTAAACCTCCTCGATTGGGATGGGGGGGGATCAAGTTTGTAAGGGGTCTCCAAATTTAGCTGGTCATTATGCCGATGTGTGACTGTTTCTGAAACCCACTACTTGTCCAAAGATATGCAGAATTGGTTGCTGAGGAGATTCAAGACACCAACATGGAAGCATGCAATAGGCCTATGCAAAATGCTTTTCAACAATTCTTAACTGTACTCCTGTAATATGTGATTACTGCTATTGTAATATAATTACGTCACAGTACACTGAGTACAGTTAATCCGTTATTATAAGTAAGTACACTAACGTTAATGAACAACACCACTGTTACGATAGCACAAAGTCCCCTAAGCTGTCTCTAGTCTGGCAGTCAGCGATAGAGTGGCGATCGGTCCAGTGTCAGAGTTGCACCGCTTGGTCATTACGGTGGACGTGGCCTGTGTTAGCCAATGCGATACCGCACAAATCCTGACATTTCACATGAAGAGCAAGTCACGGTTATCTTAAGATTTGTCCAGTGTGTCTAGAAAAGGCATGTATATACGAGAAGCTTTTTGGAAATTTAGTTGTGAATAGCACGACTGGAGAGCGAAAGCTAATGATTGAAGACTGTCGGGGGTCAGCCGTATGAGAACGGCTCAAATAGGCCTAAGAAGGCTTTCTGAACCATGGATTCAAATCCTAGCACATAATGTAAAACTGAAATCACACTGCCGATGAGATGATCTCCTTAACTGGACACTTGGTAAATTTGCCTGAAACAAACTCCCTTAGCTCCAGATAAAAACCATGTTTCATAAAAGCATCTGAAGACATCGATTTCATAACAATGCACTTTGTATCACAAAGTCAAACTTCTTCATTCAACACATGTCATTTTGTCTTTATGAAAGCTTTGACATCTGGATCAAACGCCAACAAGAACCAAAAATTCTCTTAGAAATAAACTATAATAGGCATTGTTCAAGTCTGTGTTTAACAGATGCCTTATAAAGTTTCACTTCTTCTCGTTAATTTTCACAATGGCCAATTTATAGCCCTGATCAATCAGACTCTTTGCCACGGATACCTTGGTTGTGAAGACATCAGCATCTTCCTTTTCGTCTTCTTTTGGCTTGTCCTTGTACAGTTGACAAGTAGCAATGATGTTGCCATCGGACTCCAGTGCATCCTTCTTCGGCTGTGAACCATCCTCCCATTTCTTCGCTTCTTCGTCATCTGCGGCCTGTTCAGCCTCCAGTCTTGCCTTTAGGTCATCCATCTCTTTTTGCCTCTTTGTTGCTCGCTCTGAGGAATACACATGAACACATCAGAGCATAACCTAGGTTTTCAAATCACTTCATTGGCAGCTGAGCATTAGATGGGGCTCTATGTGGGTCCTGGTGAATTTCTCTTAGCGTCGGTAATTCACACGTTATAATACAATTTAATAATCACCGTTAATCCAACGTCTATAGTTTTAGTTACAAGTTCATCGATCATGCATGTAATATGTTCATCAACCATCCAAGTAACATTTTCATGAATCATCTAACTTCTATGAAATAATTCCCGACGCTAAAAGCCAAAATTACCCGGGTCATATATGGGAACATGGGTTCAAGGTCATTATCTCCATAATATTATGCCATTACCAATTTCCAGGCTGTCCACATCACTAGTCGTTAAAAATTAGTCAAATCAGTTTAGCGTATGAAAACAATAATAGCATTTGGCGAAATGCATACTAACACAATTTACATGGGATATTTACACGGCACAAATTGAGATCAATGCAGGACACGACGCACAAGCTTTATTGCCAGAGAAAGTCTCTCGACCAAACGTGGTTTCTGCATGACGTTAAGATATTTCGAAGATTTACAAAAATCCAATGTACAGTAATTACTGCTGATTACCTGCAAACTCATCAGCTTTTCGTCGAGAAGACATGATGGCTGTCGATTCGATCTGTTGTCAGTTTTAAGGCGAATATTTTAGTTTCTTTCGTAGATTTCGTTCTAGTTGTCCTCTCCTTCGAACGATAGGAACAAAAGACAGAAATTATCGAAATCGCAATGCAGTCTGAAATTTCACGCGGCGCGAAACATGATCAAAGATTAAAATCTTTGGTAAAATTCATATAGAGCTATAAGTTGGATCAGATTATTAAAATGTTCACATCGCTCTGTTGCCGTAGTTTTCTGCCTCTGTGAAATAAACCTCCTCCAGAATTACGCCAAATATCTGATCCATCCTACGAAATTACAAAACTTCACCTCTTGCTATCTGTCCACAGGTCTTTCACTTCAAAAACTGAAAACACCTTCACAAATCCTATCCCCATGATTTCTCTTCCCCTTACGTCACTCAATTCTAAATACCATCCACCTTAGACCCGACCCCTTATAGAATCTTGACCTGAACCGATTGTGACCTTATAATACCTGCCTTTCGCTTGTGTTTTGACTAAGCGCCGGTGAAAAACTAGCTGGTTCTCGCGACTCCGCTTTTGGCCATGAAATCAAGCATAGAAACTTATGACTTCTACTTTTTCCTCATTCACGGTGATCCCTCCGCTATTCAGTGTATTTAATGCCGATTTGAAGGACCAAATGCATGTACACCAAGTTGACAAAAATTATGAAGCACCGTTTGACTAAAATTTCCAGCAATTTCTGAAAGATCCAAATTTTAGGGAAAATGTATGCTTAAATTTAGAAACTGCATAAAAGCTACCTTGTAAATAATAATTACTCCAATTAATGATAATTGATAACAGTATCAGTGACATAGCCAGACTTAAATTCAAGAGAAGGCAACTTCGGGAGACATCATGGTGTAGTAGGGGTGTGGACGTATAACCCACAGAAAATTTTTGAAATCCAAAAAGGCAAGAGGAGTGGGTACACCTATGAACAGTATCAAACAGAATTTTATCGATATTTTTCCTAGATCTTGAGCCCAACAAGATTTCTCTAAGTTTCACAAGCTGATCAAGTTTGTAAAATCAGGCTCTCTATTGCCAAACATTAAAATGCACGATGAGGAAACATCGATGACTTAAACAGGAGATCACGACTTTACATATCGTTCATAGGCGTAATTTGTGGGGGTACAAGGGGTACTTACACCCCCACTTTTTGGACTGGGGGTACCGTACCCCCACTTTTGAAACAATGTCAATCAATATTTTATTATTGTGCCTTCCCAGAGATGGTCTTCATGTGAAAAACGAAAGTGGAAAGACATTGGTACCCCCCACTTTTTAGACCAAAGTTACGCCCCTGATATTGTTTATGGAAATGGTCCCGATGAACCCAACCCTAATACGCACCCTGCAGAAACTGAACTCATTCTCAGAAAACTTAACATTCGTACGGCCCAGACCCAGGTAGAGATTTTCTTGTTCTCAAAGTATTGTATGAAAAGGTAATGCAAGGCAAGGTATGTAAACGTAAGGCAAGGAAGATACAGTAACAGACGGAAAGGTAACAGATGGTAAGGTAAGGTATATGTATGTTGAAGTATGGTAAGGAAGACAAGATACAGAGGTACGGTAACAAAAGGCAAGGTAACAGACAGTAAGGCAATGTAAGTTGAAGTATGGCAAGAAGGTAAGGTAAGGAAGGTAAGGTAACAGAAGGATGATGATGTAAAGAAAGTAAGGTAATTCAAGGAAGGTGAGGTAAAGAAGGTAATGTAATGTAATCTGAGGCAAGATAATTACACATTTATTACACACACACACCACACACGCATGATCCTGGGTTTGAAGGGCATTCTGGCTGAAGCACAACAAATGCAACAACAATAACCCAACAACCGCTAAACTTGCTAACTCATGCTAATTTCACACAAAAGCACCAAGGATTCAAATCCCAGACAAAGTCGAGAGGTAATTCCGTTTGCACTTGGTCACCATGTCCCATTCAGTTATCACGGGTGTCAAAAAACCAGCTCCCCCAACGATGTTTTTCTGGTCCGTGGCTAAAGAATGCACAATTTCAGAATAAAAGTTCAAATTTGTCATTTTTCAAATATCAGAATTAGATAAATTTCAGTACTTTATGTACAATACCTAGAAACTAGAATACAATGACCTTAGGTTAACCCTAACCCTGAGTTTTGTGATGTTCGTGAATGATAATGAAGATCAAAACTAAGCTTTTATAAGCCTAATTTGACTGTATGCTAAAAAATGCACCATTTGAAATTTAATTTTGCAAAAATGTTCTGTGGATAAGATCACCGAGCCCCTTCCAGACCCCTACCCCATTTCGCTCAGAGGTCTTCAGCACCCTGGCCCGTCAATTGCGGGAAAATATTGTCACTGGCCCACCATTAAGAAACGTTTGACATCCCTGATTTACAACAAAGAAATTGCAACACAAAACACTGCAATACAGGAAATATTATAGTCGTTAACTGGAAAAACACGTACGAAAAACTAAGAAAACAGATTCCTTCCAGCATTTACTGGATTTCTGGCAAACCGTGACAGTGTACTTGTCCAGTGTCCTTGACCTTTCAAGGTCAATGCTCGTGTATTATGATAACCCTCTAGAAATTAGGTCATCACATTACTATAAACATGGTGCTGTATGACGACCGACTCTAAGATGAGGTACCCATGACGACATCATTGTATTATGACATCAGTCTAGAAATGACGTACCATAGAATGACACCACAGCTGTTCTAATCCTTATTATTATTCATTTATTAATACCTTATGACCAAGCATTAATCTGTGTAATTGTGAGTGAAGGACTTCCTCAAGGTCACAACACAGTAATTGTCTCAGAGTAGGAGACTCATTCTGCATTACAATGTAATCTTACTGCGTACTTCTCAGTTTGAATTAATAAAGAAGATTATTATTACAAGGCGAACGCTCTAACCAATCAGCTACTATATCCCACAATCGGTTACAGATTCAAATTCAGATTCTATAGTACCAGATTAAATTTCTCAAAGCAGCTGACCGTGCTAATTTATTTATGCATAGACAAGCAATGCATCAACAGATCTGGTAATTGTAAAAGTATACTGAATGACCAACTGACAATGTTACACAATGTTACAAAATCAGCCATAGAATGACCATGTTACACAGCGTTACAAATATAAGCAGCCACTTCAAGTGTTTATACACACTCAGAACTAAACCTTAACACTTTACGCACACTTTAATGACGAGTGTGTACTAAAAGCGAATGGGAAACCAATGCAGCTCGAAAAATGACATATCCATCAAATGAGGAACCGTTAAAGCTCATTCCTTACATTTTCTTAGCTTACCAAGGCATAATACAAGGTTACTGAGAAAGCTTCGAGAAACGTACAATGATACACACGAGAACCAGCATACCTACAAAGGTGTTGTGTATTTTAGAAAACCTTAAGACAACTATAGTCTTCCAGAATGCAAGACGATTAAAAGGATACACACAAAGCTTTGTAATTTGTTTGCCAAAGATACAAGAACACCTACTGGTAAATGAAGAAACATTTCAAAGCAGTCGTTTTCTACACTAAAAGACCATACTACAAAAAATTTCATAGAGGTATTACTTCTCTGTTTACACGTGTCTGGCAGACCGAATAGCGATTTACATACAGACAACAAGGTGTGTATAAAGGCCTTTCCAAGTACAATGCCCTCCAAATTACATAGTTTGTTTCAGGATATACACTAGTACCAGCTAAACTAAAACAACAGCTATAATATAAACATCACTGATTGTAGTTCCAAAGACCAGCAGCCCAACCAAAAAGAAATTCATACGACAATCATTCTCCGCAAACACGACCAGTAAAGTAAGACACTACACCAGAAACTTGTTATAACACTATTTTGGGAACCAATTACAATCTTCATTATCGTGAATCCACGCTTACAGCAACGTCAAGTTATAAACAGTTTATTATCTAAAGCAGAATTATGCTTGGACTCCATCTTCCTGACTGCATTACATCAAAGTCCATCTTATAATGAAGCATTTTACTATGAGTCCTGGCGTACTGGTAAATCACGAAACACCAGTTCAAGATACAAAACCAGAAGTGTGACTCGCAAGCAGCAATTCCATTCGAGTTACATGATCAGCCATAACATAATCAAAATTTATAGCTACGACTTGCAACACAAGCCCAGTGAAAGCATAACGGTCACTTTGAGATTGAGTCCCTGCGGTCAAACGCTCGAATCGCCAGACGTCGTTGACTGCCGATTTAGACGTCGATTGCGGAAACGCTCGATTGCTG
Source organism: Allolobophora icterica (assembly GCA_963556255.1). NCBI lineage: Eukaryota > Metazoa > Annelida > Clitellata > Crassiclitellata > Lumbricidae > Allolobophora > Allolobophora icterica. The sequence goes on along the minus strand of OY744614.1, from coordinate 46,613,151 downwards.
GATTTAAGTCAATCTGAGCATCAAAGTAACTCACCAGCTCTGGCTCGGTCAACATCGACGCCAGAAACTGCTCGAATGATATCGACCATTCGAGATCGACCCTCGGATTGTCTGAAGCGTCGTGATCTGCCGATCTCTCGATCTTGCTAACCTCCTTTATCGGTGCTTTCCTGTTTTCATTTCTGAAAGATCTCGGCCGCTCTGCACCCTCGGCATTCCCAACTGCAGTGTTCACAGTTCTGGAGTCCGCATCCTTTGACTGACTAGAATCAAGAGACGTGTTAGAGGAGGGAGTCTCTCCATGCTGGCATTCCGTAAACGCGATGGAATTAATACTTTCGCAGACAGGGAACTTGGACGATGCGAGGTTGTCCGACCGGTTGAACTTTTTGCCGACCTCGCCGATCTGCAGCAATAGCGTAGCAACGGTTGCTATGGCATGGTAGAGCTGTTGTTCATTTGCTTCGTTGAGGAACATGTCATACAAAGATTTGCACATTTGTATGAACTGGGGCTGAAATCAAAATCGGAACAAAACATCAACAGATCATAAACGAGAAGAACACATCTCTTTATCTCAAGGAGTTTACATTCCAGGGTCAGCCATACCTTACCACAGATCTCTTCCATCTGAAACTCAAGGTCACCTTGTTGTCCTGTTGGCTTGCATTTCTACAGCATTCTCCAACCGATTCATTAACTACACCGCAACTTGATTCTAGAACGATCTTCACCCTGAATTCCACAAATTCTCTGTTCCTTCACCAATATCGCCGCTCACCCATTATCATCTGCCTCAAACTCCACTGTCTATGACTCCTCAAGCTTTCCAGTTCAGATGAAAGTCTCACCTCAATCCAAGCCTTCATATCTTTCTCATCCTCTGCTTCCATCTCTTCCTGGTCTTCCGATAACCGGACTTGGAACTTTTCACATGACAACCCCTCTGCCAAGACGCAGCCGTCGTAAATAAGCTATTGACTTGCACTTAGCTTCTAAGTAGGACTTAGCTTCTAAGTAGCACTTAGCTTCTAAGCAGCACTTATGGTAGCTTCTAAGTAGCACTTATGGTAGCTTCTAAGTAGCACTTAGCTTCTAAGTAGCACTTAGCTTCTAAGTAGCACTATAGAAATTTGGAGTTCAGGATGGTGATTTTGATTAGCATGGCAGATAAGCTTTGCTGTGGTTGGTCCACCTCCTGGAATATTGCCTAGTAATTCGTGACATGACCTCTCTGACCTATATTGCCTGACCTTTCTTACCTCTCCTCTATTAGCACTTGAAAGCCAATCCACTTGATCGTGGTTTCTTACCATCTGGTCGGGACTGACTCTAATGGGCTTATCTTAAAGTGGTGCTATAAAAATCTGCAATTCCTATAAAGTTTTTAAATAATTATGTAAATTATGTAAAAATCTTCCTCCCTCTTGGAAGACAACTTTGCAGACATGTTTTACTTATCAAATTAACCTTCTTTGCATTTTTCCAGTGCTCAAAAAAGAATCTGTAATGTGTAAAAATATGTAAATGTGTAATAAAGTGTAATCTGTAAAAATGTAATGCACAAGAATATGTAACGTGTAAGAAAAAGAAAGCGTAATGTGTAAAAATGTGTAATGTAAAGATGTAAGGTGTAAGAATACAGACAAAAAGGGGAAGAATGTGTAATGGAAAGATGTAGTAAAAATTTGCAATGTGTAAAGATGCAATGTGTAAGAATATAGATGTAATGTGTAATGACGTGTAAGCTTACACATGTGTACGTGTATCTAGACTCTTAATATAACACCTGTCAGGTGCCTCATAAACGCGGTTTGCTGGATTTCTGACCTGACTCATGCGAGCTATATTTCGGAATCTGTTCCGATTCATCTCCAGACGGGTAGATGGCGTACCGATCTCAGAATCTGTTCGATGATCGTTTGATCCTAAATCGTTCAAGGCAACACCAAAATGCGGATTATGTAACACCCTATGTTTTTCAAGACAAATGTACAGCTTCAACACCTCTGAAGGGGCAATAAATTTATCAGGTGAGATGTTTCAGGAGGAAGACACATGAATGAAGATTAGAAGTCTTCAGTGTGTAGATTAGATTAGATTAGATTAGATTAGGTTGATTGGAAGTTTGAATGTATATAGGATCCTCAGATTCGAGAGTTGCGTTTAACAAAAATAATAGTACATCCATGTTACAGAATTAAGTGCTTTAAATAGAAAACATAAACTTGCAAGGTCCAAAACCTTATCTTTTTGGAAGTCTTTTGCGCAAAATACACAAAATCCCCCCCCCCCCCAAAACATACATAAACACGTGTAAGTTGAAAGCCCCGATCAGTCTGCTCTTGAAGAGGTGCTATATAAACATTAAAAACAATTACAAACATTTTTCAATCTATCCTAAGCCTCGGTCTCTGAGATAAACGTGTTTCAGCCTTTATGAGTTTTTAAAAGGAGCTATACAAATGGTCATATGCCACCAGAAATCATGATTAGATTAGATCGAATTAGTCTGGATGTCTTGACCCGACAAGATTAGATCAGATTAGGTTAGATTATATCATCCTACACACTTGGCACTGTTGTTACGACAGGTAGGATTTTCTCAGCAGCACAGGAGTTGAGCCAAGCATGGTCAGAGGTTTGCTTGTCAGCAGCATCTTTGATGGCAGCGAAATCTTTGCCTGGAGCACCTGCAGCTGCTGGTTGCGGAGGCAGATCATCCAGCGAGTCCTTACGAGGTTCTGGTGGCCGAACAACGGCAGTGCTTTCTTTAGAAACTACTCTGTTCGATGTTTTGGCGTCACCGACGTTGGACGATGGCAAAGAGTCGATCAGAACGTCATCGACTTCTAACACACAACAAATTACTACCAATGTTATTATTACTATTATTTTTATTATGCATTTATTAAGTGTCACTATCTAATTGTAATTAGTAACATCTATTGCACCGGTGTCCAATGCACAAGGCATCAACCGATGGCACCAATGCCGAAGCACAATTGATTGTGCCACTAACCAATCGGCTACCACTTCCCACTTACATTTTATGGCAGGTAAATTAATCGTAAGGAGCATGACAATACAATTGGGCTCATTCTTCTGGAAATTGACTTGATTAAGACTTTTTTTGGTGAGCCACCAGTTCTGAGACATGGTAGCTGATTGGTAGAGTGTTCGCCTGGTTACACGTCGAGCACGGGTTCGATCCTCCTCACCTGAGACGGTTACTGTGTAGGGACCTTGAGAAAGTACTTCACTCACAATTGCTCAGTGCCATCGATTGATGCTTGGTCAGTCAGACAGCGGTGCTTAATAAATGCATAATAATAATAATAATAATAATATTATTATTATTATTATTATTAATATCCTGGTCAGTGGTCAACTGTACTTGATTTGCGATTTGTGAAACATGACATGCCAATCCTCCGACTTCCTAATCCTTCGGAGATATCCTTAAAACAAGCTACAGTAATGCATGATCCACATCAGCAATGTCACAGCAATGCAAGAAGTAAGAACCCTAGAAATTTAAGAATGCAAGAACCGAAAACAAAGACTTCCAACTTAGCAATCAACACAACGGAGACGAGAAACAGAAAATACATGAAAATACACGCACCTTCACTGGTTACGCTCGTGTTCTGGCATCCTTCGAAGAAGTCTGCGGCCTCCATAGCGTTGTCTGTCGAGTCTGAAACATTACCCTGTACATGCTGAATTCCTTCCATGTTTAACATCGCATTACCATAACTCCCTTACCCCTTTTCCACAAGTCCTTGAAGACCATTCTGTTCGATCGTGGTTTCATTGTGTTAGGTTGGGAGTGCCTCTGGTGAGTCTCTCTCTTGAAGTGGCGCTATATAAATTTACAATTGCCATTACCCATAGCCTCACGAATGGTTTCTCTTTCAAAAACCCTACCATACCTTACCTTAGCAAACCTCACCCTACCGTACATCACCCATTACCTTTCACATACCACAACATACCTCAGCATACCTTACCATACCTCATAATACCTTACCATACCTCACCATACCTTATCCTACCCAATTATCATCTTACCATACATTACCTGGCCTTACACATACCACACTGTACCTCAAAATACCTCCCCTTACCTCAAAATACCTAACCATACCTTAACTTACCATACCTCAAAATACCTAACCATACCTTACCTTCCCTTACCATATATTACCTTGCCTTGCACATACCACACTGTACGTCACATTCCCCATACCATACCCGACCATATTATCGTTTGAAACTGCTCACCAGATTTTGTCGGCGAGTTGAGTTCTTCGATTTCCGTGTTGAGCAAAGCGGGAGGCTGATGCATTCTGTAGACGAGCAACAGACGGTCGGACATCTCCGCTCGACAGATCGTGCTCATACACCAGACAAAATCACGGAAGTTTATCATACCGTTTGTAGTCAACAGCTGAAAGTCAACACAAAAACAGGGTAAAAGTAAGGAAAGGTAAAGTATTGTAAAGGTAAGTTAAGGATCCCTAAGGTCTGGTAACATTAAGGTAAAAGTAAGGCAAGGTATAGGAAAGGTAAAGTAAGGTAAAGGAAAGGTAAAGGAAAGGTAAGGTAAAGAAAAGGTAAGATAAAGAAAAGGTAAGATAAAGGTAAGGTAAAGAAAGGTAAGATAACGGTAAGATAAAAGCAGGTACAGGAAATGTACAGGTAAGGTAAAGTACAGGAAAGGCAAAGGTATGTTAAGGGTATAGAAAAGGTAAGGTGACAAAAAAAACTGGTATAAAACAAAACAAGCCATAAGGTATGGTCAGGCATGTATATATGTATGCAAGTATGTGCATATGTATGGGTGCATCTGTGTATGAACCCAGTATGTACAGTAGTATGGTAAGGTTAAGGTATGTTATGGTAACGTATGGTAACACGTTAAGGTATTTCTTTCACCAACCCGGAACATTCTTGTTGCCATCGTGTCAGCATGCTGTCCGTTGGCCCACGGACTCAGAGCCAGAAAGAGCGTTTTGAATTGATCGAAATCGATCTTGTACTGTTCGTAGAATGGCTTCAGCGGATCATATTTGTCGATAAGATCGACCGGCGTTTGATTGAGACTCCAATAACAGACGGACAGGTACTCCTCCTAAAGACCGAATGATCGAACAGATTTTTAGAATTCAACTGTCAACTATGTCCATCTGTATCAGAGTCAGTCAGTCAGTAGGCGAGCGAGTAGTCAGGCAATTAGCAGTCAGTGAGTCAGTGAGTGAGTTAGTGAGTGAGTAGTCAGGCAATTAGCAGTCAGTGAGTCAGTCAGTAAGCGAGTAAGTGAGTGAGTTAGTGAGTGAGTCAGTAGTCAGGCAATTAGCAGTGAGTGAGTCAGTCAGTAAGCGAGTAAGTGAGTGAGTTAGTGAGTGAGTCAGTAGTCAGGCAATTAGCAGTCAGTGAGTCAGTCAGTAAGCGAGTAAGTGAGTGAGTTAGTGAGTGAGTCAGTAGTCAGGCAATTAGCCAGTCAGTCAGTGAGTCAATCAATCAGTCAGTGAAACAACTACAACAGAGTCTAAACAACTACAACTTAGTCAAATGTTCAAATTCACATGCGTACGTATGTATGTAAGCATGACCTACTTTACTGGTAGTCAGTTGTCAGTCAATAAGAGAGTCAATCCATCAGTCAGTGAGTCAGTCAATCAGTCAGTCAAATCAATGAAAAAAATCAATCAATCTATCAATCATTCAAGTAAATCCATCAATCACGTCCATCACTCCCTGCCTCCATTTCTCCCTCCCTCCTTCAATCGCTCACTCAATCAACCATTCCCCCAATCAGCATGAAAGTCCTCCTTACCCTGAAAATGCTGAACAGTTGTTCCAGGTCCTTGCCCTGAAACAGTGCGTCGTTTGAGACGCTGTGCAACACGTTCTTCATCGTTGCATCTTCCAACGTCTTCAACCAAAAACAGCGTCATCATCACCAACTCAGAAAAGAATACACAACTACAACTGAGTCTAAGCAACTACAACTGAGTCTAAGCAACTACAACTTAGTCAAAATGTTCAAATTCACATGCGTACGTATGTATGTAAGCATGACCAATTTTAATGTGGTGCCTAGTGCAATAAACACTGGTTCTTTTCAAGTTACTAAATGATGATGATGATGATGATGATGATGATGATGATGATGATGATGATTATTATATCAATCTAAGACCTCTCAGATGTATGCATAAATGAAAACCAAAAAGTTCTCCCAGAAGCACAGTGAAACTTGGTGCCATGTTTGAAACAAGGCACTAAAAAAGGATGATAACGCCACCACCGACAGTGCCTTCGTGAAAATATAGATGACCAAATCTTCTTTCAAAACGCAGCAACTGGAAATCTGACAGAACAGTCTCAAACTGTACCATAAGACATTGGAAAATTCACCTTCAACCAGAGGAACGTGGATCACTGGAACCGGAGTACAGAGGAAATAGCATCCATACCAAGCTTGAACCCTTTCACAGAGAAACTGGACAGTTGGATAAAACGATATAGAACAGCACTAAAACCTTATAAATGATTTGATTTGAATTTGATTTGATATATTCACTGTAACTGTACCTGTGATGTCCTAGCCCCATATAAATAGCCAGGTATATGACAGGTACACAGTCCAACCTACCTGGACAACCTTAAGACGATGTTTGAGGCGAAGTTTTGCGATGTCCTGGTTTGTGATCTCCCCGTACTTGCTGTATGCGATGTAGATCAGCTTTGAAATATCTATTGCACCCTGGAAATAAATCGGTCAGAACCAAAATAAAGATATGCCTTTTGAAAAGATTCCCCCTCATAAGAACTAGTAATTTTTGTTTTACGACACTGTATCATAACAAAGATGATTAGCGCCGCCCTCCTCTTCTATCCAAACCTGGGACTGGCACTACTAGAGTATGTACAGTGGCGGAGTTAATCCCATAACAACACCCTTTCGTAGATTAGAGACACTACACCAGAAACTCGACATAACCCGGTCTTTGTAAGCCGCATTAAAAACCACCTCCTAATGAAGCCGTTTTCTACAGCTGAACTAACTTGCCCACTGCTTTACGCTCAGGTGGTACCAGTCTAAGACTGCAAGAGTCAACCTGTGTGCTCTTGTAATGCTGATAAGGATGATCAATCAATCAATCAATCAATCAATCAATCAATATAAACTTGATACAGGGACAATGACTTATGACACATGCAAAACCAGACTGCAGCTTCCTACTTTTGCATCTTTTTCGTCAGCTTCCGAAGCCACGGCCTCGTCGCCTGCCTCCGGAGCCGTTTCGTCAGCCAATTTTTCGCAATTGACGATGCTCTCGAGGAAGGAGTTCACGGTTTGGACAGCTGCTCCATCCTCCTTGCACTTTATCAAATCCTCTTTAATGGCATCGAGGATTGCCAGCGTTATTTGAAAGATTACCTTCAACAGCACAAAAAACACTCTTTAAAACACACACACACACACAATTTTTATACATTTAAACTGGGTGGGTGAAAATCTAGTAGTTAGCATGCTGGGCTGACAACTGACAGATTGGGGTTCAAATTGGGGTTCAGATTGGGGTACTTGTTTCCCATGGCTGATTTCTTAAAACTCCCCACCACAGCAGACAGATGTTTCTACAATTCTACTCCACTTGTGCCCTCCCAGTGAACCCATTCGTAAAACAGGGAAGATGTCCCACAAACAACGTACACTGTACACTATTTGTGGGAAGTTAAGGCAACAAGGGAGAGGACAGCCAATCTACCCGCATATGCACAGTGAAGCTCCCATATCCCATATGGAAGGTAGGGGAGGTGCTCATTTCCTTTCATAGGCCCCTGAGACGCCAATGTACAAAACTTCGCCATTAAAATTACAAACTATTATAACTGTAATTAGAAATGTTACACATAAATTTTTAAATATAACAAATTAAAATTAGGAATCATTATATCCTAAAATAAGGTTTCCTGTGAGAAACATACCCTAGCTCCATCATAGAAAAAACAGTCCATAATCCTGACAGCATAGTCAAACGGCAGGACGCTAAAACATCAAAAACATAACCAAAGTCGCATCAAAAGTTTGTCCAAATCATCCATCAAAACTTTCCCTAAAAGAAATATATCTAACTCAAATATAAACTCTTTGCTGTGGGACATGACAGCCGATTGGTTAAAGCACTCGCCTTGTAACATGGAGTAGCGAGCGGTTCGAGCCTCGCCCGATGCAGTTACTGTGTAAGGACCTCAAGCAAGTCCTTCACCCACAATTGCCCAAAGCCATGCGTGGTCTTTAGACAGTAGGGCTTAATAAATGCATGATAATAATAATAAAATTATAATAATGCTTTTTCTAAAACTAAATATTCTTATCTGTACAAAACGTTCCATTCACATCGCAAATCCAGTATTGCAGATTTCTGAATTTGATGGCGAGAAATGTTTCTCAGATAAAATAACACCGCTTGGCCATTTCTTGTGATGTGCTTGAGCCAAAACACTGTTGCACAGCCACTCAGCTTCAGAAGAACATTGATCTGTACATTTAAATATCTAATGACCTCCATTGCTCTGTTAAAATAATGTCCAAGACATCTGTCAACAGTTTTTTAACCAGCCCTGAGGCAGCTACAAGTACGAATTGTTTGCAACTTCATTTTCCTAGCCTCGGCATATGACGGCGGGTGGCCAGTCCTCTCCCTCACTGTCTTATCTTCCCACCGACAGTGTACTCACCAGTCAACCGTGACATAGTTGAAAATCTCAATAAAATATTCACTGGAAAAGCCATCAGAGAAACTGAAGTGAATCTGAACCGTCCCATTTTCGCCAACCACGGTTCACTACCTCTGACATTAAGCGTTAATGGCAAACGCTACAGTCTGGACAAACAACGAACCTGAGGAATATGGTGAGGAACCAGGAGAGCGATATAAGGCTCATCATACTTAAATGTTTCATTTGCGATGTCATTGATGGGATGTAAGCCTCAACCAGCTCCTCAAACACACCTGTCAACAGACATTGTTATTTATTAGTATTTCTTATAAATGTCATTATTAATATTTTTAAATCATCATTATACTTTGCCCTGAGGTAAAAAGGATCCCTGAGGGACTTCAACATTATTTAAGAAAAGCATAGGATTGTCTGGAATGGGCCCAATTCATGTAGGTTTAAGTTGGTGAAAGTACCTCTGGCAGTGGAATAAAATATAATAGAATAGAATATTATTATTACCTCATTGTTATTATCATCTTTATTATTACTTGATATTATTATTTGTTATTAATATCATTACTAATTTTGTAAAATTATCATCATGATAATCATCATGATCATTTCATTTATTGTTATCATTATTATTACTATTATTATTATTGTTACTGTGCAATTATTAAGTGCCCTACCTAATGACCAAGCCTCAGTAGATGGCATTGCTTATTGTCAGTGCTTCAAACAACATCACAGCAAATAAGAATTGTAAACAAAGCACTAGCACGTAGCAACCTGAACTTATAATTACCCTGGTCGACTTGCACACCCACAACTTTATTGTTATAGTAGTCTGGCAACAATCGTTCACAGATTGCAGTCAGCAGCCAGAACGCCTCTTCTTCGCTTAGGTACAAAAGCAGAACGCTGGTCACGATGTTAATTCCCTGGCAGTAACCTGATTTAAGCAAAAATTGCATAAACATCACGTAAACATCACATAAACATCAAGTAAACATTGCATAAACAGCACGTAAACATCACGTAAACATCACATAAACATCATGCAAACATCATGTAAACATCACATAAACATCAAGTAAAAATTGCATAACCATCACGTAAACATCACATAAACATCACGTAAACATCACATAAACATCATGCAAACATCACATAAACATCAAGTAAAAATTGCATAACCATCACGTAAACATCACATAAACATCACGTAAACATCACATACACATCAAGTAAAAATCACATAAACATCACATAAACATCAAGTAAACATTGCATAAACATCACGTAAACATCACTGCCCATCAAATGCCTGAATTAAACCTTCCGTAATGATATTTACTTAAATTCCTAGAAGTCACCTTCAAGCCACATCCAGCAGCGTATTCAGTTTAAGATCCCGACACTTTGCAAAAATGTCTTCTTGACTCTGCTCCATCATACCTTCGGAACTTCTGCATTTGAGTCTCCTTGGTCCCGGGTCGTGGCACCTTTCTGTCGGTTGCCCATGGACTTCTGACCGTCCCTCGCACGCATTCTGCTGGAGGTCGGTCCAGAGGCTTTGCGTATTTCGGGCCAACCAGCTGGAATCGCCTTTCTCGACAGCTGTGGCTCGAGCTCCTCAGTTTGTCCCTTCCACGGTTTAGCAAGGACCTGAAGTCTGTATTATTCTACAGCTATTTCAAAGGTTCAGGTTGGAAGCACTACTGATGACTTTATTCTTGATTCTAGTTAAAAAAATTACCATTGAATATGCTGTTTCAAAAGCTCAAAATGAGAATCTGTCGGTTTGGCTCTATGTGTCCGTGGGAGCGTACCAGCGTCGACTCTTCCGGTTATCTGAGCGCTGATGAACTTCTTGTTCTTAGCGCTTTAACATCAGGACTTTGTGAAGTACTAAAAAGCCACTTCAGGAAGTAGCCACATACTTTCATACAACATGCATAAATACATACATACATGTATGCATACATACATGCATACATACATACAGCATACACACATGCATACATAAGAACGTAAAAACCAAAGATATGTAAGAACATAATACATACATACAAGAAACCTAGTGTGTCCATACCGATGTTTGGGTTTTTGAAGGCATATGCAGTAAGAACCCTTCTCAAAGCGTCGATCCCAACTTCGCTCTGAAATGCCGGATGTTCCGGAAGTGATCGGTGGAGATCGCGTTCGATCTCATCGGTCATAAAGTTCTCCATATTCGAGCTGTTCTTAACCAGACTGCTGTAGAGCTTTGGATGTGTCGTCATCTGAAAACCAATAGTGTAGTGGTTAGCAGTCAACTCAGAAGTTGGGGGTTCAAATCCCCACCAGGGCAGAAATTTGGTTCAAGATTCCTGTTCCACCTGTGTCCCCTAGCAAACTCAGCTACAAGTACACTGACTGTACATTGTCAGAGGGAAGATGAGACGGCGAGGGAGAGGACTGGCCACCCACCATCATATACCGAGGCTAAGAAAATGAAGTCGCTAACACTTCATAACAATGGCTGCCTTAGCCTGCCTCTTCTTCTTCTGTGGTCCATACTGTAGCAAGCTCGGTCTGTACTCCAACGACTGCGATTTCAAGCCTGCTGCAGAGATTCTGTGTAACAACCATTGACACATTGTCTCTTGCCTTAGATTCCAATTAACTGACTTTGCACACGAATGTAATAAGTAAAACAGATAAATAAATAAATAATTAATAAATAATATGCTTCATTATACGACAAATTCTGATATTACAAACACGAAACTGCAAGCCGAAATTTTGTTCAGCTTTAGACAATAACGACCTAGTCATCAGGTGGTTCTTGATATTTTATTAATTATTATTACTATTAATTATTAAAATATAAAATAAAATTTTTAATTATTATTATTACTACAATTATAATTATCATTATTACACTGCATTTATTACTTGCAAAAGGTCAGAAATCTTAATCCAAAGTGCAAGGCAACTGTGAGTGAAGGACTTCCTCAAGGTCCCTACACAGTAACCTTCTCGGGAGGAGAATCGAACGCCTACTCTCTGCGTTACAAGGCGGGCTCTCTAACCACTCAGCCACCATTATGCATACTGTGAACTACTATTATTATTACTCATTTATTAAGCGCCACAATCTAATGACCAAGCATCAGTCCATGGTGCTGAGCAATTGTGAGTGAAAGACTTGCTCAAGGTCCCTACACAGTAACCGTCTCAGAGGAGGAGGATCGAACCCGTACTCTCCGCGTTACAAGGTGACCGCTCTAACCTATCAGCTACCATACCCATTACCCAGCTAATTGATAACTGATTATAAAAAGGAGTAAACCTCGTGAATAGCTCCAGAATAGACCATCCAGATTTCCGAACGCAGCGAATTGGGAATTCCGTCGAGGATGAGTTTGTGCAGCTCGTGCGTTCGATACATGCAGACTCCTCTGCGTAGGACACAACAGAAACATGTAAACTTATTAAAAATTAAACAGACTGTGTTTAAATAGGCCTTGGATGATTAACACCTCGCCCTGGATGGCCTTGGATGATTAACACCTCGCCCTGGATGGCCTTGGATGATTAACACCTAGCCCTGGATGATTAACACCTAGCCCTGGATGGCCTTGGATGATTAACACCTAGCCCTGGATGGCTTTGGATGATTAACACCTAGCCCTGGATGGCTTTGGATGATTAACACCTAGCCCTGGATGGCTTTGGATGATTAACACCTAGCCCTGGATGGCCTTGGATGATTAACACCTAGCCCTGGATGGCCTTGGATGATTAACACCTAGCCCTGGATGGCCTTGGATGATTAACACCTAGCCCTGGATGGCCTTGGATGATTAACACCTAGCCCTGGATGGCTTTGGATGATTAACACCTAGCCCTGGATGGCCTTGGATGATTAACACTAGACCTTAGATGATTATTACTACCATAATAACTATTATTGATATTATTATTTAGCCTTAAGTAGATCTGATACTTGAGGATTTCAAAAATTGGGGATACCATTTTCTGGGATGGCTTGTCTTTGTTAACAGACTTTGCTATTATTATTATGTTATTGTTATTATTAATTATTATTATTATGATTATTATGATTATTATTATTATTATTATTATTATTATTATGCATTCATTAATCTAATGACCTATTATTAATCAGAGGTGCTGAGCAATTGCAAGTGAAGGACTGGCTCATGGTCCTGTTTAGGGACCCCTAAACAGTAATTATCTCTGAGGAGAGGAGGCGGCTCAAACCCGTACTCTCCACGTTACAAGGTGAGTGCCCTAACCAATCGGCTACCCTCTCCCACAGATACCTTCCGTATTCGGCAAAATGCTTTTCCCATTTGCGGAATTTATTCAGGTCGTTTGCAGTGAGTTCAGAGCTTGACCGATGGATGAAGAGCGTGCTAAGCGCAGGCTGGAAGGAATCCTTAATCTCGGCTGATGTTGGTTCTACAACAAAACGCAACACAGACATAGATCTGTCAAAATGGGAAAGAGACAAGTTATGCAAACTTAACCGGAAAGTCTCCACTGGTCAGCTCTTGCAAACACGTAGAGTTGAAATGCATCCAGTGTTGACTGTCAACACCATTTCGCGTAATGTCACGTAATAAAATGCTGTGTAATGTAATATCGTGTAATGCAGCGCTGTAGTGGTAAAATTAGAGGTGAGTACACGCTACCGGTTAGTTTTCCTAAACAAATTGGAGGTGAGTATAATACGCCAATGGTTAGTTTTCCTAAACATATTACAGGTGAGTACAATATTTTGTGAGGGGAGTATACGGTTTCTACAGGTGAGTACACGCTGTATACCCGCGTATACCCTCGACTACAGCCCTGGTGTAATGTGATGGAATTTAATCCAAATACATGTAATGTAATGTGGTGTAATGTCATTTAGTGCAAGGCAATACAGTGACAAGTAATGTAATAGAATATAAGTCTAATAGCATGTAGTGCATTGTGATTTAATGCAATGTAATATCATGTAATGCCATAACATGAAAGAGAGAACTTGAAGAGCAATTATGAGTAATTAGCAACTTAGTAATTAAGAGACCTGAGTCGGCTGATGCAGGACTGGCAGGACTGGACGGACTCGGAGGAACGGAAAGAATCTGTGACGGACTGCGACAGAACTCCGGTTGCTTGAAGAGCAGATCGGAAATCCTTTCCAACATGAAATCTCGGTCGGTCAGCTCGGCAAAGAGAAAGTTCGACTGGAAAGAGAGAAAAACTTTACGACATGTAAACTTCCCAAAACAAAACCAAATGTTATTATCATTATTGTTATTATTCATATCATTATTGCAATTGTGATTATTATTATTAGTATTTTATCGTTATGCAGTTATTAAGCGCTACCTTCTAGTGAACAAGCATCAATCGATGGCGCTGAGCAATTCTGAGTGAAGGACTTGCTCACGGTCCCTACAGAGTAACCGTCTCCGAGGAGGACACTCGAACCCATACTCTCAGCATTACAAGTGCACGCTCTAACCAATTGGCTACCATATCCCAACCACTGACGTAGAATTATCGTTTCCCTGGAAAATGTTGCGGCTATTTTTGTCAGAAGCACCACACATGTACGTACACACCTGAATGTTTATAAACTCACTGTTAACCACTTCTATAAAAATAACATTTACATTATATTTTATTTTATATTTAAATGCATATTTATCTTATTTGTACTATAATCATCTTTGATCATTTCGTAATCATGATTATAAACACGAACTTGCATAGTGCCACTTCAAGCAGTGCTTAACACACTCAGAAATGCCAACTGCACATTCTTTCTCCAACTGTCTAACTCTACTTGAACTGGTAAGCAAGATTTCAGGTGTTAGAATGAAATTGTGTGTAGTTGACCTGAGCTAAACTCTAAAAAAATTCACACTACACACTGCACACTCAAGACAAATTAACTGCACACTAATTCCTGAAACAGTCTAACTCTACTTGAACTGGTAAGTAAGATTTCAGGTGTTAGAGAGAAATGACGTGTAGTTGAGTTAATGTCTCAAAAATTCACACTACACAGTGCAAACTCCAGACAAGTCAACACCTAGTGTCAGAAAACACTCTATTTCAGGCCCTGACTTGATGCTTTTGCAAAAGACACTGAAAAAAGATTCCTTACAGGTAAACTTACCTTTCCCCGGGTAGAGAGCAGGATTGCATCAGGCAAGACGTTGTTTGAACTGTTCTCGATCTTCTCCACGATGTTAATCTCCGACATTGGAATGACAACCGTCACCATACTTCGAACCTGTCATAAAGAAACTAATTTGCTTCAATTTAATTGGCTCTTACTGTTTGCATTTCCTAGTCATTAATTCTTTCTTAATAAGGGTAAGCAAGTAAGCAGGCTAAACCAAATGAGACAACAGTCTAATCTAAGCTTCTAATATAATCTAATCTTCTCTAATCTAATCATCTAATCTAATCATCTAATCTAATCATCTAATCTAATCATCTAATCTAATCATCTAATCTAATCATCTAATCTAATCATCTAATCTAATCATCTAATCTAATCATCTAATCTAATCATCTAATCTAATCATCTAATCTAATCTAATCATCTAATCTAATCATCTAATCTAATCATCTAATCTAATCATCTAATCTAATCATCTAATCTAATCATCTAATCTAATCATCTAATCTAATCTAATCATCTAATCTAATCATCTAATCTAATCATCTAATCTAATCATCTAATCTAATCATCTAATCTAATCATCTAATCTAATCATCTAATCTAATCATCTAATCTAATCATCTAATCTAATCATCTAATCTAATCATCTAATCTAATCATCTAATCTAATCATCTAATCTAATCTAATCATCTAATCTAATCATCTAATCTAATCATCTAATCTAATCATCTAATCTAATCTAATCATCTAATCTAATCATTTAATCTAATCTAATCATCTAATCTAATCATATCATCTAATCTAATCATCTAATCTAATCATCTAATCTAATCATCTAATCTAATCATCTAATCTATTCTTGTGATCTAATCTAATCTTCTAATCCAATCTGATCTAATTAATTGTACATTGTCACTGCAATTATACTCAAGTCGATGGTTGCGCTGAGCAAATTCAGCCCACCTAGTTGGCAAAGAAAAGCTCACCTGACTGGCAAAGCAGATGAACCCGGATGAGATGTAGATGATTCCCGAGACGTGGCGTTTGTTGTACGGGGTCCAGAGCGTACACTCCGCCTCCCCGTCCAGTTTCTCATTCAGTGGCAAGTTAAACATACATCTAAATACAGCACACAGTCAAAACAAACTGAGCCGGCAAAATCAACGTATGTTTAACGACAAACAACAGTTTACATAAATTCCACAGAAAGTTAAAATCGAATTGAAGACAAATCGAAACTAATTTAGCAGAACCTTAAACGTACGTCTTAACAAACACGAAGGAATTCAGCTACGTACAATAACACGGATTGAACTGAAACTAACTGCATTTTGCAGAACTGTCCAGAGTGAATGCAGTCGAATTGACATAATAACATAGACAATTTCTAAGGCACCACAACACAGCCATGCTGTTACAGGCATAGTCACTGATTCAAACATGAGAGAAATGTAGTGAAAAACAGCGGCACTTTCAAAGCTACTGTTGAGGTGTTGAGCAGCACAACTCTAAAGGATATAAAGAAGTTCCTTAAGCTAGCCTGAGAGGCAGCCATGGGTTTGAACAAGCTTTACCTGTAGGCTTCGCTGCGAGCTCTGGCATCCAAGTCTCTCTTCAACGAGTAGTTACTTCGTCTGCTGCTCCTTCTCCTGTTCACACGAAAACACGCATTGATTCAAAGTAAAAGATCACACACAGTAATGATTCACAACTTTCAAAATTACTGGACTCGGACCTCCACTGGATAGTCCCTCCAATACAACGCAGAGCTATAAGCTGGTGCCTTGCGCTTACCTTTTGAGTCGCGCTTTAGAAATCTGGAGTTTATGATTACTATTACGATTAGAGCAGTGGTGCACAACGTCCGGCCCACGGGCCAAATCTGGCCCCCGACGAGTCGTCATGTGGCCCGCGATGTCCAACAGGAAAAGCAACTATTTATGAGCCAGCACTGACATTAAGTCTACAGTTACTTGCGCACTGTGGTCATTGGAAAACCATCAGTATTATAGCAATATAGGTGTACCACGAGTCCCATTCCTCTATAACTTTTTATATTTACTTTTATACTTGTTTTAGTGCACACATTATCTTCATAAATTTTGACACGCATTCATCCTAACAAAGCGGAGTCATCACTTGTTTGGCCCCCGAGGGGTTCAAAGAAATCGTTTTGTGGCCCTTTGCCGAAAAAGGTTGTGCACCACTGGATTAGAGGTTAACTTATGGCTCAGGCTAGACTAGGAGCAGACACACGCGATCCAGACCTTGTTTTCGTTCGTAACGTGCGGTCTTCTTGAAATCCCTCTTCGGATATCAGTCTGTCAAGGACAGATACAAGAAAACATACGTTAGAAATTCTGCTTTTACTGAGGCACAATTCGAAGGAAACGGTGAAAAAATTACAAAAGTTTAGGAAATAGTTTTTATTTTTTATCAATATCACAGGGAGGAGGACAGAAGACTGGAGTCCTTCGAGATGTGGAAATGGCGCAGAATGGAGAGAGTCAGCTGGGTGGAATGTAAGACAAATGAAGTAAAACTACAAATGGTGGATGAAAGAAGATCGCTGATAGGAACAATCAGAAGATGGTAGAGGTGGGCCACATAATGAGGGGAGATTCTCTCCTGAGAACTATAATCAAATGAAGAATGGAATGATAAAAAACAAGGGGAAGACCTCGAGCGATGCTATTGGATTGGACGATGAAGGACAGTTACAGTGAGCCAAAGGATAGGGCTAAATAACCCGACGAATGTCGACATTGCACGTACAAACCTGCCTAGGGAGGCAGTGAACTGGACGAAGATATGTCACAAAACTACAGGAGTAAACAGTCATTCATCAATCAAGTGTTAGTCTAATCAACTCAGCCATTGTTGCTCAAACAGTCAACACAGAATGCGATCTCATAACAATACAAAACGTTTGCTATCGTGTTCAACTTAACACAACATTTTGGTGCTTAACGGAGGTAATATTGGTAAAAGCCGTAGTAACAGCAGATCATTCTGATTTTATTCCGGTCTAAACTTAACATCCACTTGCATATTCACCGTAGCCTTGCTCCTGGTTTCCCTGATCTATTTTTTGATTGCTGGAACTACTTTTTGGAACTTAAGACTCTGTGTCTTTCTCTGTGTCTGTCCGTTCTGCTCAGTCGCTTGTGTCATTGTGTTCTCAACTTAAGACTTACCTCTTTCAAATTGCTTATCCACCATAGGCTGCCTCTCTGTCTTACGGACTGATATTCTGGATATTGCCCTGACTATGGCTTGGTTTTGGTGTGCCATCGGTTGATGCCTTGTGCATTAGACACCAGCGCTATAGAAGCTACTAATTACAATTATCAAATTTCCACCTGGCTTCTCAAATCACATTCTTAAAAGGAGCTGCATAAATGTCCAAGTAAGAAGTTTGACAACAGACTCACTGCTTCATGGCCATATTCGCTAACTGTTCCAGAAGTTGAAACGTTTCTTCGCTCGAAACGAACAGACTGAACTCAAACTAAAACAGTAGAACAGTTCGCAGTAGAACAGACAAAGGCAGCACACCATATAATACCAGACAACACCATACCACGTCATCAATGTCAGACAAATTAATGTCAGACAACTGGATATTGCCATACAACATCAAAACAACACCGTACAATGTCAGACAACACCAGATAAATGGGCAATGTCAGACACAACCAGACAACGTCAGACAATGCCAGACAACTGCATGATGTCATACAACCGATTCTGACTAGTTTTCAGCGGACTTACAGACTCTTTCCTTGTCTTGACTTTGATGCTGTCTGGAAATACAAAGTTGTTTCCGTGATCGAGTTTCTACGCAAACAAGCAGACGAAGAAAAACACAAAATATCAGGACATTCATCAAAAAGAATCATTTCGAAAAATGCGTTCACCTGTAGTTTCAGATAAACTCAATAGAACCATTTGGAAAGCCATTGTATGCATGTACATCTGCATGTATGTATATTATGTATGCATATACAATATACATGTATGTCTGTATGCACGCATGTGTGTTCGTATGTACTTATGTATGTAGTGATATGTACGTACTGGCATGTATACTGTATGTATGTATGTGGTTGTGCATGTACGCATGTACTGGAATGTATGTATGTCTGAACATACTTGTCTGTATATCAGTCTGTATGTACATATATGTATGCAGACACTTAATGAAGCACGTTGTAATTACTTCACATGGCCATCAAACTGATCTAACGCTTAAAATGTAATTATTCATATTCAAACAGAATCAAGCTGATTGCAAGTGCATCATTGAACTGTTATGGTTATGGATGAAGAAATATTATTAAGATGAAAAATACGGTCATGGGAGAACATATATGGTCATTGATGAAGAAACATGGTCATGGATGAAGAACTACTGTCATGGATGAATAAATATAGTCATGCAAGACTAAATACAGTCATGAAGAACTCGGTCATGGATAAATAAATATGGTCATGGATGAAGATATACAGTAATGGATGGAGAAATCGGTCATGGATGAATAAATACAGTCATGGATGAAAAAATACGGTCATGGATGAAGAAATATGGTCATTGATGAATAAATACAGGGAACCAACCGTAACATCGGTCCACCTGACAATGAACTTGGCTTCTTTGCCCATGAGGAATGAATAGAAGCAGAGATGATGGACGCTTAGGTACATCCAACCCTGACGAGGAACACCTTTCCAGTAGCTGCATGAATAATCTGCAGCAAAATAATTAACAGTAACTAACGCCGCAAATGTTCACCAGTCACTCTAGTACAGAGTAAAACGGGGAGGCGACCTGACCGACGTCTCTGTTGAGCGTAGACTCGGATCCGACCTGGGCTGGTGAACCAAAGTCCTCCGTGCCCACCTTCTCGTGGTGCGGACCGTTGGTACCCTTCCTAGGAAGGGGAACGAACGGGCACGGCAGGCAAAACCAGGGGAAGGCAATGGCAAACCACCCCTGTTAACTTGCCAAGAAAATCGTCATGAAACACACTAAGCCAAAAACGGTGATAGTTGCGAATGGTGGGACTCCCAGGCCGGAGCGTGACTTAGAAGCTACTGGGGAAGAGCAAGACGGAGAGTCAAGGGCCCCTCGATCTAATGAAGCAACAGGACTAAAGCCGAAAGGACGTCTAGAGGTGGATCGATTCGGAGGGGAAAGACTCAACCTGAGCTGTAAGCAGAAGATGAAGTTGGGCACATGGAACGTGCGAAGTATGCAGAGCGGAAAGATGGACGTGATACAGGGAGAGATAATACGAGAGGAGATTGGAGTTGAGAATGAAGAGTCGTTAAAACAAACTGCGACAAGAATGAAGCTAAGGTTCTTTGGACATGTTATGCGATCTGATGGTCTGGAGAAGGAAATGATGCTGGCGTGCGGTGAGGGGAGGAGAAGACTGGGTCGCCCAAGGAGGAGATGGATGGATGAGATACAAGATGTAACTGGCATGAATTTGGCGGAATTGAGAGACTTGTCATCGAATAGGAGACGGTGGAGTGTGTTCACCAGGACGATCGCTAGAGCTCCACGAGCTGACAGCACAAGGTGACAAGGTGAACGCCAAACAACCTAGCATCGTAAAGAAACAACAAATACAATACAATAGAACTGTTTTGATACAATACAATACAACTGTATTTCATACAATACAACTGTTTTTGATACAATACAACTGTATTTCATACAATGCAATACAACTGTATTTGATACAATACAATACAACTGTATTTGATACAATACAATACAACTATATTTCATACAATACAACTGTTTTTGATACAATACAACTGTATTTGGCACAATACAATACAACCGTATGTGATACAATACAATACAACTGTATTTGATACATTACAATACAACTGTCTTTGATACAATACAATACAACTGTATTTGAAACAATACAATACAACTGTATTTGATACAATACAACTGTATTTGATACAATACAACTGTATTTGATACAATACAATACAACTGTATTTGATACAATACAATACAACTGTATTTGATACTACCCTCTCTCCAGAGTTCAGAAATGCACACACGACCATACAACAGAACATCGATGGTGCTGAGCAATTGTAATTTTCAAAGGACTTTTACTAGAGGTCTTTATACAGAGACCAAATTAGTGGAGCTCGAACCCTCACTCTCCGCATTACAAGTCGAGCACTCTATCCATTTGGCTACCATGTACATTGTACAGATGATGCAAGGTTCATCTTAGCTAACTACTTTCGAAGATGAAAACAAAGATAACCACAGTTGTTTCCACACCTCTGTTGAAATTGCTCAGAAGTAGAAAGAGCAAGGCGAGTCACATAAAATAAACACCTTAAGGAGACCACACTGAACAACTATTTCATTCAGAGCAGTAGTTAAAACATGCAAGGAAAAAATGCAAAGATTACAGACAACGGAAAACTTACAGTTGACGAGCTTCTCCTCTGCAGGCATGTTGAAGAGTTTATGGAATTTAATATTCGCTTCTTTAAGGTCCGATGAATCCAGATCTGTAGCAGTTTAAAACAGACATTCTCATCTGATACACACATCAGATTATGTAGCAACAGTCTGTCACTCTATCATTATTATTATTATTATTATTATTATTATTATTATTATTGTTATTATTATTATCATTATTATGTATAATGACCAAATAACGGTCGATGGCACTGAACAGTTGTGATATAAGGACTTGCTCAAAGTCCCAACACAGTAACCGTCTTGGGGCTGCAGGATCAAAACCGTACACTCTGTGTTACACGATGAGCATTCTACCCAATCTGCTATCGTGTACCTCAGTGCTGCACTAGATATTCTATGAGATGCAGCTAAGGTAAAGCTATCTGATCTGACACAGAACTAAGACAAAATAACTAGATAATGAAGGAATACGCACACAGAAAAGATACTAGTCTTCATGTCTAGAGGTGACCACATGTATGTCTGGTCACCTCTTGATTTACATTTTCAGTTTCTTAAAAAGATTTTCAACTCATCTTAAATGTCACCTGCTTTGCCTTGTCCAAATGCCTCAGTTAAGCTTGACAGCTTTTGATTTGTCAACAATGACAAGGTCTGGACAACATTAAATCTTCAATGCTGAATGAGATTTCGTATGTTGAAAAAGATATAGGGACATCATAGGAACCTATCATATTCAGTATGCATGAAGTTATAGTATCCATTAAGTAAGTCAGAACCCATAAGTATGTCAGACTTGTCAGTATCCATTAAGTCATTCAGTATTCATCAAGTCAGTTAGGATCCATTAAGTCATTCAGTATGCATTCAGTCAGTCAGTATCCACTAAGTCAGTCAGTATCCATTAACTCAGTCAGTACGCATTAAGTCAGTCAGTATCCATTAAGTCAGTATGCATTAAGTAATATTCAGTATGCATTAAGTCACAGTCAGTACGCATTAAGCCATACTTTTTTCTCATACTGAGTATGCAGTGTTGCAAAAGTATTTCACCTTCTTTGGGTTTCTCGAGAGAGTTCTGAGCGATGAGACTTTCGATCTTGCACTTCACGAAGCTCGTCACCTCCGACATGTCTTCAAACGTCGCTGCAACATCCGAAAGTACACGCCGTATTTAAGAATGAAAAACCAACGACCGGATGGGACAGCACCCTTGAGAGGCTTTCAATGGGGCTACATAAATGGCCAAATACATACACATGTATACATATACATTTATATATACATATATGTATGCTAGGGTGGTCCCCGAAGTATTTTGGAGATTGACTTTGCACAGGATCTAATGTTGTTCCTTTCTTGTAATCAAACTTTTCTGCAAAATTTCACGTGGTCTAGTGATATTTAGGCGTTGTACAATCAACCTAAATGTTAACAGCGTTGAAAAGCATCATCACGTCACAAACAGGAAAGAGAAACCTTAAAATGAGCACAGAAATATAGTTATCGTAAGGCAATCTAAGGACAAACTGAAAGCAACTGAAAATGACAAGAACCCTACAGCACTAAATGGAATATAGAAAAGTTAATAAAAAACTTTCCTCCTCGCTCACAGAGAGTGTTGAGCAGATGACCCTCGAGCCATTCCCAGTCGCTTGCAATGTCCTTCTTGTTGTCGGAAACAGCGACAACTGCAAAGTCATGACAAAGCAAACAATTACAAGTCATAAATTACAATGTTATAATTATTATTATTATTATTATTATCATCATAATCAGTATTATTATTACTATGCATCTATTAAGCACAGCTATCTAAAGACAAGCATCAATCGAAGGCACTGAGCAATTGTGAGCGAAAGACTTGCTCAAGGTCCCTGCACTTGGCAACTGTCTCAGGGGAAGAGGGTCGAACTCATACTCTTGCTTTACAAGGTAAACTCTATAACCAATTGGCTACCACGTTCCACAATGGCACCACTTGGCACAAATTTCATAAGTAAAAAAGATAAAACATCCATGCTCCAAGAGGATCATAGGGGAGATAACTATTTTCTGCTCTTTAGCCCTTACAATGGATAAATCGCATGGTCTTCTCACGCACAGTGTGTGGTCAGTGTACTGGGCTTATACCCCAGTTCCATAGAGGAGTGGAACACAAGTTGAACAATCTGAAAATATCGTCATGCCTGGCAGAGACTTGAACCACCCAGCTCTGGGTTGAGAGTCCTGCACACTAACCACTACACTACCAATGTTAACTTAAACGTACCCTTCAAAATCGAGCACAATTTCAAGTGCAGAATTTTTAGCACAGTTCCTTTTTCAGAATAAAAAATTTTCGTTCATAAGTATTTGCACTAATTCTAAATATTGCTATAAATTAAATTAATAATCTACTTATAATTTATTTATTCCATCAAGCCATCCATCCAATTTACTCAGAAAAAAGAATTTACGTACCTAACTGATCCCCAAACAATTTTACATCCTGGATTTTTAAGCAATGTTTCAGAATATCATTTTTATAATTTATATATAATATATTTATAATCTAACTATATTTCTATATAAACTAACCTGTTATTCCATTTATTTAAGAAATATAAAGAACATCGCATTGTACAAAGAAGCAGAGGCATACCATAGCTAATATCTGAGTCGAATACTTGGTGTAGAATTCGATACAGCAGAGCCTAGAGTTTGAATAAAACAAATCAAATATAATTTTATAATGTTTTATATCATTGAAAATAACTGGATTGATTTGCTGATGCCTAGAGCATTATTACAAACATGCCACCACAAGCTTAAGACTATATCGTAATGAAACTTTTACAAAATCTGTCAATTCATTTCATGCTTAAAAGAAAAATTAAATATTACTAGGTAAAAAATTCAGAACTTTTAAAAATCTGTTAATTCATTTCGTGCTTAAAAAGAAAAATTAAATATTACTAGGTAAAAAACTCAGAACTTTTAAAAATCTGTTGATTCATTTCATGCTTAAAAAGAAAAATTAAATATAACTAGGTAAAAAAACTCAGAACTTTTAAAATGTTAATTTATTTTGGCTTAAAAGTGACAATTTTGAACAGCAAAAATTTAAACATTGTACGCAGAAAAACAATTAAGTCATTTGACAAATTTTGTCATTGGAGGATAATTACACTAATTCCAATTACCACACAAGAGATTCTGGTTTGTCCGTTATGCAGTAACAGTTCCTGTCAAATGGTTTCCAACAGGTTTCTAGTTTCACAGACCTATCTGATTACAAATGGACTTTTCCAGGCAAACAAACTTTTGATTACACTTCACTAACCAAGTTAGCTAAAATTGGAACAGATATTAGATTACATAATAGTTTAGCTATTGGACTAAATATTAGGTTACATATTATATACGATTAGATAAGCTACTATATAATAATTATATATTAGGTTAGATATTACATTAGATATACGATTACAAATCAGATTACATATTAGATAAGATCCTAGATTAAATATTATGTTAGATATTAGATATTGAATTAAATATTAAATATTGAATTAAATATTAGATAATTAGATTAGACCAGATTAGATCAATAATTGTAGTGACTTATGGTTCTTTCAATTCAATTACAATACAGTAAAACTCTCAGGAGAATGCAGAAAAATTATTATTATTATTATTATTTTTTTTTTTATTGCCGCCCGAAGTGTGACCCTCAGGCTTTTAGAGATTATGAACGTGCGTGGTTAAATTGGTTTACTGTGCCTCGTCCTCCCCCATTTGTGCGAATGTGCCCGTGAACGCAACTGCGTTAAATCTTTGGTTGCAAATTGAAAGGCGCTATTATTATTATTATTATTATTACAAATATTTTTAATGCGTACAAAGTCACACAGAAATGCAAATCGGAAGCATGGTTAGTCAGTCGACATGTGAACTGCAGTTAGATATCCAGATGTTTGAAGGCCAATGAGAAATAGTGAGTCCTGAGGCGTTTCTTGGTAGAAGAAACGGACTTCAAGCAACGGGTAAACATTGGTAGTTGACTTCATTCCCTAGGGCAGCAAAGTGGAATGCACGACAGCCCAATACAGTGCTAAATCGAGGCTCAATACAAAGACCCATCACCGAAGATCGCAGACTGGGATGTACAGAGAAAATAGTGGTTGAAGGTAGATAGGAGTGTTCGTTGTGAGGGTTTTATAAGTCAGATTATAACGCAAACCTTGTTGTCTAATACTGAATCAAGCGTTCCAACGAGAAGACCCGCCAGTCCTTTCCCCTTCCTCTTCTGAAGGACAAAGTACATGTTGGCCTGCTCTGTGGACCTGAAACAACCAACCACAACTGACTACTACATGCATACGGATACATACATACCGCCATCTTCCTGGAACAGTCTTAGGCCAAGAAACTGGAGTCACTAAGACCTCATACCCATGGCTGACTCTCAGGCTAGTTTAAAGAAATACTCTTCTTCTTCATCGTCTTCCTCCTCCTTCTTCTTCTTCTAAGTTGCAGGAAAATGGTGTTCAGCACATCTGTGGGGTTCTTAAAGGTGCTATATAAATGCCCTGATGAATAAATACGATACATATGTATATAACAGATACACAAAACAGTACAACGCATACCTATATGCACTGACTCATAGTTTTGTGTAATTCTGCTCAACATACATTATCTGGTGCTTGTAGCTGGCCACAGTATAAATCTTCTGATGCACGCACGCACACACAGTCACACATACATTCATTCATGCTTTCTAACATGCTCTACATAAGGCATCGACGCAAAGTTCTCGCAAACTGTAGAACCGTTCAGATATATATATTTCATCAGACGAAAAAGTCATGATTGTAAGACAACAATGGAACACATGACAATCATATCATTTGCGAAAAGACCTTATTCCGCAACCACTACACGATTTCACTATTCGCGCCGAGGCCCGAGGGGTGCGCCTTTGTGAAGAGATTAAGGAACAGGCGTGATAATCACGATGATATTAACGCCTTTGGCTCAGAAAAGATTGGAAATACTCGACCCTAGAGCAGAGTTTCAAGGAAACGTAGGAACACTAATTAAATTTTTCTGACAACTCCTGCAGGAAGGAAAAATTTAGTTTGCATGTCGGAAGGTGGTAAAGTTCCTGTAAGACACGTTAAGTAGTCCAAGTACAATAATAGACAACTGTAGTAAAGACCTACCATAATGCGTTGGCAAGTAAAACCTCCTGCGGTTTGACCCACATGGTTCGACCGTAATTTCTTTACGACACTATCAAATTTCAGTAAATTTTGATTAAGCTTCCAACATCATCATCATCACAAGCTGTAGATGGATGCATTAAACTTTGTTGACTTCTCGTCCGTACGCCCAAATCTCGCGAAATTTCATCCATGTATTATGCCGCATTCCTTTCACGGGATGCTCAAATAGTAATTGTAATCGTAATCTCCAATTTCTTAAGCGCCTAAATTCTACCATTCGCGGAAACACAATCGCTAAGGTAATCTTAAACCGTGTATGTATTATGGCTACTAGGATACGATTACGATTGCTACTAGTCACATGCCTAGCAACAAAGATTGAAAAGTATTTAATTTTGCTGTGTTACATGACGCAACCTATTTCTTTTATGCCGCTCTTACCACTCGGTGTTATAATTTCTTACATTAATATATTACTAAAATAATTTTTCACGTTTTAGCCTAGTCGATTCTTATTTAAAGGAGGGCAGGTTAATAAAGAAAACTAAAGGAAGAAACGTATACCCTCTAAAATAGCAACAATCAAACCATAATCGATGGGTGGGGTTAAATCGATTCCATGTCAAGATCAAAAGGGACCAAACAGGCAGACAGTCAGACTGTCCAGGTGGGTGGTGTTTAGGGTTGAAACGGCGAGGGAGGTATACGGGGATGAGGAGGAATCGGTATAGGATTTATGAAAGAACAGTGTTTTGAGTGAAAGACCTGTGGAGAGATAGCAAGAGGTGAAGATTTGGTGAGTTCGTAGGATGCATCTGATATTTCTCGTAGTACTTGTGGTTTGAACTACTAGCTTGTGGTTTGAACCTGCCCGAGGGCAGAGAACTTTGAGGGAAAACATAGATAGTTGGAACTAAGCCTACACTATAATATATCTATGGCCTACACACATCCCGTAATGCCAAGCGCTGTTTTGCTTTAGCGCAGACAAAATGTCCGACCGCCTTCTGCTTGCGTTGCGCGGGTTACGACAACAAACGCGCATATAAACATCGGAGGCGTCCGTGATTCTTGTAAGTAACTTTTTAAAAGCGACAATTCGTATTTAATGTTATATTAATTAATAATTATGCACACTGATGTAAGCGTTTTTATATAGCGCTTTCGTAAATAACAAAAGCAGGCACGTAACTAGCCTTTTTCGTTTGGGGGGGCTTAAGCCTTGAACATG
Organism: Allolobophora icterica; assembly: GCA_963556255.1. Classification (NCBI taxonomy): domain Eukaryota; kingdom Metazoa; phylum Annelida; class Clitellata; order Crassiclitellata; family Lumbricidae; genus Allolobophora; species Allolobophora icterica. Next base: position 46,585,290 of record OY744614.1, on the reverse strand, counting down.
GCAGCATTTATGCAGTGTTCATACGAATTTTAGCCGTAAGCATACAACGGCTTGACTTGTTTGGGGGGGGGCTTCAACTTCGTTTGGGGGGGCTTAAGCCCCCCCAAGCCCAACGCTAGATACGTCCCTGAACAAAAGACGGTGTATACAGAAATACATATATACTGAAATTGGCGATCGAGCTGACCAAATTTCGCGTTAAAATGTCTCTATGATACTTTCATAAATTGTACACATTCAAGGGCGTTGGCACTAGTGATGTGAGCGTGAAATATTTCATTTGAAATATTTCATTTCTGACAGGTTTTTTTGAAATATTTCAATGACCAAAAAAAACAACATGTTTTGAAGTATTGGATGCACACAAATTGACACAATGTCTTGAGTTGGACCAGTTTGTGCTGTTCCAATGACATGACACCAATGAAAGTGATGATATGGACATAATGGACTCCTTGCCAGCTGCATCTGATTCTGCTGTGAGTGCGAGTGCTTCCTGCTCATCCTTATCTCAAGCACTTCAGATATCTACATCACCGCCACTGCCACAGTTAGAGCATCAGTCAGACGATGATGATGATGACAGCCATGCTGACAAAGATGATAACAATGATGATGATAATGATAATGACAAAGACGGTGACAATGTCGATGATGAAGGCCATGAAAACTATGATGACAGTGACAATGCCAGTGATGATGATGACAGTGACACTGACAGTTATGATGATAGAGACAATGATGATGTTGACGATGACAATAAAGATGATGACATGGACGATGATGAATAACAATGAGGAAATCTTGTAACTGACAGATTTTAGCAGTATAATTACTATTAATGATGGTTTACTCTGTCTGACTGATAGTACTATTTATGTTTGTGTTCTAAGTTGTATTCTTAGAACTTTTTGTAAAATTTTGTTCGCCGGATTATTATTGAGTCTAGTTGACATAGTATTTGTGATTTATAATTTGTCTTGTAAAGTCACTAAAGTGTTTCGAATTCTATACGATTGACTGTGTCCTAGGCTAGCCTCCTAGGCTAGCAGAATTTAGCTAAAATCACATTTATTTCATTTATGACAAAACAAGTGATTAATAATAAATGTTAAGCATAACAATGAACAATAACATCTACTTTATTAGATCAAACTGTAATTTGTGACATTTGGTGAATAAAATATGTTTTTCAACATATAATGTAACTCTCATAAAAGTCATTCTTAAAAACAGGTAATTAGAAATAAATTGAGTATCTCGAGGATGGTCATCACTAACACAATAATGCATATAATATGTAATATGAGAGAAATAAATAAACTGTTATTATGGTTGTAATTAGTTGTAAAATGTAAAAAAAAACAAATTTCAAATGTTTCAAAGGAAACTGAAATATTTCAAATAAAACTGAAATATTTCATTGAAATATTTCAACGCCAAAAAAAACATGTTTTTTTACATCTCTAGTTGGCACATGGGTCATAAACGCATGCCACGCTCTTAAAGTTGGAATTTAGGAGGATATGCTTTTGCACCCACTCCCGGACCATGAAGAAGTAAGTTTTGTGCTCCAATATTGAGTTTAATTGGGAAATTCTTGATTGGGTAGACAATGATCCAAGGATTTATGAAGAGCTCGAATAGGTGGGAGTTGCCAAGGAAGGCGCCAGTTATAGAGGTTGAATTAAAATTGAAAATGGAAGTTGAATTAAAATTGAAAACAGGTCTTACTGCATACAATTCAGTGAAATTTAGTACAGGTCCCAAATTATAACTTTCATGCGCTTCGGTTACTCAGTTTTCGTTTCGTGTAAATAATTTCTGTGTTTGGCTTATGGCACAACTCTTCATGGATGCCCACTAGGGTTATAACTTTTTGACTTTTTTTCAAAAAAACAATTTCCTGTATCATAAATGGATGAACTTTTGCTTAAAAACACTGAAAAAGTGATTAATTCTTTTCTGTTATTAAAAAAGGTCACCCCAAATGAAAAGTTTGATTCACCATATATGTAACGTTACTGCTCATAAGTAGTTGCGCTTATAAAAAGTTTATGGAACTTTTTAGAACTTTTACAGCTGTCTCGAACTTCCTAAAACTGTTGAGCACTTTCTAGAAGAATCCAACTATTGGTCTATATAAAAAGGATTGTGGGCAAACAACTGAACATGTTAATTTTTATAATTTTTTACCGATGGCAATATAGGCCTACAGTGTCACACAAGAAAAGTGCGGCTAGGCTACCAAAGACGCTGCTAAATTGAAGGAGGAAATTATTGAAAAGCTACAGATGGAAGAGTGGTCCATACATTTTGATTGCAAGCACACTGAGGAAAATGAATCTCAGGTTGTGGTACTGAAGAATGAGAGAATCGAAGTAAAAGTCTGCGTCTGAAAGATGACAAGGCCGAAACTATTGCTGCAGGAATTGCAAAAGTTCTCGGTGAATACAACTTATGGAATGCAATGAAGATGACCACTGCTGATGCAACCAGTGTTAAGATTGGGAAAAAGAATGGTGTTGTCAAATTGCAAGGTATGTTCTCAGGCAAGGGTGTCAGCAAACCACAATTTATCAGTTGACAGCATCACGTTCTGGTCAGGATTCTCAGGGTGGTCATGGACGAAGAACTTGGTGGTAACACCAGGTCTCCAAACATAGAATATCCGTTTATGTATCAACTGATGAACAAGTATGAGGAACTGGTAGCACAGTTTGTTAATGGAACAGAAGAAATCCTCGATAAAGCAGGCTGGAGAGATGACATGAAACTGTTATACCATCCTACGCGGGTGTTCAGTTCTTTGAGGAAAAAGGTTTTTTCCACTGGTTAAGTTTAAGAAAATTGCAAACATCAGCAATGCCAGGTGGAATTCAAGAGCCATTCTTGCTATCCTTGCATTCATTCTTATCCCTACAACAAGGAATAGTTTGGAGAAGGTATGCAGATTAGTTTCATATGACTGGGCAGACTAGTTGGTTTACTAAACAGATGTAGAATGAAAATGACGTCAAGAACTGGTCAGAAATATTGAAACCTTACAAAAAAGCATTGTGGGTATTGAAGAATCACTGGAAAGCAGGAGCCATCCATAATTCAGATACCAAGAAGTAATCAGTCCGCAGAACGCGCAATCAAAGTGATGCGGGAACTTCATGAAGACAAACTGCAACATCGATTTATTCTAAGCAATAAGCAGTGATGTACAATTGTGCATTGTACAGTTGTACACTGTACAATGTACAAAACATTGTACAAGTATTATATGTGCGTACAAAATATTGTACAAATATTATAAAATTTTCTAGCTCATTCTTTGCTGCATTAATACATGTTAGTATGCACTATGCATGCATATTACATAATACATTACACAGTGACATATACACGAATCGATTTTTTGATTTCGGGGTGACCTTTTTTCAAAAGATTTGAAAATGACAGTTCATTCCTTTGTTTTTATTCAAAAGTTCATCCAACTAAGCTACAGGAACATGAGGTTGTAAAAAAGTTATAACCCTAATGCCCACGTTGTAAAGACTTAATAAATATGGGAAGATCACTGCATATGAGAGGTTGAGCTAGCAGTCGAATTTATAAGGATGCCTTTTTAATAATATAGACATTATTAATTATTATAGAAGTTGCCTGTAAAACACAGCATTTGCTGGTCACGGCAGCGGCTGTGGCAAATGCTAACAAATTGGTTTGTTTCGCCTGTTTGGATTGGCGTGGGCCTCCATGAACTCGTTAACAACTGACCTTACCAATATGCCTACTTTGTGTCAATTTAAATTAGCCTTTAACAGCTATTTGCTTGATTCAGAATTCACCTAGCACATTTTTTGCACTAGCACCAGTTTACTAAATTGCATCTTAATGTAGTGTTGCGATGTGCCAACCGTCTTCCACAGGAATTGTAGCTTGAGCTCCTCCGCTTTTCTCATCCCATGTTCCAAAAACGCCTAAAGACCATTTTATAAATTTTTTAGTGATAGCACTGACTTGGGTCGGGAGCGCCTCTGAATCGTTGAGTGGCGCTTTGTAAATGTTTGATTACGATTACAGTTACATTGACTGGCATTGTTACATAGATGTTACTGCCTGTAACAAAGTATTGGAAGCTGGACTCGCTACTAGCGGAATATTATTGCTCCTTCTGGGATCACCCTTTGGTATCCATTCATTCATAGGCGTAAACTCTGGGGGGCAGCCGGGGCACGTGGCCCCCATAATTGAGATCGACTGTACACCCAATGCAACAAGTGTAGAATGAATAACCAAATGCATCTCCTAATTTTTTGGACAAGTTTACGCCAGTGCATTCATCAGTGTGTCTTGTAGCATGTAATTACACTTTTCTTATCAACAAAAGTTATTGAATTTGAATTGAATTGATAGCAGACTTTAGTCCATTGATGATAGCACGAAACATCTATTGTTTGTTTCCAGCGAATGTTGCAATCAGCAACACAAAACATCGTTTCACCCGAAAACAACTCATTCCTCTGACGCAGGAAGCCAACCACCAACGAAACATGTCCTTCAGAGAGGCTCGAGTCGCGGTCTCCGAGCAAGACCACACCGCGAGGTCAAGAAATCAGAGCAGGTCTCGACAAATCGAGAAAGAATTGCTACCGAGGCTACCGTCGTCGTCAGACCTGCTTTCTGCCACGGACCCCGAGGAACAGTCGATGACATCCCAAGAGGATTCTGTGAGCAGCTTCAGCCTCCGAGATTCTCCGGTTGCCATGCGTCGCGTCGTTCACAGTCAAAACATCGAAACAAACCGTTCGTCTCTGTTTCAAGTTCGCACGCAACCGAACATATTCACGACGTCGCTACACATACCAACGCCGCTGTCTCACAGGAAATTATCAGGGATTTTAGAACTGAGCTTGCCAACAAACCAATCGACGAGGATTGGCAACGAAGCAACGGTTGCCCCTGTGCTGCCCGCTTCGTGCCCGACCTCTGCTCATAGCTTTGCACACCGTGCTCAGTTGCAACAGAAGAACTCGAAACTGTTGTACGACTGTCAGTGTCCTAGACTTCGGAATGTGACAACGTTAAACGCGCCGAGCGGCGAAGCCAAGGACGCGGCAGAAACACGGAGAATGGCTGACGGCAACCCCACGGACGACTCGGGAGCTGAAGAGGAATCGCAACAGCTAAGCCCCTCGCCTGTAGGCTTAGCCGCGAGACGAGAAACTGCCGAAATGAAAAGCAGGCCGTCGGAAACTGGAGAACACGGTAAGAAATTTACCAGACTACTGCCGAAGAACCCATTCCTGACGGATACCTCCGACGTTCGTCGTTCTACGCAAAAACTACCTGCTAACGACACGGCTGTTAGCAGAAGCGGGTCGTTCAACATACCGGCAAGGACAACCTATGTCACACAAATCCGTCCCAGCCAACGAACTCCATCTCCGGGCGACTTTGTTTCCAGAAGACCTGAACTTTCGCCTAGAAATATGCCCAGCCAACGAACTCCATCTCCGGGTGGCTTTGTTTCCAGAATACCCGAACTTTCGCCTAGAACTATGGCGTCTGAAATCAGCCTGAATTCTTTCGATGGTAGACCATCAAAAATTCCACGGCTGGTCAATAAGTCCACCAGAAGTTTGGCAGCGAACGCAACTCCAATAACTACGTACGAAATCCGGTATTCCGTGTACAACGTTTTCACCATCGTCATGATAACGGGGTCCTACGAAGAAGCCGATCGGCTCGACCTATCGCTGAAGACGATAGTTGCCAACGAATCCATGGTTGAGGGACACAACAGGTGCGATGTTATCATACACAAATCGTACGTACATCCCACGGTTCAAAAGGTTCAGACGTACGAACCCGTGAAGATATCGACCAAACTGAGCGAAATCATCTCCGCCGTGGTCTTAATCGAAGAACCCAAGGTTCTGCAGACCCTCGCGAACATAGCGAAAGCTGGACCTGCAGAGAGAACTGACAAGCACATCATCGTGTTGACGGAATTCCGAGACGCGGTCCGGGTCTACGAACCCGTCGTGCCCGCATGCAAGCCTGCTATTGCCAAACCCAGCATCGCGGATAAAATCACCAGCATGCAACCACCAGCCGATAAAGTCATCGGTAGAGATACATCAGCGCAAAAGATCATAAGCATGATTCCACCGGTTGTCCTAGCAAACGCGCAGGTAAAGAAGCAGAAACGATCTAAATCGGTTCAGTCGAAGGCTGTACATTCGGTTAAACCTACGGTCCGACATGCAGTTCAGTGTTCTGTCCAGCCTGTGTTTCAATCTACGCTCCAGCCTGGAGTTCAATCTTCACTCCCGGCTATGTTTGGATCTTCAGTCAAACCTGCGGTTCGGCCTTCGGTCAAACCTGCGGTTCGGTCTTCGGGCCAACCTGCGGTTCGGCCTTCGGTCAAACCTGCGGTTCGGTCTTCGGTCCAACCTGTGGTTCGGTCTTCGGTCCAACTCCCTGCAGTTCAACCCAGCAAGAAAACCAGTTCGTTAGCGTCTACAATCGTCGAAGTGAGTTTCACGGATCTCGACAAGAAAGCCTTCCGACCGCAGCAGTTCTCGACGGCGCCCGCAGAACCAAGTCCCAGCTTGAAGACGAAAACAAGAAACCCGAAAGACGCCAGCCGTACGTCGAACCCGACCAAACCACAGTCTCCAAGTCGATCGTCCCGTGAACTACTCCTCCACACAGCCAGCCGAAGCGCCCTCAAGGCAATCGTCAGGGCCATTCTGGCCAACACGGGTGTCCAGCTACCAGAGCACCCCGGAAATCGGAACCAAACCACCGACAAGGAAACGTTCGAACATCGACAATCTCACGCTAAGACATCGTCATCCGCGCTGGTATCTACCGTACCGGCATCGCAGAGGAGAAACTGGTCTTTGGACGAGGTGAACCGATCGACAAGCGATGCCCTCACCAGGCACGACAGATCCCAGCCCGGCCCCGAGGAATCCTTCGTCGGACGCCATCCTCTCGGCTCCTCGGTGACGCAGATCTTCTGCAAACACCGGAAGGACCAGCGCCACCGCCACCACCACCAGTCCTACCCGACCGAAACCAACCTGTCCTGGTCGAAAGCCCTCTACGCGAAGACCATCTACTTCCAAAACGAAACAAGAGAAAATCTGCAAAACGAGACAACCGCAAGGGACACCGTCAGCAGCTTCCATGTCCTGCCGTCCACAGCAATGCCCACAAGCAACGAACCGGATATGTACGGCGACGACAGAAGATTCGGCCGCGATCATTACCACCACAGCACTGGACTGATGGGGGAAAGGCCTAACCTATCGTCATCGAACTCGCTAGCTGCCAAATTCGACGATGCTTTCGCCTCCCTCCAACAGACTGTGAGTAGCCTCCTTCTAAATCGATGTGGTCAATTCCTGCCAATACAGAGCAGGGGTTAGACACTTGCCAAACGCTTCGATCGAAGACAATTATTCCAAAAATACCAAGAGGCTTCTAAGACTAAACTTAGTGTTTAGCCTCCTGCATGGATTAGCATGTTTACATCAGTTCTCATTAGCATATTTAAATAAGTTGTCATTAACATATTTAAATTGCTTCTCATGAGCATATTTAAATATGTTCTCATTAACATATTTAAATTAGTTGTCATTAGCATATTCCAATCCTCGTCGGCACGTTTAGAGCAGCAGCAAATTATGGGCTGTTTACACTCAAGATCAATGACCTTGGATGACCTCAAGAACAGATGTGGCTGACTATCCCTTGAAGCAGATGCGTTGTCACTAAAATCTAAAAAAAATTGTAGTAAATTTAAATACAAACTGCCTTAAATGGCTCTTCCTAGGCTAAGAAAATCTCAACAATTTTTCAGAAGAAAATTCAAATGCTTAAGTTTACCAATTTGTGAGTAATTAAATGATTCAAATAAGAATAAAACTGGTTGTTTTCAGCTGATCAGTTCAAGATAGATTCTCTTTTCTACCAAACTGTTTCTAGTATTATGATTACGATTTCTATGTAACTATTTTGATCGCTTTTCGATATCCAGCTTTGCCTTCAAAACGTAATGTAATGTAATTGCTTTTCCTGATTGAACTGTTTCAGGATGAGTCCCCATAGGTGTAGTCCATGGGCTGGTAGATCTGGCTGAAGTGCATGCAGTGTAATGTAATTCAGATCTTCAAAAAATTTCTACGTGCCACACAAAAGCCGCGTCTGAGAGACCAGCTTATCCACCGGTGTTATATCAAATCATGTTCGCAACAGCCAGGTTGTTTGGTCTGCTTTCATGTCCATATAAAACCAAAAAATTAATTTGAAAACTCATCATTTATGACGTTAACATGAGTACCCATTATCGGTAATTCTTTTACAGTTTTACAAAACATGCGTAATGTAACAGTGCATCGTAATTCATCGATTGTCAGTAGCAAGTTGACCACTTAGCAAAATAAAAAACACTAGCTTACGAAAAACGCAAAAAATAGTCCAGCTCCACACAGCGACATTACACAAACATAACAGACATCTTGTAATATACTTGCAAAGCAGCAGATTAATACTGGACTACATGCCACTCTCTTAAGAATAATGTCTGTTAAAAGCATACACTAATAATATTATAGTCAGAATGCTTGTTGACAAAGAGCAGTCCCTTAGACTAAACCCAAGAGGCAGCCACGGGTATGATGTGTTGGCAACTTCATTTTTCTCAGCCTCAGCATACGAGGGCAGGTGGCCAGTACTCTCCATTGCTGTCTGACCTGCCACCAAGTGTACAGCAGTGTACTCATGATAGCTGAGCTGGCTAGTGGGTGCAGGTAGAGCAAAAATCTCAAATTTCTGCCCTGGTGGGGATTTGAACCTCCAACCTCTCGGTTGACAGTCCAGCATGCTAACCAATACACTATCAAGCACCTCATTGACACAACTGTCCAAGAAAGCAGTAACTGTGAACTACACCGAGACTCCCTAGTCCCTATAGCACATTCCATTACGACACAAATCCTGCTATAATGCTTTTGGGAAAATTGGTTCGTTACAATGCGACCTCATAATAAGATCCTATGATAGTTCGCCAGTTACTGTTTTTGGGTGTTTTAGATAGTATCAACTGTTCGAAGATATAGTTACTATTTTAAGCAAATACAAAATGTTACTTGTAATTTTTTAAATCGTAATCACAGATTTATTGGCTAAATGCAATTACTACTTTAATTACTTTTACAAATCAGAACTGGTCAATTTTCTTGTACAATGAACCCTTCTTAAACGACACTTTCTTTCAACACGGGTTCTGATATGACTTGTTTGGTTATGCTTATCCCAGATTTATAAAACCTCCTTATAACAGAACCTCACCAGAACACAGTCCTTGATACAGCAAACCGTGCACTATCAACAACTGAAATTGAATATAACCAAGGCCTTTAATTTTGCACCTGAACTTCACAAAGATCCCACATAATTTCTCTTACACGTAGGATTTTCTACCTTGTTTGACTGAGCACATAGAACTAGAGGTTAATACCAGACTGGTCTGAGCTTTCATCAGGTGCGCTTGAAATGCTTCGATTTACGATATATTACAACTGAAAGCAAGAAACTAAAATGCTCGTGCTAAGCGCAGTTCTACATTTTGAGAGATTCATTTGTAAAATGCTGAGACAACACAGTCTAGTACAAGTATGTGGTTTATGTATCATGTAAACACTTCATACCAGTATGTAATTACTGCATCTTTGCATATAGGTATGAGCACTTAAAAAATGTATTCATGTAAACATATATGTACATATATTCATGTAAACACGTACTCGAGTAAACACGTATTTGTATAAACACATACTTATGTAAACATGTTCATGTCAACACGTACTTATGTAAACATGTTCACGTAAACACGTATTCACGTAAACACGTATTCGTGTAAACATGTATTCATGTAAACATATATTCATGTAAACATGTATTCATGTAAACATATATTCATGTAAACACGTACTCGAGTAAATATGTATTCGTGAAAACATGTAATTGTGTAAACACGTACTTAATTAAACATGTAATTGTGTCCTTTTGTTTTTTCATTCATGCACTGCTAGCAAAAAGCAAACACTTTTCCTCTGAAACCAAATCCCCCACCAATATGGAAGAGAAGGAAAAGGATGATGGAGAAGAGGGAAGTGAAGGGTCCCCAACTTCAGATGGAATAGGTCAACACGGAGGTTAAGGCCAGCCCTTGTAACCTTTCTAAAGTCCGACATTGAAAAAAAATCAAACATTTACGAAAAAATCATACATTTCGACAACATGCACAGCAGTTACAAGCACGAATCATTCGACACAATAAAACGTCACGAGAAAAATTAAATCAACAATAGAAAAATGCATAAACGAACATTGCACAGCACCAATTACAGCAGACAAAAGTCAAAAATACAAAAGTATTGACTCAAAGCATCAAAGATGATATTCATTACATCTAATTCCACCAATAAGTATTCGATTTTACTCAATATGTATTATATTCTATTCAGTAAGTATTCAATTCAATAGATATTCTAATCAATACATATTCCATTCTATTCAATATGTATTATATTCTATTCAATATGTGTTACATTCTATTCAAAGTGTATTCTATTCTATTCAATACATATTATACTCTATACAATTCAATATGTATTCTATTCAATACATATAACATTCTATTCTATATAGTACTATTCAATACACATTCTACTCAATATGTATTCTATTTAATTCAATATGTATTCTGTTCAATACATATTCTGTTCTATTCAATATGTATTCTATTCAATTCAAAGTGTATTCTATTCTATTCAATACATATTATGTTCTAATCTTATAGCTATTCAATACACATTCTATTTAATATGCATTCTCTTCAACACAGTAAGAAAACAGTTTTCGTTTAAAGAACAATGTACATTGTCTACAACATTAAACAAGATGACCCTTTGTCCTTTGCGGAATAAAGAGATGTGGAATTCACAAGGCCAGGGCCAGACGAGAACAATCGGCTGGCAGTATGTTGCGGATATGCCAGCGCTCCCTCGGAGGGCACAACATAGATAATGATGATGGAAGGAAGATAAGGGAAAAGAGGTGAAGGGGGTCTTGGCTTGTGTTACCTGGCAAGCCATTCATAACACTTTAACAACAAGCTGCATTGGTTTCCCAATTATTTCAGTACACTCTAGTCATTAAAGCATTAAGTAATGCTTCAACCACTGCAAAGCAAAATCAGGTACATCTTAACATACATATACAAGCCTGATTAGTTTACGCTTGAAGTGGTGATATAGCATATATATAAATGCTCAAGCTACAATTACAATATTCATGTTATATACAGCATTATCGCAAGAGTAAGGGTATGAACACTAGACCCAATTCCGTTAATATCATGATTCGACTTTAATAAACGTGTTTCCTTAACTACAGATTACGTTCCATGATATCTTAATTAACTAAATAGTTGCCAATTGGTAAGTAAATAAGAACACATTTCATGCAACAAAAACGAAAAGAAATCCCACAAAATCAATGAACCAAACATCAGAAAATGCCATTCGATCACGCATTACAAAGTCTAATGTGTTGGCAAATTTATGTAGCACCATTAATAATGATAAAATAAACCGTTGACCTTCAGAAACCTCTTGAATACATTAACGAAGAACACAGGAGCACACTTCGCTGTGTGCAACTCGCTGGAAGTGCCACGAATGGTATTACCTCTATGGCATTAGACAACAGCGCCATAGAAGTTACTAATTACAATTAAGGATGTCTCAACCAGTTGGCAACACGTAGTATCAGTTTCATACCAAATATCAATCGTATATTCCTAGGTTCCTAATTGTTGATCGCCTCAAGGGAAGATGAACATGGGTTCCATGCATAAGCCATCTCACGCAGTTCACGAAGATGACGCTATGCACTTCTAACATGAAATTCACATACAGGATTTTTCCAGAGCAGATAAATCAAACTAATTCTGCAACAATCCAGGGCTATGCAGTGAGAAACCCACAGGTTGTACTATACTGTTGCTTAGACAATCAAACTTCCTATCAATCTCCATGATAAACGAGTTAAAAACTGCACGCTAATCTAACCTAATTGGAGAACTTCTACAATGCCTTTATTATTATTGTTAATATCATTATTATGCATCTATTATGTGTTACTGTCTAATGTCCAAGCATCGATGGATGGCACTAAGCAATTGGGAGTGAAGGACTTGCTCAGGGCCCCTACACGGTAAATCTCTCAGGGGAGGAGGATCGAACCCATACACTCCACGTTACAAGGCAAGCGCACTAACCAACTAGTTATTGTGTTCCATGCTGTTTTATGTTTGCATGCAATTGGATAAGTGTATAGTGCCCTAGAATAGCCATTCGGAGAGGCTAAAACCTGACTATATTGCAGATAAAATGAGCTGCGATGTAAGATGAGAATCTCACAAAATATGTATAAGTCATTTTCTCGCAATATATGAGTCATCAGCAGGGCAAATTAATACTGTATGTAGCACACGCAATCATTACAAGTTCTCAGCGTTTTAAGCAATAACAGATAAAAATACCAGAGACACAAAAGAAAAACTTGCAAGCAGTTAAAGAAACTCATGACAATTTATGCTAATGCCCCATCACACTTTAAAAAAATTCGGTACCAGATGTTACTATGGTTGCAAGAAATCTTATAAACATATTGGTCACGAGAGACATGAAGCTAAGTCTCCGGTATTAACCAAAGGTGAGGTTTAGCATAGATGCTCATTTTCTCCTCTAAGGCCCTGCCGTTCGCAATACACGAATCCCAAACTCTCGCTCAGCACATCGGACTCTACTTTCCAATGTTAAATTCTACCATGTCAAACAAGTATTATGATTATTCTTACACAGTGTATCCACATTAGTTACCGAAAACTGCATCACAACGATTTTCACTGCAGATATTTATATAGTGCCTCTGCACGAGAAACTCATCAGAGGTGCTCTCGACCTAATGGCAAAAACCAGGTTCGAACAGAACGGATAAAGAAAGACCACGGAGTTAACACCATAGAGTGCTAGGCTAGACATATAAACCAACTACTGTGAAGCTTCTGCCCTGCTCCATTGAGGTACAACCCTAAGACATCTTCAAACAGACACAGGTATATAACGGCATGATAAAATTCGGAGTAGTTACATTATCCAAATACACTACATCAGCGCTTCTCAACCTTTTGAGACTCAAGGACCACTTATAAATTTTGTGTCTCGGTCGCGGACCACCACTAAAAATTGTGTCACTTGTGCACATATGCGACCCTATAAAATTATAAATTTATATACAATTATAATGTAAAATAATAAATTTGGTAAGATTAAGTATTTTACTTATTATTTACTATTAAATTTAAAACAATTTTTAAACAAATATTTTAAAAATTGACAAAAATTTTGTCTGTTTGCATGTTTATAATTGTAAAAAATATAAATTGCAGACCTTGCTCGCGGACCATCAGGCAGATGGCCGCGGACCACCAGTGGTCCGCGGACCACAGGTTGAGAACCGCTGCACTACATTATAATCAGAGGTTGTTAGGCTAGAAAGGAATCGAGGACCCATTTAAACGAAATTTCAACGCTTGGCTTCGTAACGCACACACTCCCACTTCAGCGATCGACAAACTGATGATTGTAGTCGCGTCCGCTGCGCTTGGCACGTCGACGTTGAAATCTCCTACTGGAAAATGCAGCAGTTCTTAGTCTCGTCCCTCCTCTTCTTATCGCTGCTGTCCTTATCGACGACGACTTTTCGAGAACAGATTTCGCGTGTCAGGTCGAAGAAAACCTACGAACAAGAGCAGTTCCTTACACATCGGTCATTATTGTCAGTTATAATTATCATTATTATTATTATTATGCATTTATTAAGTGCCAGTGTATAATGAAAAGCATCAATCGCTAGTGCTGAGCAACTGAGTCAAGGACTTGCTCAAGGTCCCTACACAGTAACTGTCTCAGATGAATACATTAATACTACTACAAATGATATAATGCCTTATAACAAAGTCAATTCTTGAATGTTCTCAGCGGTTCTTCCCAAGCTTCAGAATTCACCACCCGGTTCTCAGCATTTTATCAGTTCTTTAAAGTCATTCAGATCTATGATTAAGTCTCTCCTATTTCAACTTACTGACTCGCCACAGCCTTACTTCTTACAGTCTTATTTATTACATATTCTTATTCCTACTTCTTACACAGTCTTACATCTTACTTCTTACATAGCCTTACTTCTTACTTAGCCTTACCTCTTACTTAGCTTTACTTCTTACTTAACCTGACTTCTTACATAGCCTTACATCTTACTTAGTCTTACTTAGCCTTACTTCTGACATAGCCTTAATCTTACCTAGCCTTACTTCTTACTTAGTCTTACTTAGCCTTACTTCTTACATAGCCTTACTTCTTACATAGCCTAACTTCTTACTTAGCCTTACTTCTTACGTAGCCTTACTTCTTACGTCCGGTTTCCCTGACCTTGAGAATATCAGCCTCTTCCGTGGATAACGTTTGACTAAGATTTTACTTGAAATGACATTCATTGATGCTCTTTGTGCATTAGGACAAATGGCTCTACAAAAATCGAAAGGTCACACATCGTCTTTCAAATTACAATTTCTGTCTACAACTTGGCTTGTAGCAACCATCAACTGACACTTTATGCATTTGATAATAATTACAACAATTATGATTATAGTTATGACGATAACTGCACATAGAAGCGGTTTAATTTGATCAGAATGAAGTCCGCAACATACAACGGCTTCCTCACCTTATCCACGTTTGCACGCGTCTTTGCGGACGTTTCGACGTACGGCACCTTCCACTGCTCGGCACGGCGCTGTGCTTCTTGCACTGACACTTGGCGCTTATCTTCGAGGTCGGTCTTGTTTCCAACGAGAAGAAACGGAATATTTTCGTCTCCTTTCACTCTTAGTATCTGCTCTCTGATGAACAGAAAAAGCAGATAATAAATATATTTACGTCTGTGTTGTAGAATGTAGTCATATGTGGCCCTAGCATGATGGGGGCTCGTGGGGTAGCAGGAGTGCAGTCTGTAATGAACCGGTTGACCTGACTATGCTAGCTACCGAAGGGAAGCCCAACTTTCGAGCAGCTGTGTCACACCTCTTAGCTGATTTCCTAGACAATCCAGGTCACGTGCTGTACCCGCTTCTGTCTGAAAGGGCGATCCCTACTCCCTGCACCCACACAGGGAGTAAATAATCCCCTGAAGAAATAACAACCTGAATTTTGGGGGTGTTTGACAACACATTGCGATGAAGATCCCTTGTGCAATGTAGACAACTGCATACAAAAACAACTCACACCCCTCAAAATAAAATATTCCCTGAAGAAAAAACCACCTGAGATCCAGGACAGTGTCAGATGACAAATGGGAGGTTAAAACACCACTATAGAGACCTACAAATTTCCTGACAAAAATTACTACCAGAATTCCGATATGTTCCAAGGTATTCTTGGACAGCACATTATGGATGAACACTCCTTAGGGGTTTAGGAAAATTCCCTAAAAAAATTACTACCTGAAACATTCCAAGGGGCGGGCTGGACAACACATGAGGCAAAAACCCCACTAGGGGGTTAGATAATTATCTACCTGAATTCTGAGGTAGCCTGGAAAGACTCGGCTTCGGTGATCGAGAAGATGCAGAGAAATCCTTCTCCACTACGGAAGTAGTTGTCCCGGATGGCTGCGTACTCCTCCTGCCCAGCTGTGTCGAGAATATCGATCTGCACCTCTTCACCGTCGAGCACGACCTTCTTACGATAGGAATCGGCCTTTGTCGGTTCGTAATCTTCCACAAACTGCAAAACAACGTTAAGAAATTGTCTTATCGAATCTTTAAAGAACCATTGTTGAATTCCTCTGGCCATGCTAAGTTACCTGAGCTGAAGAAACTTTCAAATGCAGGACAGACCATGCTTCTAGAGGTATCACCAACTACTACCCCCAACCAAACCCACCCACTATTCCCTCTGTCCCCACGCCCATGACTGCATAATCTCCCCAGCCAATAGCCTGATGCACAAAACATTTATTGTTAGGATGTTATAACATTTTAACACCAAAGTGCGCTTAGCAATTGGTTAATACAGAATATACTTAATTACATACTTTAGAGACACGTGAAAGTAAATGTTAAACTATCTTTAGTGAAAGCATGTACATAAATGTGTAAATTTTACCTTCAACATGTGGGTAAATGTGTTACATTTACACAACTACACTGCAAGTAAATATTACCTTTATTTTTAGCGATAGCAGGTAAGTAAATGTGTAACTTTTACCTTTAACATAAGGGTAAATGTGTTACCTTTAGTCCTTTACCTTTAAACAAGTGTGCAGGTAAATGTGTTATCTTTGCCTTTAAACAAGTGCATCTAAGTAAATATTACCTTTACCTTTAGTGAAAGCGTGTATGTAAATGTGTAGCTTTTACCTTTAACACGTTGGTAAATGTGTTACTTTTACCTTTAACATGTAGGTAAATGCGTTACTTTTACCTTTACACAAGTGTGCCAGTAAATGTGTTAGTGAAAGCATATAAGTAAATGTGTAACTTTTACCTTTAACATGCGGGTAAATTTGTTATCTTTAAACAAGCGAGCAAAAGATGTTACCTTTACCGTTAAGAAGTGTATAAATGCGTTACTGTTACCTTTAACTAGCCATGCTACCATGGTACCTCTATACACATCGTAACCTTGAGGACATTAACTTAGGTCAGACTCACCTCATCGTACATGAACTGCAACGTCAGGGCAGACTTTCCAACGCCTCCACTTCCAACCATTATCACCTTGTGAATTGCAGCTGGCTGCGAGCTTCTCGTCTTCGACATTCTCCTGAAAGATCAAGTTCGCAAGTTTCAACAAACCCAATAAACAAAGAATGCTGGAATAAATTATTTGCCCTATTTGCTTATATTCCATCTACATAATTTTCATGCCACAAGCACTGAAAAGATTCTCGTGCTAAAAGGAAGTTTCTATGGAAACATCTAAACATGTTACCTCTACCAGAACGGATTTAGTTCATTGCAGGAAATAACTGGCATAATCGTTAATTCTGCATTTCTGCGACATTTTAAAAAGGTTAAGTTGCGATAATTAGCTTATTTAAAGCAAAGCCAACAATCATAAGGCAGAGAACAACTCAGGAAGTGTTTTCGTTACAACATACAGCAAGACTGCGAAAATCTGGGTGGAATCTTCCAGTTTCGCCTCACATCGTGTTCAGAAATGCGAGTTATAAAAATACTGCAAAAGCAAAAATAAGACTTTTAATTCGAACGACCGAATCGATGTACATACACTAAGATCTAGCGTCACCGCACAACACAACGAATATCAATCCCACAGAACCAACAGCACCCTACAAATGTATAATTTTAACAATTTTATGCTATGTAAAATCTTCTATTGTAGAAATGAACTTTCTGACGAATAAAATGTTTATTCACGCTTCAAAATTACAAATATCGTCTAATATTGACCACTAAGGATGACTAACAACAAAACTGGAAATCCCTTATTGAACTGGTGTAGTCAGTTTGAACGTCGTCCTCTGGCGGACAGGAAACTTTACTGTATTGTTTACATAATAAACTCATACTGCAATTTGTTATATTTATGAAGAAAATTCGACGAGTAATTATGTTTGTTGGGTTGAAAAAATTGTGTGTAGAGAATAAACATCACAATTAATATCTCGTATAAAAACTGAGCCGAGGTGACATCTTTGGATAAGGACATACATACTTGATATGCTCTATAATTATGTCTCGTCCTATTTATTTTTATTTATTCCGGATATTTCTATAGCGCCTCTCGAAGTCAACTACTACTCAGAGGCGCTCCCGACTACAGCATTCGATACTGTGCCGGAATTTTCACGCCGAAGCGCCACGAGCAATTGCGAGTGAAGGACTTGCCCAAGGTCCCTGCGCAGCGGCTATAGCCTAGTGGGATTCGAACCTGCAACTCTCCGGTCACAAGGCACCGAACTAACCACTGAGCCACCACGCCCACCTAGCCTAGTCCTTGGTAGACCCACAGTATCTATACTGTGGTAGACCACAGGAAGCGAGTACAGCGACTACAGAGTTAGATAAAGAAGTTTATTGTAATCGTAACGACGTACCTCGATGGCTAAAGGAATTATTGTAATCATAATGATCATAATCGTAAACTCGATATTTCTGCAGCGAGCAAACAACCGGAGATCTGCTTTTTCGCCAGAAAAACGTTTATCATCAGGATGCTTTATGAAGCTGCTTAGATTACGCTAAGCCAATGGGTAAAAACAATATAAATTGGGGATAATTGAGACAAATATTAGTAGCTAATATTAACATAGCCTAGTGGTTTTGATTTGATTTCTGAGATCAACTCCAATGGTAATATGGTTATGCAGGCATCGCAAAAAAGGAAAATAAAGCTGTATGATCGCAGAGAGCAATATATTGCGTCTCTTAGGTTCTCTATAAATTTGCACGATTGGTCTACGTTCTTTAATACCTCTGATGTCACTCTGCTGTACAACATGTTTCTTCAAAACATTTCTGCGCTTATTGACAAGTGCATCCCGTCTAGAACTGTCACAATAAAACCCAAAGACCCAGACTTCATAACACCTCTCATAAAGTCACTTCTAAACAAGCGTAATAAACTTCGAAGGAAGGGTCGAATGGATGATGCAGACTCGCTTGCAGGTAGAATCAATCAGCTGATCTTGGAAAACGCATAAACACGTTTTTCTTCATTGCAAGATGCCACACCTAAGCAGCTTTGGGATGCGGTAAAAAAGCGAAACTCATCTTCTCTGACCAGCGACACTAAAAATTCGTCAGGTCTCTTCGATGACATCAATATGGCCAATAACTTCTATGCTGACAATGCCGAATAGTCCACCGAAGTTGCTATGTCAGGCTGACATAGCAACTTCGGTGGACTATTCGGCTGAGGAAATCCATAATCTTAAAAATAATACAGGAGCCAGTACTGGAATAAATAAATCATATGTGAGTATACTGGAAGTTGAAAGGCTCCTGCGCACACAGCGAAACACAGCTGCTGGTCTTGATGGATTGCCTGCTTGGCTCTTTCAGAAATGTTCTTATGAGTTGGCGGAATTGGTAACTCATGTGTTTAATTGCTCTTTTGAAACTGGGACCATTCCAGATAACTGGCGCATCGCGGTGGTCACTCCTGTAAATAAAGTTTCCAAACCATCTACTCTGTCTGACTTCAGACCTATATCTGTAACTCCAATCCTGTCAAGAATCGCAGAAAAAATTGTTGTTTCTAAGTGGCTTAGACCCAATTTGCCCCAAGAAGCTCTAGAGGATCAGTTTGGCTTCAGACCAACTGGCAGTTGTACCAGTGCACTCACCTTCTTTCTACATCACGTCACCCAGATGCTAGAAAGTAACTCTTATGTGCGTTGTTTGTTAGTCGACTTCTCTAAAGCTTTTGATGTTGTTGACCATTCAGTTCTAATACCTAAAGTCATGGCTTTAAACATGCTGCCTGAAATTTCAAATTGGGTCATTGACTTCCTAAGTGGTCGATCTCAAGTCCTCAAATATGGCAATGTACTTTCTGATTCTACTTCCATTAATCGCAGTATTACACTGGTCAACAGCCAAAATGTATCGGTGATGAAATCAGTCAATTATAACTACTTTTGCTGTGCTGAAAAGGAATATGACATTAAGAAATGCTGTTTAGCTCTAGTTTTTATGATACAGTAAGTTTTAGTTTTAGTAGAGCACGGTCTGACCACTATAAAAGAAAAGTATGGCCGTCACGGAAGTCTCTGGATCCAGAAACTAAAAGTGTGCAGCACAGCCCACTAGTGGACCCCAAGAAGGTTTTGTTACCACCATTACATATAAAGTTGGGACTTGTAAAGAATTTTGTGAAGGCAATGAACCGAGATGGTGAGGCTTTCAAGTACCTGAAAGAGAAATTCCCAAGACTGAGTGAGGCCAAAATAAAGGAAGGTGTGTTTATTGGTCCACAGATACGTGCACTTCTGAAAGATGAACATTTTCATCAGATCCTCTGTGGTTTTGAGAAGAATGCCTGGAAATCATTCGAACTTGTGGTTGAAAATTTCCTGGGAAACAAGAAAGCAGATAACTATAAAGAACTGGTGACGAGACTTCTCTTCTTCTTTGTCTTTATGTTCTCTGCCCACCGGCAGGTTCGTATGACCAATGACGCCATCGTTCTCTGTCTTGTGCTCTTCTCTTCAGTCCACTGTATCCTTCTTCTTTTGTCATCATCCAGTCTAGCAGCATTGCCTTCGGTCTTCCTCGCGTCTTTCTCCTCTCCATCCTTCCCTCCATGATGTCTCTTAGCAGTGTCTCACTCCTTAGGATGTGCCCGATCCATTTCCTTTGTCGTCCGCGTATAATACTTATGAGTGATCTTTGTTCTTCTACCATTTGCAGGATTTCCTCGTTCGTCCTCCGTTCCGCCCAGCTAACTCTCTCCATTCTGCGCCACACCCACATCTCGAAGGCCTCCAATCTTTTTATGTCGTCCTTCCTCATTGTCCATGTCTCGGAGCCGTACAGAACAATAATCCACACCAGTGTCTTCACCATTCTCTTCTTTAGTTTCTTGCTTAAGCTTCCTCTCATCAGCTCTCCTCTTTTATAAAATGTATCTTTTCCCATGGATATTCTTCTTTTTATTTCCTCGTGGCATCTTGCATCGTCTGTGATCATACTTCCTAGATAGCAAAACTTCTCCACCTGTTCTATTTCTTCTCCATTTAGTGTGATCTTTATTGTTTGTGGTGTTATACCCTTCTCTTGCTTATCTTCATTACCTTTGTCTTCTTTACGTTTATTTTCATTTCATATTCCAGCGATACCGTATTTAGACGATCCATCATCCTTTGTAAGCCCTCCTGGCTAGTTGCCAGCATCGCCTGGTCATCTGCAAATCTCAATGCCTTCACCCTTTTTCCTCCTACCTTTATCCCCTCCTCCATATCCTCTAGCGTTTCTCTTATGATCTCTTCTATATAGATGTTGAATAGGATTGGTGACAGTGGGCATCCTTGTCTTACCCTCTTCCTATTTTTCCTGGTTCTGAGTACTCTCCACCAACTCTTATTTTCACTCTTTGTCCCATGTATAGATTACCTATCAATCTTCTTTCTCTCCAATCCACCCCTTTTCTTCTCAGTATTCCCATTAGCTTTCTCCAGTCTACTCTGTCGAAAGCTTCTCTTAGCCTACCAGAATTTAGACTGCAACATGTCATTGAAAATTCACTTTCTGCACTCTCATTTGGACTTTTTCCCTGATAACTGTGGTGCAGTTAGCGATGAACATGGTGAACGTTTCCATCAGGACATATCGACGATGGAAAACAGGTATCAGAGAAAATGGAGTCCTGCGATGTTAGCAGACTACTGCTGGACTGTGGTGAGAGATGCTCCAGATGTAGAGTACAAGCGACAGGCAAAGAAAAAAAGAACGGTCTAATGCACAGGAATTATGTTTCACCCAAATAATATTATATACTTTATGAATACAAAAAACTATTCTACAGGTACTTAGAAGTGTCTTTATAAAATTTCTATCAATGTTCTGTTTCAATAATGTCAATTTAGGTTTCGAACTTTGCGAAATATAAGAAAAACCATCTTTGCAAATATTTTCAATAGTAGAGCTAATTAATTTTTTTTAAACACATTTCTGTAGTCACAGCATTGATACACATAGAAAAAAAGCAAGAAAATCAAAGATACAAAATTTCTTTTAAAAATTGTTGACCAGTGTTATCCAAGGGTCTGGTCTTGGTCCCACCCTCTACATTGTAATGGAGAGCGATCTTAAACCCGTCTCTCTGTCCAACATCCTTTTCAAATTTGCAGATGATACTAACCTTCTCACCCCCCAAAATTCTCCTGTTAGCTTGGAATCTGAATTTGATAATATTAAGGATTGGGCCTCCAGGAACAGAATGACACTTAATTTTTCCAAGACTAAAGAAATTGTATTTCATAGACCGAATCCAAGACACTTATCTCTTCCGGATCCTATCAGCAATGTTGAAAGAGTAAAAATTGTCAAATTGCTGGGTGTTCTTTTTCGAGAAGACTTAAAATTTGATGACCATGTTTCATTTATTTTGAAGATATGCAGCCAACGCCTATACCCCCTAAAAGTCCTCCGATCTCAAGGAATGCCTCCCAGCAAACTAAAGAACATTTTTCAAGCCCTTGTAGTCTCCCGACTAACGTATGCCATACCATCTTGGGGGGATTCCTGTCGGCTGAGCTGGGTGGAAAAATTGAATCTTTTTTGCGCAGGGCTGGGCGCAGTAACCTCTTTAGTGGTGATGGTTTAACTTTAGAGAAGTTTTGTGAAAAAATTGAATTGAAGTTCTTCAAAAGCATCCAGTCACCCCAACACTGTCTTCACCAATTACTGCCTGCAGAGCACCTTCATAAATTCAACTTAAGAAAAAGGGGACATGCTTTTGAATTACCGCACTTTAATACATTGCTACATAAGAAATCCTTCATCATTCGCTCACTGTACAAGTATAAAAACTGGGTTAATGCTGGTTCTAGTACCTGTTCTGATATCTAAACTGGCTCTTTTTGTAGACCATAGTAATGCTTATGTTCCTTAGAATGTAAGGCTTAGATCATAACTTTAGTTATAGATAGGCCTATGTATGTAAATAAGACACTATCGTTTATTGTTTATAATACTGTATAATGTATATGTATGTAAATAAGACATTATATAGAATTGCTTGTGTTTAAACTGTCTTACAGTATTACTGATATTGTGATCCTTTTGTATGTATTGTTGTAAAGTATGAGCGTTTGTCTTATACTAATAAAAGATTACTTACTTACTTACTTACTTACTTACTTACTTACATATTATTAGTATATTATCTGTATAAACATGTTTACGTTGCTGTACACCAAAATGCGGTTTGCAATTGGTTCCAATAAAGAATATTCTATTCTATTCTATCTTCATTTAGTCTTTCACGCTGACTCCAAAGACTCCTCTGCACCCAGTCAGGTCCTCTGACTATCTCAATCTTACCATTTCGTGGACAAGGACAGCTCTCGGCAGGCACACCTTTCCTGTCGACTGTCCAAGAATCTGGACTCTTCGGGGCCGGATTAACCAAAATAATGTGGTGACCCTGTTCCATAAAACTGTGGGGCCATAGCCCACAGAATCACAACATAAGGACACATAAAACGCATGTGCGAAAGTTGTGTAGGCCCCTATTTGTGTATATTAAAATGAGTAGTTTTGAATAATTTGTTGTTTATTTGCACATTTTTACCAAGATCTTTGTTTTTACTATTAGACTTAACAAATAGCAATAATTATAAAATATTGAAGCAATTTCTTTTGCATGTGTGGGGCCTCTCAAGTGTGGGCCTCTGTTCGGCCGAACATGTTGAACATGCCTTAATCCGCCTCTGACTCAGGCAACGCTAACACAGTACGCCTATGGGCTAAAAAACGAGTCTATTGTATGATGATGACCTTCCGATTTTGCGAGTCCGTCTGTGATAACAGCGGCGCTCTAGGCCTACGTCATTGCAGCAGATTGAAATTCAGTATGAGAATTGTAGAAAAAAGAATGGCGGGGGGTTAGACCTTGATTTATGTGGAGTTGGGGTGTGAAATGAAGACTTAACTATGGGGTCCTAAGAAAGACTGGGGGTTGACCCCCCCGACAATTCTCACCCTGGATTGAATAGGAAAATATTCCATCATTTCCAAAGATTTGCTGGTCGCAGACGCCATAAAGGAGTTCCGTAGGGAATGATCGATCTACTTTGGATCCTCCTTCCCCTTGTGCGTAATTGACTTAATTTAGGCCCACTCACCCCTCTTTAAATGCCCGCACTTCAGCGGACTACAAAGGCTGATTAGGCTACCCTGTTCATATAAATTGCAAGGCTAGCAATTCCATGGGGTAATTTGATATTGCCGCGTTCGGGCAAAGGATCTTTGGAAACAGTATGCTGTTTGACTATATAATTGGTGTTTAATGCACAGGCTCCCTGAAATAACTACGTACCAAATTTAGATGCGAACGTACGCAATCGCATTTAACCGCACTCCCCTATTCCGAATCTGGGTGACCCTCGTCCCTTTGCAGACATCGCTTTTGGATGATCCCCATGGCTCAACGTTGTCTATACCACTCTAGTTACAGAAGGCACGTCAAAATATCATAATTTAACAATAAAGCGGCCATAAAAATTATCAACATCAATCAGTGGCGGCGATCTTGTCTGAGAGGTGGGGGGGGGGGCAAAGTCGCCCATGGTCTGGTCGATGACCTATTTTTAGGAAAATTCTTGTCTCAAAAAAAAACTTCGTAGAAAAACTTCATGGCTTTTCAACAAATTCATCTCCCAAAAAGTTGATGTCATCACCTTTATTTCTTTTAAATTTCATGACTTTTTCTACGAATTTCAAAAAATTTTCGGGGGGACACTTCGGCAAAAAAATTGACTTTTTACCTCATCTTGTCAAAAAAGGCTGTGAAAACCCTCACGCGCAATCACATTTGTTGGGCTTTTTGGTGTTTCTTCAAAATGTGGGGGAACAAATGTATGGCGTGTCCCCCCACTCTTAAAGGTGGGGGGACATGTATGGCGTGTCCCCCATGATCGCCGCCCATGACATCAATGGTGGCAATCATGAGGAACAGCTGGTATCGTGTATACTTTAAGCTTAGACATTGATGAAATATGACTAGACGAAAATCAAACATTAAAACTGGTGTAAAGTTAACAGACGGAACTACAGATTTTCCAACTAATCTGTTTTATTTGTTCTAGAAATTAACTAAACCCATACATTTAAAATATTTCAAGAAATAGGCTCCTACATCTCTATGTGGAGCATCACAGTAGTGATAACAAAATGATAACGTTCTGATGATAACATAATGATAATATTCCATAAAATTCTTCTCAGTTTAAAACATATTTTATCAAACATTCCACATCAATTATGACATGTCTAAAAATGAAAGGAGTAATAATAACATAAGACATTACTCTAGAATAACTCGAGAAATCGTTTTCAACTGGACTATGATTTTGTCCTCTGCTTAGGAAGATCTTGCAAGATTTCTATAGTTAACAACTGTTTTCCATCAACACAGTTCTCCTAGTCAATATATGAGCTTAATTAATATCTTACATAAAGTGCTTACATGGCATATGTGTGCATGTTCGGCACAACGAATTCATAGAATTCACTCTCACATAATGTTTCACCAGTATTTAATCTTGCATGGTAGCTGAGCACTCCGTGCACTTCCGAGGCTTTTACCAAGTGTGTCTTCGTGAATGCATTTCGAGGGCATTACTCCGTGTCAATGCTTCATTGCATAAAGTGCATTTGTATAGTTTTTCTCCAGTGTAGGTTCTTTTTATGGTATTCCAGATGAGTCTTCCGAGTGAATGCTTTTGACATGAATTGCATATAAATGGTTTTTATTTAGTGTTGGTTCTTCTGTGGCATTTCAAAGTAGTATTATATGCAAATTCTTTGTGACATAATTGCACTTGTATTGTTTTTCTCCAGTGTGGGTTATTGTATGGTGGTCTAGAACACTCTTCTGCGCAAATACTTTTTGACCTAAATTGCACATGTATGGTTTTCTCCAGTGTGGGTTCTGTTATGGTATTCCAGAGTACTTTTACATGAAAATGCTTTTTGACATAAATTGCACATGTATGGTTTATCTCCAGTGTGGGCTCTTTTATGGTATTCCAGAGTACTTTTATGTGAAAATGCTTTATGACAAAAATTGCACTTGTATGGTTTTTCTCCAGTGTGGGTTCTTTTATGGCATTCCAGGGTAGTCTTCGTAGCAAATGCTTTGTGACATAAATTGCAATGTATTGCTTTTCTCCGGCGTGGGCTTTCGTATGGTGGTCTAAAGCACTCTTTTGTAGAAATGATAAGTGACATAAACTGCTGTGAAAATGCTTTTTGACATAAATAGCACATTTATGGTTTTTCTCCAGTGTGGGTTCTTTTATGGTATTCCAGAGTATTTTTATGTGCAAATGTTTTTTGACATAAACTGCACAAGTATGGTTTCTCTCCAGTGTGGGTTCTTTTATGGTATTCCAGATGAGGCTTTTGGGCAAATGCTTTGTGACATAAATTGCAAATGAATGGCTTTTCTCCAGTGTGGGTTCTTTTATGGCTTTCCAGAGCACTCTTCTGTGCACATGCTTTACGACATAAATTGCACATGTATGGTTTTTCTCCAGTGTGTGTTCTTCTATGTTGTTCCAGATTAGCCTTCGATGCAAATGCTTTGTGACATATATTGCACATGTATGGTTTTTCTCCAGTGTGGGTTCTTCTATGGAGTTCCAGATTAGCCTTCAATGCAAATGCTTTGTGACATAAATTGCACATGTATTGTTTTTCTCCAGTGTGGGTTTTTGTATGGCGGTCTAGTACACTCTTCTGTGCACATTCTTTATGACATAAATTGCATATGTATGGTTTTTCTCCAGTGTGTGTTCTTCTATGGCGTTCCAGAACAGTCTTCGATGCAAATGCTTTGTGACATAAATTGCATATGTATGGTTTTTCTCCAGTGTGTGTTCTTCTATGGCATTCCAGAGCAGTCTTCGATGCAAATGCTTTGTGACATAAATTGCACATGTATGGTTTTTCTCCAGTGTGTGTTCTTCTATGGAGTTCCAGATTAGCCTTCAATGCAAATGCTTTGTGACATAAATTGCACATGTATTGTTTTTCTCCAGTGTGGGTTTTTGTATGGCGGTCTAGTACACTCTTCTGTGCACATTCTTTATGACATAAATTGCACATGTATGGTTTTTCTCCAGTGTGTGTTCTTCTATGGACTTCCAGATTAGCCTTCAATGCAAATGCTTTGTGACATAAATTGCACATGTATTGTTTTTCTCCAGTGTGGGTTTTTGTATGGCGGTCTAGTACACTCTTCTGTGCATATTCTTTATGACATAAATTGCATATGTATGGTTTTTCTCCAGTGTGTGTTCTTCTATGGCGTTCCAGAACAGTCTTCGATGCAAATGCTTTGTGACATAAATTGCACATGTATGGGTTTTCTCCAGTGTGTGTTCTTCTATGGCGTTCCAGAGCAGTCTTCGATGCAAATGCTTTGTGACATAAATTGCATTTGAATGGTTTTTCTTCAGTGTGGGTTTGTTTATGGTATTCCAGAGTATTTTTACGTGCAAATGATTTTTGACATAAATTGCAGATGTATGGTTTCTCTCCAGTGTGGGTCCTTTTATGGTATTCCAGATGAGTTTTTCGGGTAAATGTTTTGTGACATAAATTGCAAATGTATGGTTTTTCCCCAGTGTGGGTTCTTTTATGGCTTTCCAGAGCACTCTTATGTGCACATTCTTTATGACATAAAATGCATATGTATGGTTTTTCTCCAGTGTGGGTTCTTCTATGGCGTTCCATAGTATTTTTATGTGCAAATGCTTTATGACATAAATTGCACAGGTATGGTTTTTCTCCAGTGTGGGCTCTTCTATGGAGTTGCAGAGTACTTATACGTGAAAATGCTTTTTGACATAAATTGCACATGTGTTGTTTTTCTCCAGTGTGTGTTTTTGTATGGTGGTCTAGAACACTCTTCTGTGCAAATGCTCTGTGACATAAATTACACTTGAATTGTTTTTCTCCAGTGTGGGTATTTGTATGGATTTTGAGACTGGACTTCCATGTAAACGTTTTGTTATATATTATGTTTGTGTTTGGTTTGTTGTGGCTACTTGTCTGCATCTTAAAATCTTGAACACAGCCCAAATATAGGACTTATTTATAGGTGGAATTTATTACTGCTTTTCCACGTTCTTGCAAACCTATCGTGAATTAGAAAGTGAAACTGTTAAGATAAAATTATTGATGGAAAATGTTATGCAATAGGAAACTGAAAACAAAGAATAATGAAACCCTAATTAGTAATTGCGAATCCAAGTCACGAACTACACGTATGCAAAGATGTCACAAGGATGATATTAGAGGGTGCATGGTAGTGCAGCCAAGGTGTTACTGGAGAGATGACTTAAACACTGGAAACACTTTTCTGTTACTATCTGTAAGTCTGAGATCACTTAACTGATTTTTGAAAGTTTTCTCACCTTTAGTAAACGAGTGAATATGCTTCCAAGATATGGTGATTGAAAATTTGGAAATTTGGCAGTCTAGCAACACAAATTCGTGACTGGATAAGATTGTTTTCTTTTGCTTATTTAAAATATGGCCAAGAAAGGCCAGGAAACTATAGTAGCCACCTCGAGATCTAGATAATGCAATTATAGGAAAACTTATTAGAAGTGATCCTAGCCATAAAACAGCATAAAACCAAAATAATTTGCTGCATAAGGCAGATGAGGAAAGATCTTTTATTGCTAATATACGAGAGAGAAACAGGAAGTGGATTTGTCACATACTGAGGGGGTATTCCCTACTGAAAACTATCACACAGAAAAGAATGGGGAAAAGAGAACGAGAGGAGGACCTAGGTGGATGCTGCTGGACTGGATAATGTTGGATGGAGAGTAGGGTGCCAATGAACATAGTGTCAAAATACGGTTCCATCCACTATTCCAGGGGTCCGCTATTCCGGGGATCCGCCGGAATATACATACATACAACATACATACATGCATAGATACATACATACATGCATACATACATGAATACATACATGTATGTATGTATACATACATTCATGCATACACACATGTATGCATGTATACATACATGTATGTATGCATACATACATACACGCATACATTCATACATGCATGTATGCATGGATGTATGCATGCATGTATGTATGTATGCATGTATGTATGTATCTATGCATGTACGTATGTTGGGTAATCCTGGGTTTTAGCGTTCGAAATTATTTTCATTGAAACGTTATAATACAATAAATATTAATACAATAGATAATCATCGTTCATCCAACTTCTAGTTTCAGTTAAAGTTTAATCGATTATCCAGCTTCTAGTTTCATGAATATTTTCATCAATCTTCCAACTTTTAGTTCGAGTTTTACTATGAAATTTTTCATTGCTCATACACGGGTATAACATCGGCACTAAAACGATATTATTTTCATCGCAATTCCAACTTCTAGTTTGACTTTTATTATGTAATATTTTCATCGATCATCCGGCTTCTAGTTTCATTGATATTTTCATCAATCTTCCAACTTCTTCTTTGAGTTTAACTTTAAAACGTTTTCATCGCTTATGCAATATAAATAATTTCGGACACTAAAACCCAGGATTACTGTATGTTGTATGTATGTATATTCTGGCGGATCCCCGGAATAGCGGACCCCCGGAATAGCAGGCCGGTACCAAAAATAGTAGCTTATTACATTATTTTTTGCTGTGAAATCGGCGTTCATGGTGGTGCCTGTGTCCTGCTTCAACAGAAGCTTAAGAAAACTCTATTGAAATTGCCTTGCAGACACCACATCATGGAATTAGTCGATGCACACTGATGGGAAATCAGCACATGGTTGCACATTATTATATAGCCAGCGTGGCTAAGTTTTGCAGAATTAAAAAATCCCAATAAGTTACCCTAAACTGCATTCGTCAGTATATGTAATAAGGGCCTAATAAGATGAGATTATAAATCGAAGGAAATGGTCGGTGAAATAAAAGATTGATATAATTAATATTATATTTACAATAGTTATTACTTAGGCCTAGGGCCTACACACCATGTTGCTAGGGTTACCATACGTCCGGGTTTCCCCGGACATGTCCTCTTTTTAGGCCCCTGTCCGGGCGTCCGGGCGGTTTTCCATAAGTCGGGCATTTGTCCGGGTTTTCCGCTCTATACAATTTCTTACATGGAACCCTGGACGGTGAACCCATGCTTTGTTACTGACTTACTTGCAGCCTAGAACAGCGACATAACCAGAAACGCGCCAACTTGTATTTGTTAGCTGTATGCCTTTGAGTCCAGCACCGCATTCCGTTCAGATGGTTGTAGAAGCAATAAGTCATGTACAGTACGTTACTGTGGTGCTGCTACAGACGGTAGCAATCGTGGGTCTGTGAAGTTATTTCCTATCTATTCTAATTCAATACTTTGATTGGAAGAATGGTGATTTACGGTCGAAATACATTGACGTGCACAGCACTCCAGATGAAACTGCAGACACCATTTCGAGATGCATAAAGGACAGCTTGGACAGGCATCACTTATTTCAGAAGTGTATATGCTATAGCCTTTGCCAGAGACAATTGCAATACTAATTTTCGGAGTTGTTCAACGTAGAGATGATGGCAATAATGTGTTTGCTAATTTAAAGAAGATGAAAAGGCATAGCAGTGGAGCTTTAGTTGGTATTGGTTGCCCAGCTCATGTTTTCAATTACGCTCTGCACCATGGCGCTGTCACACTTGATCTTGACATTGAGTAAATTACATTGAAAATTTACAACTATTTCTCAATTTACACGGTTAGAATTGAACACCTGAAGGAGTAGTCCCTACTGCGAATTTGTTGCAGTTGAGTATCGTAAGCTACTTTATCACAGCAAAACTTGATGGCTGTCTCTATTTCCTGGTATTTTGCGGTTGCTTCATATGTTTCCAGTCTTGAAGTATTTCTTCTTGTCTCAAAAAAAACCACCTACTGTAAGTCTGTTTTGTGTTGTGCGCGTGCTCATTGACTAAAAGTCTTAAGCCATTTACATTACTTTTCTGCAGTTCAAATTTAGACAGTATAAAATAAATCATAGCCAGGTAGCGTACACCGTATACGCCGATACGATTTTGATTTTTTGTCCTCTTTTTCCTCTGCGGAAATATGGTAACCCTACATGTTGCCAATAGGCCTAGATTCCTTAGCTTACATATGCGAAATAAGCTTCACCAGCAAATACATGCAGAAGGCGAAATTATTCAAATTAACATATCAAAAAGTAGTATAATAACGAAAAGAGTGAATCGTTTTCTTTACGAAGCCAATATAATTTAAAATGGTTCCAACCGTTTCACAAAATTTCGTCCCAAAATGCGAAAATACAATAGGGCCTACATATTCGCAATCGTAAGCTCCAAACTTATAAAGCGCCAGTCGAAGGCCAAGCGCAGGGCACATGCAGATAATTCACGAGTCAAAGCCAGAGGCCTGAGAGTAGTCAAAGGAGGTTGAGTCCGGGTTTCCAGGAGGTCCAGATCTCAAGGGTGGAGGCAGAGCAACTGTTGTTATGGTGGGTGTCATTTTAGGTCGATAAGAATTGGAGGGCGGAGAATCAGATGAGCCAGGGTAGGAATTCTTGAAGAGATGAGACTTTAGTTTTGAGTGGAAAGCCTGAGGTGATAGAGGACCTGAGGCGGATGATGGAGGTCGAGTGGCAATGATGATGGAGGAACCAAAAATTTGCGGATTTCGGGAGGAAGATCGTTCCAGAGTCGTGGTGCAGTGTTGGATATCATGGATATGGCTCCAGCCTCCGTTGGAGAACTTCAGTTGAGTATAACCGGTGGTCTAGAAAGACTGAGATAGGAGGATGATCGGGTGGAGCGGAGTATACGTTCGAGCATCAGCGTAATTTGTGGGGTGCGAGGGGTACCAGTAACCCCCACATTTTGGACTGGGGTACCGTACCCGCACTTTTTAAACAATGCCAATCAATATTTCATTATTGTGCCTTCCATAGGCGTAGGTGTAGGAGGCGGGGTCCGAGGGGGCAAGTGCCCCCAAATTTCGGGCGTTCCTGTTTTTCGGGCAAGTAGTCACTGTAATGTATTGATGCATTTGCTCAAGTCAGATACAAACAAAGCCTACTTACTTACTTACCTATTTCACTACAGCGTCTATCGATTGCTGCCTTGTCGCATAACTAGAGGCGCTATATTATTCGGTTTAAAACTTTAAATGCATGTGGGGCGTGGTGGCTCAGTGGTAAGTTTGGCGCCTTGTGACCGGAGGGTTGCAGGTTCGAATCCCACTCTAGCCGCTGCGTACGGACCTTAGGCAAGTCCTTCACTCGCAATTGCTCGTGGCGCTTCGGCGTGAAAACTCCGGCACAGTATCAATCCTGTAGTCGGGAGCGCCTCTGAGTAGAAGTAGTAGTAGTTGACTTGAAGAGGCGCTATAGAAATATCCGGAATAAAAGTTGGTGTTAAGACAGAGGCATTAATGAATGAAAGAGCAAGCCGCAAGAAGGCCGACAGACAGTTTTGGGTTACCTATTTTAAACCAGATCTGCTTTGGTTTTGTCTAGGACTTTTCTGAAGGACCTCAGTCTACACCCAGATGCAAGCTCTAACAGCCACAAGATTTGACCCACCTCTGGCCACCAGCTATACAACCAGCGGCACGACGTGGACCCACACTCATGGCCCAATGAACATGGTTGTTCGGCAGGTCACAGTAAGACGACGTAGCCCCAGAGGAGTTATCAACAATGGCATTCACCTAGGACTGTGGAACAAAAGAAACCTTTTGTTCTTGGGAACTCGCATACGATTCGTTTTACTCACGCACCTGGACTATAATAGACGATATCGGTTCTCTTTCTCATACACCGAACTGTCAGTGATGAGGTATGCATATGGTATTGGACGAAGCCTGAAAGAAGTTCGCGTGTGATCATCGCAGTTGAAACCTCAAAAGCTCCGCAGTTGAATAAGTTATTGTCAGATGTATAGTGTAGTGTATGCTGCATGCTTTTATATTTATGCATTGCCTGGATTTAGAAAGGCATTTCTCATTGGTCAGTAGATCTCCTGGCAACATTACTGTTTCCATAGTAACCAACACAAACGCCATCTACCCCACAGCCATCAATAATTATAATAATCATAACTGGTGGCTCTGATCTGCCCTATTATGACGTCATATGACATTCGACTCCACACTTCGTTTGATAATTCCTTCTTATTCTGGTCAGTTAGATGTATTGGTTACACTTTGAGCGGACGCCTATCTAAACCCGATATCCAGTAGGCCTATTCAGAACCGTTGGGAATAGAACGGATGTCATTCGTGTGGGTCCTTCGCAGCCAAACGACCAGATGAGGAACTATTACCACCGCTAATGATGATGTTGGTGATGAAAATGATGCTTCACAGATTACAACGTAGGCCTACTGATAACAATTCTTCGACTGCTGGTAATTTAGAAAGAATTTTTATGTCCGATTTAATTATCGCTTTGCGAAGATTTCGCAGACAGCCATATAAACAAATCGACTTCAGTTAATGTTGAAAAACACAGTTAGTGGTACGAAACAACGCGGTTAATGTTACGAAGCAACACAGTCAATGTTACGAAGCAACACAGTTAGTGTTACGAAGCAACACAGTTAATGTTACGAAACAACAAAGCTAATGTTACGAAGCAACAGTCAATGTTCTCCTACTCGAAGTTAAAGCGCACATGAAACTGGTAGATTACGATTATTAATTTAGTTTTTAATTAACTATTAATGAAGACAATCTGATCTAACTTCTGTAGCGCCTTAATTTAACAAAGAGTGCACAAAACAACGATCGATGGTCGCTTCATTGTCAGGAATACTAACAATTATATTAATTAGTTAGTGTAATTGTAAATACAATAATAAATAAGAACCAAAAGTCATCTTAATTAATCTGATCGCATCTTTTGACTTTCGATGGCACCGTTAGCGTAACACACACGACATAATGTGAAGATCATGTGCAGATCATGTTAAGATCATGTTAAGATCATATGAAGATCATGTTAAGATCATGTTAAGATTATGTTAAGATCATATGAAGATCATGTGCAGAATGCGCCATCTCTGCAGACATCCCAATCTCTCAGCTCAAGACCTGTTTTTTTTAACTATAATGTGACTGTCATTGACTTTTGAACTCACGTACAGCGCCCTATTCTTCGGCCTCGGCTGAGCTACGGCGCTATGTAAATCGTATTATTATTATTGTAATAATAATAACAATTACTATTATTGTTGCTATTATTATTATTATTATTATTATTATTATTATTGTTATTATTATTATTATTATTATTATTATTATTTTTTTTTTGCCCTGAGGTACTTCGTTCCCTCAGGGTCTTAGAGATTAAATTAATTATTTTTTTCCGGAACGGTTAACCCTCGTCCAGATCCTGTTGGGCTGATACCATCGAGCCGCTGTAGGCCACCGCGTTAAACCGTTGGATGGCAATCGAGAGTCTCTGGTGTAGAAAACTCGTCTCGCGCGGTTCGCCCGTGGCACTAGCAATTATTATTATTATTATTATTATTATTATTATTATTATTATTATTATTATTATTATTATTATTATTATTATTATTATTATTATTATTATTATTATTATTATTATTATTATTATCATCATCATCATTATTATTAACCGATCATTACTTCCAGTGAAACCGTTGTAAAAATCGGATCTGCTGGAGAAGCTGATGGAAGAGATCCGAGAGGTCCGTTGTCATAGAAACAACAAGTCAGGCTGCGGTGGGTGAGGGTGAGACTGCGGCGCCAACCAGGTGAGATATTTACAACGCCAGGTGAGAATGCAGTACCTTGCCGATATACCTGAAACTTTGCTCACCAGCTCAGCAGTGGCAAGTGGACTGAGTCAAGATTTCAGGCATACCTGTACAGACCGCGTCCGACTACACCTGTAGACATTCCTGCATACCTTTGCAAACCACGACGTTCGCGTGCTAGTCTAGTGATTAGCGTGTCAGACTGTCTGCCGAGAGGTCGGCGGTTCAAATCTCCACCAGAGCAGACATTTTTTCAAGACTTCTGCTTCACATTTCCCAGTAACCAACTGTGCTATGCATAGTGAGTAGCTGTCGGTGTGAAGATGAGACGGCGAGGGAGAGAATTGACCACCCGCCATTGAATGCCGAGGTTAAGTAAATGAAGACTTTAAGACTTCAAAACCATGACTGCTTCACAGGCTTGCTTAAGAGATTGATCTTCTTCTAGTATATGCAAAACACGAGTTGAGATATTAAAAAAGACGTCACATAAATAATAGGGATTCCACTGTAGAGGCTACAGTAGACTAGTTCCCAGAATAACAATAAGAAGAGCAGTCCCTTAAGCTAGTCCATAGGCAGCCATGGATAAGCAGTGTTAGCGACTTCATTTTCTTAGCCTCGGCATATGAAGGCGGGTGGCCAGTCCTCTCCCTCGCCTTCTCGTCTTCCCACCGACAGTGTACGGTCAGTGTACTCATTATTGCTGGGTTGGCTAAAGGGCAGGTGGGGCAGAAAACGAGGATTTCAACTCTCGACTTCTCCATTGACAGTTCAGCACGCTAGCCGCTACACACTCGAGCACATCCCCCAGTTCCAATATGCCTTCCATAAATTTTGTGGACCACTTCTTTACATTGCAAGCGCTGTAATATCCTAACGGAATTTATGGTGAAGTAAAGATATTTGTGACTTTTTAAGCTCTCCGCCTTATTCTTATTGCTTCCCATGGCTTCCCATTGCTTCCCATGGCTTCCCATTGCCCTCTCATTTTGAGATACAGTGCAAGCCTCAAACCTGGTTAAAGGATCAAGGCGAAGTTAATGATCTTCGGTATGACCCAGCGTCCTTAAACAGAAACTGCTACTACACGAGAGGTTTTGAGCGCCTTCACAAAAGGCGCTGCATAAAATTCGCATAGAAACACGCATGCATACGTACATACACGCATGACTCGCCATTCACCAAATGAACAATTAAAACCCAATCTTCGTTGCTGAACCGGAACTGCGGACAGGAACTGGCGTGCCATCGACTCAATCATTTCGTCACGCTTCAGTGAACTCGACGGATGCGGGCTGGCTACCGGCGCACCTGAGAGTTTGCTCACCCGTTATTGAGAATTGAGGCATGAGTCAAAATATCAGGCGGACCGGTTGCCCATAGCAACAGAGTATCAGGCGGACCCGCTGCCCGTAGCAACAGAGTATCAGGTGAACCCGTTGCCCGTAGCAACAGAGTATCAGGCGGACCCGTTGCCCATGGCAACAAAGTCAAACTGGCTGCATCTTGTCGCTAGCCGAGACGCTTCCTGCAATACAGAAACACACGTACATATAGATCTATTTATAGATTTGCATGACAATATATGCAATGCGTGTTACTTAGGCGCACACGGCAACTGAAAGCGTATGATTAATGCGTGCACAAAGAAGTAAACAATTCAATGACGTCATGGAATTTTCAACATAAACGCGCTTGAAACTTGCTGACTAATAATTATTTCACTTTCGCAATTTTATTTGGATAAATCTATATTTATATTTAAGCCTATTGTCTATTAAACTAAATTATATGCTGTTGATAAAAATATGGGCGAATATGGGTTTACTTAGTATCATATTTACAGTTAGTCATTTTAGGAATTTGTGCGTAATTGTAAAGCCAATGTTTTGATACGTAATTAATATATATATATATGTATGTACGTATGTATATATATATATATATACATATATATGTATATATATATATATATACATATATATATGTATATATATATATATATATATATATATATAGTTTCATAGAATCATGGGCCATTTCGGATCATTATCTCATGTAGCCTATTCCACATAATTGTTATTATACATAATAGTATAACATATTAAGTATAATATGAAAATCACTACGATATATACTTGCACGAACGCACACACATAATTATATAATCTGTATACATATACATGTATGTGTAAATATGGATTCATAAAAATATGAGTCTACTTATGATCATAATCCCACAAAGCCAATTCCAGAAAATTAGACGTATGTTAAATGACTAATCCGAATGTATGTATGTGTGTGTGTGTATAAATTGTTTGATAAAGCCGACAACGCATCATACAAAGGCAGATCCGGCCGTCCAGCAATAAAACGCCGGCGATTGCCAATATATACGACCCACGCCATTCTGCCGTCATCGTGCGCACGCGCGTGCGCATGCGCGGGGTCGTCTGTCGGGCCCCGGATGAAAGCGAAGATTAAAAGCAACGTCAACCTAACCGGCGGCGACCGGGCGGTCGGGTCTTGCGGGCGTTGCTGCCCCCGTCGCAGCCCGGCCCACGCCGGGCAAGGACTAACAATAAGTGATCGTCTTCCGTTGGGGACGACGGCGTCGCCATCTGGTGATTGCTGGAGGCAATCAAGCGACAGCGCTCAGTTTAATTTGTGGCAACGGCGACGAACGTTAATTGCGTTGTTTATGGTCGGCCGATACGTCGGCCGATATGGCATTCATTACGACCGTACCGGATGGAACCGTCGGACGGCGTTTACCGTCAGGCGACGATAAAGGTGCATTAAATCGGTTTAAGACTGTGCCACCCGTTCATCCCGTCCATCGCTCCTGCAATCATCGGCACCCTTACCCTAGATTATACACCTGCATGGGGTGAAACATACCCACCGCTAGGCGGCCGCGCGTCCACTGATGCATTTTCTGGGATGAAACTCACCTACCGCTAGATGGCCGAACTATGATCTGAGAGCTGCAGTGGTCCATATTTTTGAGCTGAAACAGGCTAACTGCTAGCTGGCCACATTATCACCTGATTGTAGAACTGCAGTGATGCATATTCTAGGTTGAAACAGTTACACCAACCGCTGGGGGCAGCACAAGCTGCGATATTGGATCTGATGTAGAAATAACTTTCTCGCGTACACACGAATATCTAATATTTATAATCACGTACATGCAATCGCTATTTATACATATTGTGTTTATAATAATTGTGTAAATAATGGACCCGGCTGTAAATTTGAGGGCAATTTTATCGCTAGGACGGAGTGTTGACGTTTCTCCCGCGGCGTCAAATTCAAGCGCTGCGTCGCCGCTCTCGTCGCCATCTACCGATTGGTGCTTCAACTGACGCCACCTAGCGAATAAGGAGTCGTAAAAACTCATCGCTCACCGTCCCTCGTATGTCAACAAACTCAACAAGCCCGATGATTGCGCTCCATTTCGCCTCGCATAATTATTAATATCACGGCGCCCCATAACGATATAACACGCTCAAACAGAGACAGACATACATCGAGGCATACTGACAAGCACGCATGCGCAGACACACACGGGTAAACGCACATGGACGCTGTTGCCCGGATCAACAGGAAATTCGTTAAGTGTGTGTGCTGTAAAAATACGTCTGGTTAAACCAGACCATAAACTCTGGTCAGTAGACTGCTAGATAAATTCTGTCTAGCAATTGTAATCGTCACTGTAGTTGTTTGTTGTAATTGTTATTGCAATCGTCATCGTAATTGTTACTGTAATTGTCATTGTAATCGTCATTGTAATTGTTGCTGAAATTGTCATTGTTATCGTCATTGTAACTGTTAGTTTAATTGTTATTGTAATTGTTATTGTGCTATTGTAATCGTCTATGTAATTGTTATTGTAATTATCATCGTAATAACTACTGTAATTATTACTAAAAAAATTTATTGTAATTGCTACATGTACTGTAATTGAACAAGCAGCGAAAATGACTTAAATGTTAGCTTAGATGCATCATATACATACTTGGCGCTATATAAATGCCTAATTATTATGATTACGATTCCACCGCGTTATTGTCTGGATAGATGAAAAGACTGTCGCACACGGAGTGTCTGTCTGTACGTACTCTTAAACCATGCAAAATGCGGGAAATAGGTTTCCATGGTGACTAAGCTGGTTAGTTACTGCCTAACGACGAAGTGTCAAAACAAAGACGATTAGCGTCGCCCTCCTCCTTTATCCAGGCTTGGGACTGGCACTATCGGTAGGCGGGGTTGAATAAGATGGTCTCCTCTGACGTGGACTTTGCGTGAAACATATATTTGGAGATTCATATGTACTTTACTTTACATTGGTACTGGTAATTGTACATTTATATAGCGCCACTTGAAGAGAGACTTATCAGAGGCGCTCCCGACCTAACACAATGAAACCACGATCGAACAAAATGGTCTTCAAGCGTTTGCGGAAAAGAGGCTAAGAGAGACCAAGAAGTTCATGTCGGAGGTTGCTAGGCAGCTTGTTCCAGAAGGATGGGCCGACCACAGCAAAACCTGTGCTGGACAGTGTATGTTCAGGCCTTTGGAACAACCAAGTCACCTTGCATGACATAATGGAGAAATCTGCGACCAAGGAAGGCAGATACTGAAACGCAAGATCCTTAAGGTAAGATGGAGCAGAACATGCCAGACAATTACGCATAAACATCAAGATCTTAATTAAGATCAATGCGCTGTTTAACATCGCAATCTTTCTGCACCTGTTGAGGTCGCCAAAAGCCTTTATGTAAAAAAACAGTTAAAATCGTACTTGCTACGTAGGCCTAACTCTTCGCATTTGCGCTGACAATGTAAAGCCTCCTAGTGCTAGCTTGCTACTGACGACGTCATACAAATTGTCGTAATTACAATGACACGTGACCTGACGACACCATATTTCTGTCGTTGCCAGACATTTCTTTTAAAGATGCGTCATAATATAGCGGCAGATGACATACATTGTTCACAGATGACGTGGCGATGACTTTGTGCGGAGCGGTCGGTGACTGGGACGGAGGAGAAAAAGCCAAGGACAGTAAATCAACCTGTTGCGTAATAACAAACGACAGCTGAAGAAAAGAACAAACAAAGAGAAACGAAGCAACATCAGAACACGCAGATAAAGACATACAACGGGACGACCAGGTGCATATATAAATATATATATATATGTATATATATATATATATATGTTACCATACACATATATACATGCATTTCTGTGCTTTTATACATATACATAAGCACAAAAATGCATTATATGTGTATGGTAACAATATTGAGACTCTTATTTCAGATACAATATATTGTCACATATGACCGTATGATTGGTCACATATATGACGATATATTACGTCATATAATTAATAAATCAATTCATTCATTAGTTAATTCATCCATTAGGTCTTTCGATCATCCGTTCATTAGTCCATTTTTTCTTCCATTCATTCGTCAATGTATTTATCCATCCATTCATCCATCCATCTACTCTCTCATCTATCCATCTATTTATCTATCAATCCATCCGTTCTTTCGCTCATTCATTCATTCATTCATTCGTTCGTTCATTCATTCACATCTAATAAAGACGCCGATTTATCTCCTGCTCCCTTCTGGCGCCAGTGGCAACTCCTAATTCTATTTCCTGCTTCCTTTTCTCTCTCTCTCCTTTCCCTCTCCCACCCGTCCTATTCCACCACATCCCTTCTCCTCGCTCCCTCCTCTTCGATGCTTCCCTCCCTGGGGCGCCGAGCGTAGCACGTCTGACCAAGAAGGCTTATTACGGGCGGTCAACCTCCCTTGATGGTCAATTCTC
Organism: Allolobophora icterica; assembly: GCA_963556255.1. Classification (NCBI taxonomy): domain Eukaryota; kingdom Metazoa; phylum Annelida; class Clitellata; order Crassiclitellata; family Lumbricidae; genus Allolobophora; species Allolobophora icterica. The sequence goes on along the minus strand of OY744614.1, from coordinate 46,544,735 downwards.
ATTTCAGTTCAGCATCGACCGGTGACGAACAGATCGCAATCACTGATAAACTTATCTCGCTCGCTCCGTTGGACGAGAAACCCGTTCCGTAATCTTTACACTTAACCAGTTCCGGCGTTTGGCTCGCTTCGATTGACAGACGGTCTTAGGAGGACCATAGCAAGGTCTTACCCGCTACCCTCATATTCCCTACCTCCCTACTCCACCTGCTCCTCCTTTCGGTGCAACATTCCACCCGCCTGTCCAGTTTTCCGATTAAAATTTCCGATTAAAATTTCCGATTAAAATTTCCGATTAAAATTGACGTTTAACAATTTCCAATTAAAATTTCAGATAAAAAATCCGATAAGAATTTCCGATTAAAAATTCCGATTGAAATTCCGATTAAAATTTCCGATTAAAATCTCAGAGTAAACTTTCCGATTAAGATTTCCGATTACCGTTTCCGATTAATATTTCGAATTAGAATTTCCGATTAGAGTTTTAACCTGCCTCGGATATGATTTGCTCGTGACCAGTCAAAGAGGAGAAATATTGTCTCAACACCTTAACTTTATGCTAAGAGATCGCATTTCTAAATTACAAAGCTAAAGAACTATCATAGTTATTGTCAACCCAATCCTTCCGTTGACAATCCTTCTGATTAAATCCTTGTTCTCTTCGTACTTAACGCCTATTTAACGTTCACCTTTTGAACACTAATTCTACGTATAAGTATAACCTGAACTAATCAGCAACACAGTTTAATATCTTTTCAGTTTAATAAGAAACAAACAGACAGAACTCAATTCGATTACAACTCAACTAGTCAGCCACACTACTACAGCGAACACACTCGAATTCAAACTTCTCTAGTCAGCATAATTCTTCGCGCCTCTTGACACACCTGCCTTCTGTGCGCCTAAGTGAACTCTAATAATATACATATAGCGCGCCGCTGCCGAGATTGGCCGGCCGCGCGTGTCACTAAGACTATACGTTATACATCTATCATATATACATATACACGTGAAACTAAAGTAAGCGCACTAAATATATACGCCAATATCCCGCACTGCAAGACTGTACACAAAACTCAGTTCACATTACCTCCTTCCTTTTTCTGGAATTGAGCAAATTAAATTTCAAAATTTGCGAAATTACCAAAATACATGAAACATATATATATATCTAACTAATTAATGAACAGTCTTACGATTACTTATAACCTTGACAAACAATCAGCAATAACATTCAATCTGCCCTTCTTGTACTTCACCTCAACATCAAAAGTTTGTAAGGCTAACGCCCAACGCACAAGTTTAGCAGACTTAGACATTGACTCAGTCAAGTATGTAAGAGGATTGTGATCAGTAAAAATGAAAATTTTCGATCCAATTATAATTTCTTTTAACTCGTTTAAAGCCCAAACAATAGCATAGGCTTCCTTTTCCACAGTAGCCCATCTCTTCTGAGTATCAGTTAATTTCTGACTGATAAATGACACAGGGCGTTCTATTCCCTTGTCGTCCATCTGTGTTAAAACAGCACCGACTGCAAAGTCACTACTATCGCAGTACAAATTGAATGGTTTTCCCACTTCAAAAACATATAACACTACTTTGGATCGCACAGCCTCTTTAAGTAAATCAAATGCTTGCTGATGTTCAACAGTCCAATCAATCTTATCAGAAACACGTTTACTAGTTAAATCAGATAAAGGTTTCGCAATCTGTGCAAAGTCCTTAATAAACTGTCTGTAATAATTAAAAAATCCAAGCAGTTGCTTAACTTGCTTCTTAGTTTCTGGGATCTTCAAATTAGTCAAACTTTCAATTCTGTCTGGATTCATCTTTATCTTACCAGACCCAACCACATGACCGATAAACCTTACCTCACTCTTACCAAATATGCATTTTTTCAAATTCAAAGTAACGTTATGCAATCTCATTTGCATCAAAAATGCATCTAGATGCTGCAAGTGAACTTTCCAACTGTCAGAATGCACAGCAATGTCATCAACATACGGTTCTGCAAAGTCACTTATAGGCTGTAAAACTAAATTTATCGCCTTAACAAAAGTTCGGCCTGAATTTATCATTCCAAAAGGAACACGAGTAAATTCATACAGTCCATTATGTGTTACAAAAGCTGTCTTCCATTGATCAGATTGTTTTACAGGACAAGTCCAATAAGCACTTCGACAGTCCAAAATAGAAATCACATTAGACTTTCCAACTTTGTTCAAAACGTCTCTGACAATCGGCATCGGATATTTACAATCCACTGTGAATGAGTTAATGTATCTGTAGTCACAGGCAAGTCTTAAAGATCCGTCTTTCTTTTTAACAATAACCAAAGGGCTTGCCATTCTGCTCGATGATGGTTTAATGATGTTTGTTTTTAACATTTCTTTGATCTGACGTTCCACTTCTGCTCGATAAATCAAAGGAATTCGATATGCTGCAAATTCCTTTCCATGAAATCCTGGCTTTAGTTCAATTTCATGTTCAACCAATGTACATAATCCGGGTTTTTCTGAAAATCTGTCACAGTATTTGTTCAAAACGTTCAACAACTGTTCTTGCTGAGTTACTGTCAAATGGCTAGTTTGTTCAGGATCGAGGTTAAGTGAATTCTTGTCATCTTGAACCTCATTCCTCATTGGTAATTCAACCACTGAACCAAAATCTTCATCTTCTTCAACGATTAGACCACAACTTAATGCTCGAGTAACATATTTTCTGATCTTGTTGGCGTGAATTATTTTTCGACCATTTTCTCCCATATCGACTAAATAAGAGTACTTTGATCTTCGATGTATGATCGTACATGGACCATGCCATCGAGAAATAAGTTTGTTCGTTGACGTTGGATACAAAACTATGACTTTCTCACCAGCTTCAAATTCTTTGTGCTTTGCTCTCTTGTTATACTGATTCGTGTATTGTAATTGCTTTTCTCGAGAGTAGGATTCTGCAAACAATAATGCTTTCTCCATATTTTCTTTGAGTTCTTTCAAATACTTTTCTGGTTTAACTCCAACATGAGGTGGTAAGTTTATTTCTCTAGTCCAACTCTCTTTTAATATTGCCAATGGTCCTCTCGGAATTTTCCCATAGACAAGCATATATGGTGATACTCCAGTAGTTGCATTCGGCACTTCTCGTAATGCCCACACTGTGAAAGGAATTATCTTGTGCCATTTCCTCGGGTTGTCTATTATCACATGATGGATCATCTTTTTAAATGTCTGATTCCATCTTTCTACTAATCCAGCAGCCTCTGGGTGTCCTGGTGTGTCGAATCGTGGACTACAGCCCATTAAATTGAGAAATTCTCTTGTCAAACTGGCTGTGAAGTTCGTTCCTTGGTCACTGGTAATCACGGACGGCACACCAACGTTCATGAATAGTTCCATCAACGCTTCACACACAGCCTTCGCTGTCAGCGATTTCAATAAGAAGATTGTAGGCCATCTGGTGCACGAGTCCACAATGCATAAACAATACTTGTGACCTGCAGCAGATACTGGATCGATCGGGCCAACGAGGTCCATCGTCATTCTCCTGAAGGCGACCTCTTCTCTTGAGACCGGAGTGATAGGTACTCTATCCATCACCAGACTCCTTGCCTTTAGTTGACACTTCTCGCAAGACTTACAAAATTTCACACTGTCTCTTCTCATCTTTGGCCATACAAAAGACAATTTTATTCGTTCTCTTGTTTTCTCTTCTCCTAGATGTCCTCCAAATACCGATTCATGCGCCAACTCCATCACTTTTATTCGTCTCTCTTTTGGTAACACTAGTTGATATATCGTCTGGTCTAATATCTGATATTTCTTATGCAATAAACCGTTGATCACACAGAATTCAGATTCTTTCTCTTGTGCTAACTTCCACCACGGCTTCAACGATTCATCCTTTCTCTGTTGCTCTTCGAACTTCTTCGAATCGGCAATCTGCACCTTTTGTTCTTCGTCCATTTCTTCATCTCTATACAAGTCTCCTATTCCCACATCACATTCATTGTCTTCTTCAATTTCATTTAATGTGCCATTCTCGCATGCAGCCATCTCTTGCTCGTTTATCTCTGATGTTACACCATCTCGCGATAAGCTTCGTTGCTCATTACTTTCGTTTTCCTCATCACTTGAACTTTCAGTTTCACTCTTCTCATCAACATCTACCATTTCCTGTTTCCGACTCTGCGCTCTCGTCATTACATTTGCTTGTACACTCACATCTCCTTGTATCGTTTTAACTTTCATCTGTGGTACGGCTTTTAATTCGGCAATTATCTCTGGATGTAACAAGAATCTTTCTGTACTGCCCATCTTTGCAATACTAGCACACATCAAAGTGACATAAGGTGTAAGTGAACACTGGATTTTACGCGAAAATCCCTCTTCTTCCACGTCACTACCACACAATCTAACATCGACTTTCACTAACTTCGCAGGAATGGCATCTCCTGCCACACATTGCAAATTCACTTTTCCAATTTGTTCCACCTTCATGCCTTCCAGTAATTCTTCACTAATCACCGGAATTTCTGCACCCGAGTCGCTCAGTGCTTTGACTTTCACTGGCTCTTTACCGTCTACTCCACGAATTTCAACCTCGACATATTGCAAGAACGATTTCTTCAATATTCGACTGTCATCTTTTCCTATGACTTCTCTCTGAATTTCAGCATCCAATAGAATTTCTTTTTGAATACCACATTTCATTACCGACTTTACTTCAGTCTCTTGGTTTTCTTGACTCGCGGTTTGATTATCTGTATCACTAACCACTTGAATCAAATTCACCCTTGTGTGTTCTTGATTTCTGCTAGAACTAGCTGCTGCCACTGGAACTGGACAAAATTTAACCAAATGTTTATCTGAACCACAGTTGTGACAACGCTTCACAACTGTATGGTATGGTTGTGAAATACCTCGTTGTTCATTTCCTTCATATTTCTTATACTGCGTAAACGATGTGTTGCCTTCCCTCTTGGCGAACGGCGCTGACGATTTGTTAAATCCCTGACGACCAAACGTCACGTCTCTGGTCTCATTGGGTACAGGGACACTAGCCTTGACTTCTTTACCTTTGAACTGATTCCCTGTTCCTGGATTACTTTTCCACTTTCCACTCTGGCTTTGGTTTACGGAACGTTGAGAAGGATAACTGTTTATATTTGGGATCGCAAACCCAATTCGATTGTTTACATGAATGTCTGCTAGGTCTGCCACTGCACTAGCTTGGAGACAGTCAGTTCCTTCCTTCGACAATACAAACTGTAGTGGACCTGGCGGTAAACATTCTTTCAGCTTATCCGCTACCAGCAAATCAAAGAGCGTATCATACTCTCTGTTCACGTTTCGACTTCTCACGTAATAGTTTAGCAAGTTCTTAAGTCTTGCCGTAAACATCGTATAAGTCTCTTCTGTTGTCTTCTTAGCATCCACAAATCTGGTTCTGTATTCTCTCGAAGTCAATTTAAATTCTTTTAATAAGTGCTGCTTGACTCTATCATAATTGTCTAGATCATCGTATGACAATCTATTCAGAACGGTTCGAGCTTTCGGCGTCATCAATGGTAGTAATAATTTCACCCAAAACGGCTTCTCCACAGCAAAGCTACGAAACGCGTTCTCGACTGTTTCAAAATATAATGGCACCTCCATCATATCAGTTGGCATTTGAGGCAATACATGCTTCATTGCATCACCTATTTTCTTAATTTTTGACACCAAAGTTTCACTTTCTTGCTGTTTCCTTCTTTCTGCTTCCCGTTCTTCTCTCATTTGCGTTTCTTTCAATGTCAATTTTGATTTCTCCAGTTTCAGACGTTCTTGTCTTTCGGCCTCTGCCTTTTCCAAACTTTCTTTCTGAAATTTGAGTTCTTCCTGTCTGATCTGTTCTGCGCGTTCCAATTCTAACGTTCGCGCCTTTTCTTTTTCTTCCTCACGCATTCTCTTTGCTTCAATCTGTTGCTGACGAACCTCTTCATCACTTTTTCTAGCTTTTTCAAATTCAATCATCTGCTCCAATCTTCTTCTTTCAGCATCTTCCCTATCTCTTTTCAACTGTTCTAACTGAATCTCAAACTGATTCTTTTGCAATTCAAGTTCTGCCTTACGCACTTGTTCTGCTTTATCTTCTCTCTCTCTTTGCAGACGCAATTCCTCTTGCCTTGCAAGTTCCGCTTTCTCTTCTTTCTCTCGCTGCAAGCGCAATTCTTTCTCTTCTTTCTCTCTCTGCAAACGTTCTGCTTTCTCTTCTTTCTCTCTCTGCAGACGTTCTGCTTTCTCTTCTTTCTCTCTCTGCAAGCGCAATTCGTCTTGTCTTACACGTTCTGCTTCTTGTCTCCGTTTCTCCTTCCTATCTTCTTTCATCATCATCCACTGCATCAACATCTCCATAGACATAGGCACAGGAGGTTTTTCAATAGCCTTTTCTACGGCACCGCCAACGGCACCTTCTTCTTCGACTTCTTCTTTCACCCACACTTCAGCGAGTTCCTGTATCATGTCACCACGTGACATACCTTCTAATTGTTCTTCTTTAAAACCGGCTTTCAACAAACGCTGTTTTAGCCTTTCAGTAGACATCTTCTTAATATCTGCTTGTCTTTCAGCACTTAGTTTCTCCATCTTACTTGTTTACTTTGGTGATTTCTCTTTTAAAAGAAGTCACGGTTTTTCTTGGTGTGTGAATCGATAAACAAACGGGATTTCTTTTGTATTTGTTCGTGGAAAACAACGAAATTTTTATACCGTTTCTCGTGTTCCACCGTCGTTGATATCGTAAACTCGTCACACAGCACACAACGCGTAGATTCTTCTAACACCGTCGTAGATTCTTCTAACACCGTTGTAAATTCTTCAATCACCGTCGTAGATTCTTCTATCGCCTTCGAAGAGGTGATAACGTGAATTTTTATCCACTGTGAGTTTATATCCACCGTGAGTATTTATTCCACCGTGAGTATTTATTCCACCGTGAGTATTTATCCACCGTGAGTATTTATTCCACCGTGAGTATTTATTCCACCGTGAGTATTTATCCACACCGCTGCTGCCACCAATAATGTCAACCCAATCCTTCCGTTGACAATCCTTCTGATTAAATCCTTGTTCTCTTCGTACTTAACGCCTATTTAACGTTCACCTTTTGAACACTAATTCTACGTATAAGTATAACCTGAACTAATCAGCAACACAGTTTAATATCTTTTCAGTTTAATAAGAAACAAACAGACAGAACTCAATTCGATTACAACTCAACTAGTCAGCCACACTACTACAGCGAACACACTCGAATTCAAACTTCTCTAGTCAGCATAATTCTTCGCGCCTCTTGACACACCTGCCTTCTGTGCGCCTAAGTGAACTCTAATAATATACATATAGCGCGCCGCTGCCGAGATTGGCCGGCCGCGCGTGTCACTAAGACTATACGTTATACATCTATCATATATACATATACACGTGAAACTAAAGTAAGCGCACTAAATATATACGCCAATATCCCGCACTGCAAGACTGTACACAAAACTCAGTTCACAGTTATCCTAGTTATTTATGGAGGGACGGACGGACGGACGGACGGACGGATGCATGCATGGATGAATGGATGGATGGATGGATTAATGGATGGGTGGGTGGGTGGGTGGGTGGGTGGGTGGATGGATGGATGGATGGGTGGATGGATGGATGGATGGATGGATGGATGGATGGATGGATGGATGGATGGATGGATGGATGGATGGATGGATGGATGGATGGAAGGATGGATGGATGGATGGATTAATGGATGCATTGATGAATGGAAGATGGATGGATGGATGGATGGATGGATGGATGGATGGATGGATGGATGGATGGATGGATGGATGGATGGATGGAATGGATGGACGCACCGACAAATATATATTCATGTATATTTATATAGATAGACAGACAGAGTGATTGATAGAAGCAGTCATTCGCAGTTATCCACACAGACACACAGGTAAGAATAGAGAGAAGAATAAGAGATAGCGTGTGTGTAGATATGTGTGTGGAGATGAGTGTGTGGGTTTGTGTGTAAGAGAGAGACACAGAGAGACAGGCTGGCATACAGACAGACAGACGCGTTGAAAATCACATTGAAAAGCACGAACAGATACGGACACATAGGCAGTGGGACAAAGACACAAACTAAGAGAAAGACTCCTGTAGGTTAAAGACACGCACCGATCCAGCAAGACAGACCATGGCAACGCGAATGTAAACACGCCTGGGTAAACAAAGACGCGGAAATGGCTACGAAAACAGGCACTAGACAGACACGCAGGCACACACAGACAGATACACAGATCTAGGCAGACACACGGAACGATACACAGAGCGACAGACAGACAGACAGACAGACATATAGATAAACTGGCAGACAACAGGAAGAGACATGCAAACAGTCAGATGTGCAGACAGCCAGACAGATAGATAGACAGACAGACAAAGACAGACAGACAGACAATATCACAACTTCCATCATCGAGACGGACATGTCATTTCTATCGATCAGATTTCAAGACTCTGATTTTAATCAGAGAATCGAATGCCTTGATCCAAACACACACAAGTACACGAAACTCACTAACCAGCGCATCCGTTCAAGGTAATACCTCTGACAAATCTTCGATATGTTTCATGGATATCGCTTTTGAAGTCTATCGCCTGTGAAGACTATCGCCTGTGAAGTCTCCAGCCTGTGAAGCCTTCAGCCTTTGAAGTCTTCAGCCATTGAAGTCTTCAGCCTTTGAAGTCTTCAGCCTTTGAAGTCTACCGCCTTTGAAGTATACCGCCTTTGAAGTCTACCGCCTTCGTAAACGACCACCCGCCAAGAATCACCGCTCCTCTCTTTGACGGTAATTGACTTACGATAGGCGTTTGACACTGTATGGCGCCGAAACCGAGGAGCGAACGTCCAGTCTCCGCTTCCGGTCTGATCATTCGGACCTCACTTCTCCTAGGAACAGGGATTTCTTGCGTCCGTAGAAGTCATCCTTCTCAATATCTGATGAGGTTTAGGACGTCCGCGCCTTTGTATTCACACGGACGGACGACAGCAAAATGAGGAAAAAGAAAACAATGGAAAAAATGAAGATGGAAATAACAAAGAGAAATGGAAAAAATTCCTCTGCCATTTGTCTGTCCTACCGCGGCTTCCGTAGTAAGCTTTAAAGGCCTCAACCACACGTTGCGTATCTGTAATCTTAACTGTAATCTTAACTGCAATCGTAACTGTAATCGTAACTGTAATCGTAACTGTAATCGTAACTGCAATCGTAACTGCAATCGTAACTGCAATCGTAGCTGTAGTCGTAACTGTAATCATAACTGTAATCCTACCTTAATCGCAACTGTAATCATAACTGTAATCGTAGCTGAAATCCTACCTTAATCGTAACTGTAATCGTAACTGTAATTCTACCTTGATCGTAACTGTAATCGTAACTGTAATCGTAACTGCAATTGTAATTATAATCGTAACTGAAATCGTGACTGTAATCGTGACTGCAAT
>OY744614.1:46527693-46530193 GCA_963556255.1 Allolobophora icterica | reverse complement strand
CTATATAGCCATCGCTTTTCAGCCATCGTTATTTAGCCACCGCTATTTAGCCATCGTTGTTCAGGGATCGCTGTTTTGCCATAGCTATAAAGTCATCGTTGTTTAGCCACTACTATTCAGCCATCGTTGTGTAGCCATCGCTATTTAGCCATCGTTGTGTAGCCATCGCTGTTTAGCCATCGCTATCGTTGTTTAGCCATCGCTGTTAGTCCGTCGCTCCGTTGGTGTCTTAGTAATGCAATTGCTGGCTGAGATTAGTCATTGCTTTGGTCATCTGCCGTCGATCGCAGTGGTCAATCGGTGCACTGGTCAGTCGTGGTCAGTTGCTATGGTCAAGCGTTCTGGTATGCATGCAGAATGTGATCATCAATCTAATTTTCCGGTCCGGATATACGATACTGACCCTCAAGAAGTCAACCATTTATTTGCGAATCCATCCATCCATCCATCCATCCATCCATCCATCCATCCATCCATCCATCCATCCATCCATCCATCCATCCATCCATCCATCCATCCATCCATCCATCCATCCATCCATCCATCCATCCATCCATCCATCCATCCATCCATCCATCCATCCATCCATCCATCCATCCATCAATTGTATCAACACATAGATGCGAATTATCTTCAACGACTGAACGAACGCTGGGGTAGGGTACGCATCCCTTCCAATGGAAATACAATCACAACCAGTGCGTCATCGACGGGGGGGAGGGATATTTCCCTTTCCTCGTACAGGTGCGCGGGATTGGAATTCTCTGACGAAGTCTAATAATCCTGATGAGGCTGGAGACAACTGAGGCGCCTCATAAGTTCTCTTGATCCGGTTATTTATAATCCAGGCCACCATCCAATCAATACCTACGACGCAGAAATGATGAAAATGCTGATTCATCGCTTACGACCACAACGAACAGGAAAAATATAATTATATATATATATATATATATATATATATATTTATATATATGTTTGTGTGTATGTATGTATGTATGTATGGTCCGTAAGCAGGCCATATTATGGTCTCTACGTAGACCATACAGAGTCCGAACGCAGACCATATACATGTAAGGTCTGTACCCAATCCATATAGGGTTCGTAAGCATGCTATAATTATAGGGTCCGTAAGCAGGCATATAGGGTCCATACAAATGCCATAGGGTCCTCTGGCATGCAAGAGGGTTTCTACGCTGCACGCCAAAGGTCCTTACGCATGCCAGGAGGTCCACACGGAAGCCATAGGGTCCTTACGCAAATATAGTAGGCATAAGGGGGATTTCAATATCAATTTGTTTCTCGCCCTGCCATCAAATTAGATACTCATAAAACTGCATTTTTGAAGGGCCCAAAGTACGCGTGCTTTTGTAAGACCTACTAATGTTATGTAGGATAGTGTTTGCTTGAATGTGTATGTTAGTTTGTTTAACTATGTCTACCTATGTGGGTGCATATAATGTATGTAATCTATGTATGTGTGTAGGTATATGTGTATTTATGTATGCATGCATGTATGTATGCATGTATGTATGTATGTAAGTATGTTTGCATGTAAGTATGTATGTATGTTTGTATGTATGCATGTAAGTATGTATGTATGTATGTAGGTTTTCATATATTCATGTATTGTATTGCATTGTATTTGGAAACTTATAAAACGCCTCTTGACAATATAGGCTAGACAATACAGCAGTGTGATTCTCACAGATTTTATTTTATTTAGTTACAGCTATAGTTAATGGTTTTTATTTTAGTTACTGTTACAGTTATAGTTAGCATTATTTTTTAGTTCTGGTTATAGTTACTGGATTTTTACTTCAGTTAGTCCTTAGTTACAGTTACAGAAATTGCCTACAGATGCAGTAGCCGTGCATATTAAGACGCGTTGCACAATTTGCTTCGAGCTTCGAAAGGCTTTGAAGAATGATTGCATTCAGCTTCATGAAAACACGACGCTCCGTATTCACCGACATCCGAGGCGAAGATAGGCTATTAGTTGTAGCGCATTTTCACGTTCTCATGTTTGTCGATATTGCACTTATTTTATTTTGGTAACGAAAATAACGATGAATATTCGTTAGTGTTAATTTCGTTATAGTTACAGTTATAGTTAATGATATTTCCTAGGGACAGTTAGGCCCTATATCTACCGTTAAGGAAATCATTTTATTATTGTTAACGAACATTTTCGTTGTATACCGTTATCGTTAACGAGAATCACACTGTCACGCAGAGGTGCTCTCGACGTGTTTGCATGTATGTATGTATGTATGTATGTATGTATGTATGTATGTATGTATGTATGTATGTATGTATGTATGTATGTATGTATGTATGTATGTATGTATGTATGTATGTATGTATGTATGTATGTATGTATGTACTATGTATGTATGTATGTATGTTCGGAGTTATGACTACACATTACATTCAAACGTCCAGAGCCACACACGCACACACACACACACACGCACAGAGGTAGACCAACCAACCTGTA
>OY744614.1:46511688-46524993 GCA_963556255.1 Allolobophora icterica | reverse complement strand
GGAGGTAGAAGACAAGGATAATAAGTTTTTTGGAGAATACTGAGGATGAGGAGGTGAAGGATGATAATAAGGACGATGAGGAGGAAGCAGAGGAGGCTGAGGATGTTGAGGATGAAGCAGAGGATGCTGAGGATGCTGAGGAGGAGGCTGAGGAGGTCGAGAGACGGTTGCTTCCTGGTCGATCGTAGTGACGTCTGACAAGCGAACGGCCCCAAGTCCGTTGATGGTTTAACGAATAACTGACGTGAATGCTGATCAGCATCGCTGCACGTTCTCCTCTTCACCACCCTACCATCTCACCACCACCTCCACCACCACCTCCACCACCACCACCTCCACCGCCACCACCTCCACCACCACCACCACCACCACTACCACGGGCATCACCAACAGCAAAGACTGAAGCAACGAGCGACGCAGAAGCATCAGCGGGTCGGGCTAAATCAAAACGGATCTACTACAATCGTACGATGGCCCGAATAGGGGTCGCCAGCCGTCCGTCTGTCTGTCTGCCTGTCTGTCTGTGCGTCTGTCTGTCTGTCTACACATTGGCCTATCTGTCTCTCTTTGTCTGTCTGTCTGTCTGTCTGGCTAAACACTGGTCAATATGTCTCCCTTTGTCTGTCTGTCTACACACTGGTCAGTCTGTCTCTCTTTGTCTGTTAATATAAGTCTTTATACATACATATTGGCCTATCTGTCTTTCTCTGTCTTTGTGTCTATATGTCTGTGTGTCCCTATCTGTTTGTTTATATGTTGATAAATCTGTCTATCTCTGTGCAAGTAAGCGTGAAATCTATCTGTCTGTCTGTCTGTCTGTCTGTATGACCGTGAATCTGTCTGTCAGTCAGTCTGCCTGTCTGTCTGTGTGTTCGTGGCTGTGATTGCTTTGATAGTTGTCAGAGGGGTCAACGTAAAAGAGAGATGCCACGTCGTGCCTTTTCATTGGTTGGGTCAACCACGCGAAATAACCTCCCTTGGCTAGTTGCTGTTTAACGACACTGTGTCACAACAAAGACGACTAGCGTCGCCCTCCTCCTTTCTCCAGGTCTGGGATTGGCACTACCGCAGGTAGGATAGTGACGGAGTTAACCCTTAAATAGCACAGAGTAATGACCAACTGGGGCTCCAAGTAAATTAAAAATTAAAGTTACAGTCCAATTCTTGCTCGATTCATTCTACGGCCTTGTTTCTTGTTTGAGACGATGAGGTTGATCAAAGTGAATGAAGAAATTGTTGTAATTTATGTATACATACGCAGTACAGCTCAAGCATTTGTTGGTCATTATTACTGTTCAATATCACGAGAACAGCCTTGATAACTGATACCAGAGCATGCCGTTGGTACACAGTGTGTATGGTTTCTTTGTAAACTACAAATGTAAGCTACAAATGCGGCAGAAACTACGTTAATTCTGGTAAGTATTCGCGTGCTATTATAGTTGACATACAGCAAAATTGCTAACACCGGATGCCTCAGCGGTTTCAACATCAATGTGTTCTGATTCTTCGGATAAAATATCTTCTTAGTCCGTGCCAGAATCATCACCACTGCTCCCGCAATCGTCCTTTTCGTGTTTTTTTAATGCCTCTCTTGCGCTGTCTCTGACTAAACGAGTAGGCTACCACCTGCCATTCTCTTATCTCACAGAAACGACACTAGGATATGCAGTTCGCTTACGTTTGCTCCTACAACAGTTATGCTTTGTGAACTATGTGAGGTCCTTGATGACCCCAGAACGTGCATTGTATTTAAAAAGTTATCTTTCATGCGCAACAAAAACTGTCTATATAAAATCGATGAGTGGTATCCAAGCAACAAATTCAAAAACCGCCAACTCTTAATTAGCAGTATCCAAAAAGTTACTGGAGCTAAGATGCCACTGGGGTTATCGAGGACCCCAGCTGGTCGCGTGAGGGTTGTCCACACCTTTAACAAGCACCTGAACACTGTTATTTATCGCCGGAGTTGGGCTGGGAGCGCCACTGAGTAGGTCTCTTGGAGGGGCGCTATATAAGTTACCTGAATGAATGAACAAATGAATGGATGGATGGACGAATGAATGGGTATCATCATCGTCGTCGTCGTCGTCATCATCATCTTGTTCTTGTTCACCTGCTTCGTTATCATCATATTTTTCTTCTTCGGCATCTATTTTCCTCCTATTTTCCTCCTCCTCATCTAAATCTTCCTCATGTTTCTCCCATCCTTGTCCAATTCCTCCTGTTCCTTATCCTCCTCTTAGTCCTCGTACTCTTCTTCCTCGTCCTCCTCCTCTTCCTCCTCTTCATTCTCGTCGTCGTCCTCCTCTTCCTCGTCCTCCTCTTCGTCCTCCTCCTCTTCTTCCTGCTCCTCATTTTCTTCCTCCTTCCGTCCTCTTTCGATTCTTCCTCCTTCACCCGCTCCTCCTCTTCCTCTTGCTCCTCCTTGTCCTTCTACTCCTGTAATTTTCTTCCTCATCCTCGTCTTCCTCTGCTTCTCCCTCTTTTACCTGCTCCTCCTCTTCCTTCTCCTCTTGTCCTCCTAATCCTCGTCGTCCTACTCCTCCTCCTCCACGTAAGCTCCTCTTCTTCTTCCTCGTCCTCCTCATTTTCTTCCTCCTTCTCGCCCTCGTCCTGCTCGTCGTCCTCTTCTTTTTCTCCTCTTCTTCCTCCTCTTCTTCCTTCTTCTTTTCCACCACCACCACCACCTCCTCCTCTTCTTCCTCCTCCTCTTCTTCCTCCTCCTCTTCTTCCTCCTCCTCTTCTTCCTCCTCCTCTTCCACATCCTCCTCCTCTTCCTCCTCCACGCACACCTCCTCTTCTTCCTCCTTCTTTTCTTCCTCTCCTCTTCCACCTCCACCTCCTCCTCGTCCTCCTTCTCTTCCACGAGATGCATGCGTGATTGAATGGTTGGCGAATGCATTGATATTAGGCACGCACCAAATGTCCGATTGAAGACATGGTGAATGAATAGGTTGATAGGTGGGCGAGCGGGAAAGGCTGTGAATAGACAGATGGATGGAATGGATGTCCACCTACCTATTATCTATCCACCGATACGACAGCGGATGGCAAGGTGGGTGGACACTGGGCGGGCAGATGAGTGGATGGGTAAAAGGATGGAAGGATGGATTGATGGGTGGATTGATGGATGGATGGATGGATGGATGGATGGATTGATGGATGGAAGGATGGATGGATGGATGGATGAATGGATGGATGGACGGACGGATGAATAAATGGTTCGGTGGATGGATGGATAGATGAATTGAAGGATAGATGGATAGATGGGTGGATGGACAAATGGATGGATAGATTGATGGATGGTTCGGTAGATGAATGGATGAATGGATGAATAGATGGATGGACGGATGCGTGGTTTACAGTGTGTTGGTTTCTTAATGAATGGATGGGTCGAAAGCGGACTAGGGTATAAATAAACTAATTAATTTCCAGATTAACGACTCATATATTGCGATATTATTTTCAGCGACAAAATCTACGTAAATACTCGGATAATAAAAATGTTCTGCTTAAACTGGACCCGATTGTTCACAGCGATCGCCATGTAACGCGGAGAGTACGGGTTAGAGCCTTCTCGTCTGAGACGGTTTGCTGTGTAGGGACCTTAATCAAGTCCTTCACTCACAACTGCTCAGCGCCATCGATTGATGCTTGGTCAATGAATAAGGGCGCTTAATAAATGCGTAGAAGCAACAACAAAAGAGCAACAACAACAACAGCAACAACAACAAAAATAATAATAAAAGTAATAATAAATATTTATTAATTGACAAATAAATATACATGTATAGATAAATTTTATGTATTATATTCTTCGTCAAATAAATGCGTGTATGTGTGTGTGTGTGTGTGTGTGTGTGTGTGTGTGTGTGTGTGTGTGTGTGTGTGTGTGTGTGTGTGTGTGTGTGTGTGTGTGTGTGTGTGTGTGTGTGTGTGTGTGTGTGTGTGTGTGTGTGTGTGTGTGTGTGTGTGTGTGTGTGTGTGTGTGTGTGGTTGTGAGTGTGAGTGTGCCTGTGCCTGTGTGTTTGTGTGCGTATAGTATGCAGAAAGGTTCTTGGAGATGAATGTCTTTGTTATTAAAACCGAGGATTTGCATTGGTGTTGTGTTGCGCCTAATCCAATATCGACTAATTGGAAGGAACAGGAGGACAATGCGGATTCAGGAAGACACACAGACAGACGGACAGACGGACGGACGGACAGACAGTCGGATGGACAGGCAGAGAGACTGAAAGACAGAGACAGACAACCAGAGAGAGACAAACAGAGGCAGACAGACATACAAGTATATATGCCAGGTAAAAGTCATACGCATCGTCAACATCCTCCTGTCCTCCCTTCCTCCTTATTTACCTTCTCCTCATCATCTCCATCATCATCGCGACCTTGACCTCCTCCTTCTCCTCCTCCTTTTTATCTTCCCCTCCTCCTCCTCCTCCTCCTCCTCCTCCTCCTCCTCCTCCTCCTCCTCCTCCTCCACCACTTTCTCATTCTCCTCCTCCTCTTCCGCTTTCTCCTCTTCCTCCTTCTTCTCCTCTTTATCCACCTCCTCTTTATCCTCCTCCTCCTCTTTCTTTCTCCTCTTCTTACTCTTCCTCCTCCTCCTCCTCTTGCTTCTCCTCTTCTTCCTCCTCTTCGTCCTCGTCCTTCACCTCCTCATAATCTTCTTCCTCCTCCATCTCCTCCACCTCCTCCTCGTCCTCCTCCTCTTCATCCTCTTTTTCCTCTTCCTCCGTCTCTTCCTCCTCTTCCTCCAACTCCTCCTCTTGCTTCTCCTCCTCTTCCTCCTCGTCCTCCACCTCCTCATAATCTTCTTCCTCCTCCATCTCCTCAAGCTCCTCCTCCTTGTCCTCCTCCTCTTCATCCTCCTCACCGTCGTCTTCTTCGTCTTACTGATACAGCGCTGAGCGTTACTTCTAGTTACCAGGTGCGCGACGATCGAGTAATTACGACAACGCAGTCGAGTACTCGCCCACACGTTACTCGGATCATTTCATCTCGACTCCCACCTTTCCTCCCTCCCTTATTCCCTCCCTCCCTCCCTCTTTCCCTCCCTCCCTCCTTCCCTCTATGCATCCATCCATTCTTCCATCCATCAGTCTAACTCCGTAGCTGTCCGTCTGTCTGTCTGTCCGCCTGTATGTCCTTCTTTCCTCTGTCAATCACGCGTAGCAATCGACGATTTGCCCGCGCTCGACTCGAGGAAGCCCGGCGCCACAGAAGCCGGAAGTCAACAGCCCTTATAGGGATTTTCGATTAAGCGACGGTGGCACCACGGTTGGCACCGCGCTTGGCACCGTCTACGGTGCCATTTGCATTTGAGACGCGTTGTTCGTCGCCAACGTGAAAGCCCTACAAGGTCACAAATCATTTGGCGACGTCGTTCCACGTCCGATTGGCGTAGTGGTTCGGCTGTGTGCCGTGGTGTCGCGGATTCGACGCCTTCCTGTGCTGAGTAGTTGTAGGGTAAGAGTAAAGGAACTGTTGTTGGTGTAATATAACCCAGTGCTTTTTTCAGCCGGAACGCTCCGGAACGGCGTTCCGGCAACTTTTTTCAGCTACTAAAACTATTTATTTATTTTAATAATTAAAACAATAATTTGGTTATTTTAATTTAATTTCAGTGTTGTTAACTGTTTTCAGTGTTTATTGAGACCCATCCAAGCCCCGAAGCCCGTTTTCTCGGGATTTTAGTCCTTCCATAATTGTTCATGTTCAATTCCGGAACCTTTTTGTTCTAGAAAAAAGCACTGATATAATCTCTAATCATCTCTGGACAGTCCTCCTGATCTGACGCAGCAGTTTCGAAATTTGGAGAATCACGATTACGATTCGGATCCTACTGGACCAGGTAGTCGATTGGTTAGAGAGCTTTCCTTTAAACACAGAGAGTAGGGGTTCGAACCTTCCTGACTGTGAAGCACCCTTGAGCAGGTCATGCACTCACAGTTGCTCAGCGCCATCGATTGATGCTCGGTCTTTCGATAGAGGAGCTTATTGATCTCAATTGATTGATTTTGTTCTGTTCTAACATAGACTGGAACCCAGTGCCACACGGTAGCGCGCTTGGTCTGTGATCCGACGATTACTGGTTAGACCCTGCTGAGAGGACTCGTATAGCTATCCTGGACAAGTTACTAGCGTATATATGTGCCTCTGTCACTCGCAATCCCGTAATTGTAATCAAATCGTATTTGAATCACAATCCGGTCATAATTTATTCGTAATCAAATCCTATTCAAATCACAATCTAGTCATAATCTAATTGTAATCAAAATCCTATTCAAATCACAATCCGGTCATAAACTAATTGTAATCAAATCCTATTCAAATCACAATCCATTCATAATTTAATCGTTATCAAATCCTATTCAAATCACAATCTGAGTCAAATTCCAATCGTAATCAAATCCTATTCAAATCACAATCCAGTCACAATCTAATTGTAATCAAATCCTATTCATATCAAAATCCAATCATAATCCAATTGAAATCAAATCCTATTCCAATCACAATCCAGTCACAATCTAATTTTAGTCAAATCCGATTCAAATCACAATCCATTTATAATCTAATTGTAATCAAAACCTATTAAAATCACAATCCACTCATAATCTAATCATAGACAATTCGTAATCAAATCACAATCCAGTGTCATTCCAGTCATAATCTTATCAAACTCCAATCGCAATGCAGTCAGAAGACCGTCAGAGCAAAGCGTTCGCTAATACCGGAAGATCCCAATTGGCGCGGAGTTCACAAGGTCAGGTGACGGGGTCAAAGATGGAAAGCGGTCAATTCCTCAGTTCCCGTGCCCTCTGCCGCTTGTCACTGTCGACCCTTCTGGCTCCTGGGACTCCAAATGAATGGTGCTTCGTTGAGAAGGTCAGAAAGGGACAACCAATTCGTAGGAAATGCCATTCCCCATCCGAAGAAATTATCAATATTTCCACAAACATTTGCCTTTTGCTGAGAATCTATAGATCTGTATGTGGTGCCCACAATCATTACTGATGCTGTTAAAATTATTATTGTTATTATTATTATCATCATCATCATCATCATAATCATAATCATAATCATCATCATCATCATCATCATCGTCATCGTCATCGTCATCGTCATCATAATCATCATCATCATCATCATCATCATCATCATCATAATCATAATCATAATCATCATCGTCATCGTCATCGTCATCGTCATCGTCATCGTCATCGTCATCGTCATCGTCATCATAATCATCATCATCATCATCATCATCATCATCATCATCATCATCATCATCATCATCATCATCATCATCATCATCATCATCATCATCATCATCATCATCATCATCATCATCATCATCATCATCATCATCATCATCATCATCATCATCATCATCATCATCATCATCATCATTATCATCGTAATCGTAATCATCATCGTCATCATCATTATCATTTTCATCATCATCATATTCGTTATCACTATCATTATCAGTATCATCATTGTTATCATTACGCATTTATTAAGCGCCACTACCTAACGAATAGGTACATTGGCCGATTGGTTAGAGCGCTCGGCCTGTAACGCGGAGAATACGGGTTCGATCCTCCACGTTTACTGTGTTGTTGGACATTCTGTTGACTTTTTACAACAAAGAGGAGTTATGCTCAGATAGCTTAAAGACACAGTTGATGGATAAAACTGAATTGCTGTGTGGAACTGAAAAGAAAACGAGCTGTGTGAATGTAATCAATAGCCACGTTCTACCACGGTAAAGTGAAATATAGGTATAGAAATTAGAAAGTACAATACCGTTCTAGTAGATGATAGAATAGGTGGAAAAGCCGAGAATATGAGCGTCTGGGAGACAGTTAAGGTGAAGAAAGAGTTTGAAGTTTACAGTCTGGTGTGTCAAATTAAGGTAAGGTAGGGTAAGGTGGAGTTAGGTATATAAAGACCAAGGCAAGGCAAGGTAAACTAGGGATTGCCGAAGGGAGGCTATATGCCAGGTGAGTTGAGATGAGGTAGGGTAAGTTACTGTAAATGAAGGTGAGGTAATCTTAGATATGATACGGTAATCGATCATTTAATAAACAAGACCCGCCTTCGCATCGTATCGTATCGTATTTGGAGATCTGTATAGCGCAGCTCACAGCTGCGGTCATTCAGTAGCGCTCCTCGTCAGCTCCTCTGTCTCCTCTCTCTGGTACTCTGATAACCGGACTTTGTTCTTCCTCTGGGTATCGCTGGACAACCGTCTGGCTCGACTCAGCGCTCGTGAATAAGCTGGTGCCCTGCGCTTAACTTTAGTTTTGCCATTTTGAAATTCGGAGTTTACGATTACAATTACGATTGTAATAACAATATCTATTACGATTGCTAGTGCGATCACTGTCACGATTACTAATACGATAAGTAATGCGAAAACTATTACGATAAGTATTACGATAATTATTACGATAACTATTAGGATTACTATTAAGATTACTATTAAGATTGTTAATACGAATACTATTAAGATTACTAATACGAATACTATTACGATTACTATTAAGATTACTATATTACGATTACTATTACAGCCTGTGGTGCAGCGGAGGAGATAGATATCTCTGTGGTGAGTGCTCTTCAGAGAGAGAGAGAGCAGAGCCGAGGTTACTCGGTCGCTATGGAAACGCGAGTACGAGTAAACAGAATGCAAATGAGTTTCTCCTTACATTCAATCTTTCTTTCATTCATTCGTGCGATCGATCGCCTGCGTATTCATTACTTCGTCCGTTCGTACGTTCTTTCGTGCAGTCATAGAGTGATTTATTCTTTTGTTCATTCATTGATTCATTCATGCATTCGTTCATTCCTTCGTTCGTTCATTCATTCATTCGTTCGTTCATTCATTATTTCTGCAATCGTTCGTTAATTCGCTCGTTCGTTCATTCATTCGTTCGTTTACTGGTTTATTCATTCGTTCATTCATTCATTCATTCATTCGTTCGTTCATTCATTCATTCGTTCATTCGTTCGTTTACTGGTCTATTCATTCGTTCATTCAATCATTCGTTCGTTCGTTCGTTCATTTGTTCGTTCATTTGTTCATTTGTTCGTTCATTTGTCCGTTCAATCATTCGTTCGTTCAAACGTACATTCGTTCGTTCATTACTTTGTTCATTCATTTGTTCGTTCACCCGTTCGCTTATTTTCTCTTTCATTCATTCGTTCAAACATTCGTTCGTTCGTTCGTTCATCCATTCTCAATCACACCTTCAACTAACAACCGTTCAGTCCATCCACATAACACCGCTTCAATACAATCCTCAAGATACTTACGTCATTCGAGGATTTCACCGGTCCCCTCTTCATCGACGTCTGCATCTCTCACCGGCGGCATTTCTCCCTCTTGTCCAAGGCCATCGCGGTCCCTTCCCGTCGCCCAGTCGATCGGCTTCTGCACGGTTCTCACACCGACCGTCGGTCGACCGTCTACCGTCAAGGCTGGTCCAGCCTCCGGCCTGCCTGCGTCGAAGCCATGAATCACTGCCAACTCCTCCTCCTCCTCATCATCATCGCCAAGTCCCCGTCTCTGCCTCCGAGCTGTGGCTGCGGACGGCGGTTCCAAGGCGAATATTCGATAGTAATTCGTAAAGATCAACCGCTGACGAATCAACGTGGAATCGAGATCATTGGCACAGCCCGATCGGCGATCGAGACGAGAGAAAGGAACGCATGCAATCGTGTTACGCTGCGTGTAAGAGTCGGAACAGGCTAACAAGCACGACTCGGTAACGGGCGGCTTCGACGAGCGACCCGCTAGTAAGTAAGTAAGTATATTCTTTATTAACCATAATGAAATGGTTTGTAGTTGAAGGTGTATTAACGAGATTTCGGATTTCTACACTTTGGTGTACAGACATCTGATAGACACAGTTAAAATGTGTATAACATCCTAACGATATATGTTCTACGCACTCGAAACGGTGCATGTGTCAATCAAGAAGTTGAGACAGGTTGCGGCGCTTTGAGAGGTTTAGAGTAGTGGTAACAGTCATGGCCAGAAGAGCATAAGGTACGCGGATCAACTCCCGTAACCCCACTCTAGGGCGGCGCCTTGCATGGCTGCTAAACCGTGTTTAATTAAGATATTGATTGTACTTTCATGTTTCAATGTAATCTTACTGCGTCTGTCGGTTTGAAATAATAAAGAATATAATTAAAGACGCTAGGCCTATATTGAGTGTCTAGAAACATAAATACGTAAACAATTTCCCAGGATTTAGGATAATTAAATTTTGTTCATAACTAAAACTCTTAGATTCCCAAACTTTTCAGCCTCCTTAAAATAACTGGGCAAAGTTACCTCTCGATCGGCATTACGCCTCTGACAGGGAGCAACCCGGGCTGTGACACAAGTTAGCTTACGGCACTGTACAAATCGTCTTATTGTTCGTCTTGCCTAATGAATGTCTGCACCCAGTGGCGGCGCGTGGATTTTTCAAAGGTGGTGCGAAGCAACAGTGTGCCGCCCCCTCCATCCTCCCCGTGTAAGGCGGCAGGCCTGTCTAGTAGTTAGTGAAATTTCGTCTGTGTTGTGTATGATAGTAGTTAGTAGTAGCCAATACAGACAAATTCTAGGTTTTACCTCTCTCCGTTTCCTATGCGTACGTACATTATCAGTAGACCCCCCCATACTCAAGCATACGCAAGCACATGCATTTGGATTAACCACTCCATGTGTACGTACGTAGGCCTACTATATAATATGGATGGCTCCTAGTGTACTGTGTACTGCGCACTTAAAATACTGTTAGAATTGAGCAAATCAAATCAGAGGGGGTTTTCCAGTGAGTAGTCAGAAAGAGGTCCGAGTCCGGTTTCCAGAAGGCCACATCAAATCAGAGTGTGTCTCCAGAAAGTATGATGATGTTTGGGCGTTCTAGTGACACCTCTGACAAGTGAGATTTGGATAAGTTGCAGACGCTTGATATGGGTGGATTAAGGTTGAGAAAGAGGAAATTGCAATAATTAAGCTTTGAATGAAAAATGGAGGTAACAATGGTGAAGGCAGTTTTAAGGTCGAGCATGAGCCGGATGCGTCGAAGGTCATGAATGTGCATGAAACAGGAGTGCGGGAGGTTGGAGATGTGAATCAAAAGTATACAATACCACATTATCAATACAATTAAGCGCAATCATTATTTCTAGAAACCAGAGGCTTAGCTAGGGGGCTCAGAGGGTAGGCCTACATGTGACCCGGTCGCCAAGGAGATGTGAATCAAAAGTATACAATACCACATTATCAATACAATTAAGCGCAATCATTATTTCTAGAAACCAGAGGCTTAGCTAGGGGGCTCAGAGGGTAGGCCTACATGTGACCCGGTCGCCAAGGAAAGGGAGAGCCAAAATGAGGGTTAAGATAAATAATTTTACTCTTAATGTTGATGAAGTTTTAACTAATTTATCCCAAATAAATTTATAAGATTTAATGTTGGCGCCCCAAATATATCCAGTGATATCCTCGATCACTACTTACAAACCAGTTCTCAGGCATGATTTTGACGCCCCATTGAGCAACTATAACGGGCAACGTGCATGTACTATCTGTATTTTTCATATTTTACTTAATTAAAATTAAAATTGTAGTTCAATTATTTGGAAATTGTGAAATAGTAAAACGGGGGTGGGAGCGTCAAATTCGTCCCCGGGCTCAAAATATCCTAGCAACGTCGCTGCTAGAAACTAGGCCTAAAATGATCTAAATCAATTTAAAACTAGGAAATACATTGAAGCTCACATGAACAGTGAAGATTTACAGTTCACTGAATTTTGATATTAAAGTTTCATTGAAATTTCTAGCAACGAATTACGTAGTAACTCCAAATGAAACAGTACGGTGACCACAGGAAGCATCGAAAAAAATATTCCAGTAGTCAAAATGCCGCCCCCTCAAGTGGCCGCCCGGTGCGACCGCACCCCCTTGCACCCCCCACGCGCCGCCACTGTCTGCACCCCGGTTTCTTCTTTGCCTGCTAGAATTACAATAGCCTACTCGCGAAGGAAAGGGAGAGCCAAAAGGTTCACCAGTCACTCTGGTACAGAGTAAAGCAGGGAGGCGACCTGACCGACGACTCTGATGAGCGTAGACTCGGATCCGACCTGGGCTGGTGAACCAAAGTCCTCCGTGCCCACCTTCTCGTGGTGCGGACCGTTAGTACCCTTCCTAGGAAGTACTCTTCCTAGGAGGGGGAACGAACGGGCACGGCAGGCAAAACCAGGGGAAGGCAATGGCAAACCACCCCTGTTAATCATGCCAAGAAAATCGTCATGCCACACACCAAACCACGCCGATGGTCGCGGATGGAGGGACTCCCAGGCCGGAGCGCTGAGGTGGGACTCCCAGGCCAAAGCGCGACTCAAGGGCTACTGGGAGAAGTAGCAAGACGGCAACGGAGACTGTGTGGCATGACGATCGCTAGGGCTCCTAGAGCCGACGGCACAAAGAGACAAAGAGACTCGCGAAGAAAAGAAACAACTGAGACGGCGATGCAAAGTCTGTCAATTCGATTACAATCTTGCGATTAGCGAAAAGAACGTAAAAAGCGCAAGAAAATTACGACGAAATTATTCTTACGAACAAAGGAAACAACTTATATGGCGATCCAAAGTCAATCGATTCACTGTTTTGAACTGCCCTGTAAGGACGATAAAAACTTCATACCAAGGGCTTTATATAAGCATTTAAACCATCTAAGCTAACAACAAAAGTAAAACTTAACATTCTAAACACTTTAGTTAAATCTCTTTCTAATCTTATCTTATTGACTCATTTTTCTGTAAGCCACGGTGCGGTTTGTCATCTGGTGAATCAAATCAAATCTTGCTGTTAAGTGTTAAACGAATTTAACGAACCTTTTTGAATGTCGCAATTTGTAAACGATGACGTCATCTGATTATTTATGTTGCGCATGCGCCATGAGCAAGCGTCACGATTTCTTGATTAGGCCTAAGTGATATCTTGACATTTCTGTTCGTTTATTATTTAATTTTTACGGAAAAACAAAGATTACACTGCAAAAATGTTTATTAGAAAATTTCTGGATAAGGGTTGGACATTAGGCGGTCTACAGAAGCTTCTAAGAAAAAAAGATTTAACCGGATCGTCTGAACGTCGCGGAGGTAACGAAATTTTATGCAAATAACGTCATTATAACATCAGTATTGGACAGCAGGAACCTTTATATTCTAATCAATATTAACTAATTATGTCAGGATTAAAACGGTTTTTGGCATTTTAGAAATCGCTGAATA
>OY744614.1:46476688-46506688 GCA_963556255.1 Allolobophora icterica | reverse complement strand
TCATTTCCCATTAAACGTTCCCCCGTGCAGGAGGAAGCGAGGAAGAGGGACTGTGTGTTGTTTATCGTCTGATATTTCCAGTTTAACCACAACGAAGCCATTAAAAGGTCGTTGCTGATGAGCGAGAAATCATATCCTGGGGTTTATGAATGGTTATAAACTTCCACAGCGTATCATAAAACATCAAAGTCATACTTGTCTTAATAGCTCATCTTTCATCTGCCTTCTACGCACTCCAAGGACCGTCATCTTAGATTAAAACTTGCGTGCCAACTTGTAACGCTTCATAAAAGCGTAGGCAGTCAATAGGAACATGAAAATTGCTTTCGTGGGATCATCCAAGACCCTGGGATCACCCATCCAGTGTCCAATCTAATTGTAAGTTATGCATCTGCGATGACCACAGTTTGCAGTCCATACATCTTCCTTCCTGCGCATACGAGAGAATGTTGTGGGGCTTGGTGCGTACCCCGGCTATTAACATGATGTATTTCTTGCTCGTAATCCTTATCTTATGGTAAGGAACTTTGTATGGTATGGTAAGAATCGTAAGACCGGGTAAGGTAAGGTAATTGTAATTGTAACCTGACATTTACAGAGCGCCAATTTCAGGAAAAGCTCAGCAGTGGTGCTATCGACCCAAACCAGTGAAATCACTGTCGAATAATACAGACTTCAGGCAATTGTGAAACTGTGGAAGGGACAAACTGAGGAGCTCGAGCCGCAGCTGTTGAGAAGGCGATTGCATCTGGTGGGTCCAACATAGGCAAAGCTTCTGGACTGAGATGTAGCAGTATGCATACGAGGGACCATCAGGAGTCCTCCATCTATGGGCAGCCGACCAAAGGTGAGTTATGTATGGTAAGGTAATAAAAGGCAACGTGAAGTAAGGGTAAATAAGGTGAGGTAGGGAGGTTAGGTAAGGTTTTAAACGGTCAGGTTGGGAAAAGAAATGGTAACTAAGGCAGAGGAATAGCTAGAAGTTACAAATTACAATTACAATTATCTAACCCTACTCTACCATACCTACCCTTACTTTATGTGCGAGAACAGATAGAAGTTACAAATTACAATTACCTAACCAGTGCTCGAAATGGAAAATTTTACAAAACGGAACGCTAGTCAAAGATATGGGAGCATTCACGTTAATTTCATAGTATTTTCCACAATAATTCATTTGACGAACCGGAACGGAACG
The DNA here is from genome assembly GCA_963556255.1 of Allolobophora icterica. NCBI lineage: Eukaryota > Metazoa > Annelida > Clitellata > Crassiclitellata > Lumbricidae > Allolobophora > Allolobophora icterica. Next base: position 46,505,490 of record OY744614.1, on the reverse strand, counting down.
CTAATTCATTTGACGAACCGGAACGGCGTTCCGGCGCGTTCCGGTCCATTTCGAGCACTGTACCTAACCCTACCTATCGTTGCCTTACTTTTCCTTACCTTACGTGGAAGAATAGTTCCGAAACCAAAGCATGGTTCTCAACAACTCACATGACACCGTGTTGACAGGTATTTAGGTTTTCAGTGGCTGTTAGAGAGCACCTCCACCTGCGTCAGAAGACTCTCCTCCGACGTTCAGCTGGATCATGTACGCAACAGCGATCGGTCTTGACCAGGATGGTCTGCGATGGAAGCGGTTCACACGAGCCTCGTGTTCCGCGATTAAACCCACGCTAAATAGATCACCTTTACGTTCGCTGGCAGTTAATGCTGCAAGAGGGAAAGGAAAAATGTGGAGTGGAGAGAGATCGGTCACGGATGCATGATAAGAAAAAATCCACTTCCTGTTTACAGGCAGAGTGCGGTTTGAAAGGAGCGACGAGTGAGAACTGCAGACTGTATTGTAGATCGGAGGCATTACCTTTGTTGCATTAAATTATTATTATTTTTATTATTACTACTACTACTATTATACATGCATGCATACATCCAAACCTACATACATGAGTACGTAGATACATAAATACATACATACACACATACATGCATACATACATAGATAGATACATACATACATACATACATACATACATACATACATACATACATACATACAAAATACATACATACATACATAGATACATGCATATATACATACATACATACATACATACATACATACATACATACATACATACATACATACATACATACATACATACATACATACATACATACATACATACATACATACATACATACATACATACATACATACATACATAAAACGTCTAAATCTATGCAATGATGACAGTAAGTCCTCACTGATAGACTTCGCAAAGCCGATAGTTCACTTCGGAGTCCACCTGATCTACAATCGAGCTGCAGAGACATTTGAGAGGTATACTGTAGTGGATGAGACATCCAATGATGTCTCATCAACTGCCCTGTTTAAAAGCCACGCTGCATATTATACATGCATGGCGCCAGTTGTTGTGGCTAAGTCGCGCGGTTCATCTCCTCTACAAGACCTTCGTTTAAGCTTAACAGACGTTGGACTGTAGTTTCGCTGTTTTTGTGGCTTCAATCTTCACCAACATTGAAATCCGTCACCACAATTATCGGATCTTACGACGAATAGGCTACATGAAACAAATCTACGGTACTTTTCTCTATCAAGTGTCCTGTGTGGCTGTTCTGAAAGAGCGCTTTGATGTCCTCGCTCCATCCACGTTGCATCAGCTATCAATTTCTCACTGCATGGAGGTCTTCCAATGTGTGTGTTGCTCATGCCGTTGTTCGTACTTTGCTCGAAAAGCCTTCTCTTGACCTCGGCGGCATGTCTAATTGCAGACCCAAGTGTGTGTATTTGGGTGGGTATTTGTAAGTGTATTTGTGTGTATGTGTGCATGTGTGTGTTTGTGTGTCGTTGTGTATAGATGCATGTGTGTTTATGTTTGCCTGCGTGTGTATCTGCGTGTGTAGGTAATTGTAATTGTAATTGTAACCGAAAACTTATATAGCGCCACTCAAATCAGCGGCGCTTTCAAAGGTGTATGTGTATGTTTGTGTATGTGTGTACGTGTAACGACGTTGTACCATTACGAAGATAATTAGCTTCGCCCTCCTCCTCTATCCAGCTTGGGACTGGTACCACCAGAGTGAGGCAGTGGCGCAGTTACAGATCTACAGTTTAAAAGTTTACAGTATTTAGCGACATCTTATAGCTGAAAGAATTCGTTGACGTCGCCCTCCTCCTCCTCCTATGCCTAGGCTTGAGACTGGCACCACCCAAAACCGGTAGTTTTAAGGACCCAACTCAACTTTGAATTTTATTTCAAAACTTCTTATAGACTTATAAATGATGTCCAAACATCAATGCAAACCACTGTTCTTTCAGAACCTAGTTTTTGGAACTGATAATAATTGTACAGTCATGTTTCAATGTTTCAATGTAACTTAGTTTATGTCATCAAACTCAAAGTCACTGTCGCGGTCTACGCGGGTGCATGCATCAAGGGAAGAAAACCGACGCGTCAACAAGCTTGTTTACAACGCACGGAAAATTCTGCAGCAAGCTGTCAACATTAATTCGGTGCATGCAACAAGGATATACGTGTTCAGTAGGACTTTCCAGGGAAAAGTACAGTGACGTCACAGAACGTTCTGGAATCCGGGAGAACTCTATATAAGATAGACCTGATGTACATTGGGGGCCTTTTGACGAAGATTTGTAAACGTTGAAACATTGATCGTATAACGTTCAATTGAGACCAGCCAACCTGTGTGCTGTCTACGATTGTGATATTTGATAGACGAGTTGACTTACTCTACACTTAATCGACTTTATTTTTAAATAAAGATCTTTTAATAGTTCCTTCGTTGGTTCGTCGTTGCGATCGAAGGAGTCGACCGCGACATTATTGGTGGCAGCGGTGGGATCATCGGTGTTGGATCCGGTGAAGAAGACGCGAGCCGGCGGAGGAAGGAGTCAACCCGGAGGATCAAGAGACGGTCTGTTCCAGACAGCGAGCGGATCGAGACGCCTTTCTACCGTGGGAGACGGGTGAATCGGCATACGACAGTCGGACGGACGAAGTGCGTCGTTCGGCTGAGACAGCAGAAGACAGCAGTCAACATACGGGTAAGATCCTAGGTGTTGTCGTGGCTGAGAAGGAGAAAAGAGAGTGGAGTTGCAGCCGAGTGGGAGGCAGCCATTATTTCTCTTTCAATATCTGCTGATTATTTCTTTGAAATTTGATCCATTGTTGTGATCGAGGCCAGACTTGCGTGAGCTTGTATAGTTTTTGCGTACTTGGCGAGTGTACTTCTTTGGATACTGCATAGTTGCACTTTGGGTTGTGGAATTTTCCTTTTGTGTGGCGGGTTTGCCGCGTGGTGTCTGTTTTTTTTTGTTGATTGTTGTTGACTGACTGTTTGTAAAAATGGAAGCGTTGACAACAGAGATGCAAGCGAATATTCGCAAAATGTCGTCTGAGCGCCTTAGGGTGTATCTTATGAAGGCAGGAAGGGACGAAGATGATGTTATGTCATGGGATCGAAATCAATTAATGGAAGAATGGGCCATGGAGATTGGAAAAGAGGAAGAGGAATTTAAGGGTAGTCCAATATCTCCAACAGGAGTGGATTACGAGCTGCAGAAGCGCCGTCTGGAGTTCGAAATCCGTAAATATGAAGAACGGAAGGAGAAGGAAGAAAGAGAGAGGGAGGAACGGAAGGAGAAGGAAGAAAGAGAGAGGGAGGAACGGAAGGAGAAGGAAGAAAGGGAGGAAAAGAGGAGAGAGGAAGAAAAGAAAGAACAAAGGGAGAAGGAAGAAAGAGAAAGGGAGGAACGGAAGGAGAAGGAAGAAAGAGAGAGGGAGGAACGGAAGGAGAAGGAAGAAAGAGAGAGGGAGGAACGGAAGGAGAAGGAAGAAAGGGAGGAAAAGAGGAGAGAGGAAGAAAAGAAGGAACGGAAAGAGAAAGAAGAAGGAGAAAAGAAGGAACGAAAAGAGAAAGAAGAAAGGGAGAGGAAGGAAAAGCAGGAAGAACGAAATGTTAGAGATTCTTTAGCAAGTCGTACTAAGCGTTATAGTGATGCCCTTAAGAATATTCTTTGGAAATTTCCTTCCGACCCTATAGAAATTCCAGGTTTCTTTGATCACTTGGATGGTTTGTTTAATGTGTATGAGGTGGATGAAGATGTTAGAGCAAAATTATTGCTAGCCATTTTAAGTGAAAGAGCTAAGGCATTAACCATGCGCCTTACTGAGGCACAGCTCCATGACTACAAATTCCTGAAGGAGTTTTTGCTAAGGGAGTTTAAGATAAGCCCTTCAAATCTTAGAGCCCGATTTTGGTCGTTGCACAAAGCATCGGACGAATCATTTACGATCTATTCATCCAAATTGCGTGTGGCTCTTATGTATTATTTGAAAAGTAGAAAGATAACTGATGAGTTTGATAAACTTGTAAGTTTATTGGTTGCGGATCGGCTTAAGGAGTCCTTGTCGAAGGCTTGTTTAGATTATATCTTGGCCCAAGAAAAAGAGGAGTGGTTGAGCTGTGAAGACATAGCTAATGCGGCTGACATTTATGTAGCGTCGCATGATGGTGGGAATGACTTAGTATGCCGTAGTCATCCGACACCGAAGTATAACAATTGGACGAGAGGTCAACCACATGTTCAAGTCAATAACCAGACAGCTCAACCCAAGTCTCCCAAACCGGAAATAAGGGGTGAAGCCAAGATAGGTGCGAGGGTGTCTCAGGAGGAGGCCAAGGTAAAGGGTCTCTGTTTCCTATGTCATCAGAAGGGTCATATGGCAAGGGAGTGCCAGACCAAACCAAGTTCTAAAAAGGTGAGTACTTGTATATTTGGGAACCCAACTGAAGAAGTGATCGACTCATGTGTTGAGAAGGTCAACGTGTTGCATGAGATACCTGAACAAGTAAAGCAAGGGAATTTATTGGATAATTCTAAACCAATAGGGTTGGAAACTGCTGTAAGGGTATACGAGAATAGTATTGATGGATTACACGAGAGGTCGTATATCAATGTACAGATTGAAGATCTCCCTTCTCAGCCAGCATTATCTGATTCAGGAGCAGAAATTTGTTGTATTGATAAGAAATTAATTGAGTCACTAAACTTACCCGTGATTAAACGGATTAATATAATTGGTTTTCAGGGAGAAGGATGTAAGGCAGATGTAGTATACCTACAAATGAAATTAGCTAATTCAATGGAAGGAACGACAAACATTGCGCCATCTTTGTGCGTCATGTTTGCTGCAGTCCCTGAATTAAATGAACGGGTTATTCTGACACCCCATGTTGTGGACCTATTAAGGGATAGTTCGCAATATGTAGTGATGGTAGCTGGCGTAGATCGATGTGTTCAAATAAATAAAGGGGCAGAAGAAGATAACTTAGAAGTTAATATCGAGAAAAGTAACAGCAACGAATCCTTGCCGTCAGAAGTGAATGAATATTCTCAGGAGCAACTAGTTGATGATTCAGATAATTTTCTTGATGTTGAGTCAACAGAGTTCAAGTCTGATGAGGGAGTAGCGAATAATGATACTTTATTGCGTGAGCAACAGAATTGTCACAATCTTATATCTTGCTGGCAACAAGCGAGACAGAATAAAAATAATTTCTTTATAGATAATAACCTCCTGTACCACAAAGGGGAAATTATGGGACATAAGGTTAATCAATTATGTTTACCGGAAGATAGAATCGAGGTTGTCTTGCGAGTAGCACACGATGCCCCATGTGCTGGGCACATGGCTTTTAAGGCAACGAGAGCCAGGATCAAATTAAACTTTTGGTTTCCAAGAATGGATGAGAGGATTCGCGAATATTGTGCGTCTTGTCAAATTTGTCAACTAAGAACTCCAGTTAAAGTGGCAGATCGAGTCCCGATCACTCCTATTCCGAGGGCGGATGAACTCTGTTTTAACCATCTAAATATGGATTGTATTGGCCCTATGGTAGTGACTGGAGAATCCAACAAATCGAAACCCCAGTACAATTATGCTCTGGTTCTGGTGGATAAATTTTCTCGTTGGCCGATGGCGTATCCTCTTAGATCGCTGAATGCAAAGGGAGTTTGTGAAGCTCTGTTGCAAGTTTTTACAACTTTTTCTATTCCAAGGATCATCAGTTCTGATTGTGGTACCAACTTTACCAGTCGTTTGACGAAAGAATTCTTGCGGCGAATGGGTTGTAGTCCCAGATTTAATACCCCTGGACATCCTGAGGCAGCTGGATTGGTTGAAAGATGCAACCAAAGCTTGAAAACCATGATCTTTAAGCTTGCTCAATCTGATCCTCGTGGATGGCACCAATTGTTACCGTTTGTTCTGTGGAGCCTTAGAGAAAAACCTTCAGGCACGACTCATATTTCGCCATTCACTATGGTTTATGGAACTCTTCCTCGGGGTCCACTTAGTGTGTTGAAGGAATCGTGGGCTGGCGAACGAAAAGTACCTCTTAACTTAGGTAAATCACCCGAAGAGTATCTCCAATCACTGAAGGAAAACCTCGAATTCGCGAAAGTTTATGCAGATTACTATAGTGATATAGAAACAAAGCGGTATGCAGATTATTATAACTTGCGTAGTACTGACAGAAAATACGAAGTTGGAGATAAAGTAGCAGTATTAGCACCAGATTTTGGTAGTTCTAAATTTTATAGTCGATGGCAAGGACCTGCTACCGTAGTCAAGGTTAAATCCCCATATTCTTATATAGTAGAAATAGAGGGAAAACAAAGACATTTACACGCAAATAAGATCAAGCGATACCATGAACGACTCGAACAAGCGATGATCAATAGCTGTTCAGTAATTGTTGATCAAGATGAAGAATTTGGTATAGTAGAGGTTGTAGATCAGGAAGAACGTGAACAAATAAGCCCGAGTAAGCGAATTGATCCTCTGATTATAGCGCATCTTTCGCAAGAGGAACAGAAGCAACTTTTTGAAGTTTTGGATCGGCACACGGCAGTATTTGTGGATAAACCTGGGTATTGTCCAGTATTAGAACATGAAATTAAGATAACTCATGATTTCACTCCTAAGCGTTTAAGGGCATATAAAGTACCTGAGCTACTTAAACCTGAAGTACAACGCCAGATAGAAGAAATGTTGGCATTAGACATCATTCGACCATCGAAAAGTGAAATGGCCAGTCCGGTAGTTTGCGTTTTAAAGGGACCCAAAGGTCAAAATGGCGTTCGATTGGCAATTGATTATCGCCATGTTAACAAATATTCTCTAGGTGATTGTTACCCGACCCCAGACATTGCTGACGTCTTACAAAAGGTGGGACGGGCAAAGTTTATTAGTGTTTTCGACGCGAAATCGGGGTATTGGCAAATTCCAGTTCGGAAAGAACATCGATGGCTTACGGCATTCGTATGTGATGCAGGACTTTTTGAGTTCACAAGGATGCCGTTTGGACTCAAGTCCGCTAGCAATACCTTTATTCGTGCTATGACCCAAGTTTTACATCCAGTGCGAAGTTTTACCGAACCATTCGTCGATGATATGGCAGTGGTTTCAATGAATTGGAATGACCATTTAGAACATCTAGAGAAATTCTTGCAAACTATTGAGGAAGCAGGACTCACTTTGAATTTAAGAAAATGTAATTTTGCACAAAACAAAATAAAGTTTGTTGGCCATATAGTAGGGTCAGGTTGTATTGAACCTGATCCAGGTAAGATCGCTACGATCAATGATATCCATCCTCCAACAACAAAGAAAGAAGTTAGAAAGGTTATGGGTTTTTTCAGTTACTTTCGAAATTTTATACCTGCTTTAGCTGAAAAAGCACGGATAATAACTGATTTGACACGAGATAACATACCTACGAAGGTGCCTTGGGAGCAAAAGCATCAAGAAGCACTAGATAAGTTAAAGGATGATCTCAGTAAAGCTACACAGTTGCATACCATTGATTTCACTAAGGAATTTGGTTTAAGTGTTGACGCAAGTGCCACCGCGGTCGGGTGTTGCTTGTTTCAGTGGACCGAAGAAGGTCAAGAAAAACCAATTGCTTTTGCTAGCCTTAAACTTACAGATACACAGATGCATTGGTCTACAATTGAGAGAGAGGCTTTCGCAGTAATTTGGGCACTTAAACGATTCAAGTCATGGATATTCTTATCAAAGATAATCATTTATTCAGATCATAATCCTTTGTCTTATCTCACAGATGCAAGCCCTAAGAGTGCGAAACTGACTCGTTGGGCGTTAGCATTGCAAGAGTTTAACGTGGACTTTCGATATCGTCCTGGACGTCAGAACACGGTGGCTGATTTCCTCTCTCGGTTGTGACTCGGATGGTGAGGGGGGAAATGGCCCGACACACAAGGATCGAGCCCGCAAATTGTGTGGATAAGTTGACTAACTGATGTGTTTTGTTTTGGTTGTATATGCTGTATCGAGATGGAGTCTGGAGGCCCGGCTTGATCGTGATGACCCGTTCGAGATGGTGCTGAAGACGTGTCATCATCTGAGGGCGGAGGGAATGTCGCGGTCTACGCGGGTGCATGCATCAAGGGAAGAAAACCGACGCGTCAACAAGCTTGTTTACAACGCACGGAAAATTCTGCAGCAAGCTGTCAACATTAATTCGGTGCATGCAACAAGGATATACGTGTTCAGTAGGACTTTCCAGGGAAAAGTACAGTGACGTCACAGAACGTTCTGGAATCCGGGAGAACTCTATATAAGATAGACCTGATGTACATTGGGGGCCTTTTGACGAAGATTTGTAAACGTTGAAACATTGATCGTATAACGTTCAATTGAGACCAGCCAACCTGTGTGCTGTCTACGATTGTGATATTTGATAGACGAGTTGACTTACTCTACACTTAATCGACTTTATTTTTAAATAAAGATCTTTTAATAGTTCCTTCGTTGGTTCGTCGTTGCGATCGAAGGAGTCGACCGCGACAGTCACCTCATCTTACTTCCTCACCTTCTCTTTATCACCCCACCTCACCTCACTTTCTACGACCTTACCTTACACGCCTCGCCACGTCTTGGTTGCTATTGGACTGATATTGATACGTACTTCCTTAAAAACAGCAATGTCACTCGATCCCATCGGTAAATATCCTTGTGTGGGACAGTATAATAGCCATCGGTCAGGCCAGTGACATCAGTCTGGGCCTAATTGGCTGCCTCCTTCGTCAGCGCTCTTTGCAAACTCATTTGCTTAAACCTTATCTGCATAAATCGATGGAAGAGAGACCGGCGGGTGCGTTCTGACGGCGCCTTATGCCTCGCGTCTGTTCTGCTGTTTTGTCATTTCGGTAGAGCATCAAAAACGGATTTCAGCGCTCGGATTTTTCACAAGGATTGTCTTCGGTTAAAGATGCGGGGTTGTCGCAGTGTGTTTTGTACGCTGGGTCCCTTGTCATTGTCGGTGGTTGGGCTAGTTCTTCCCAGGCTGTGCAGGACCATGGGCCCCATAACTCAATTGAATTAGGCCTAAGTATGCATGTGAGTCTATTATTATTATTATTATTATTATTATTATTATTATTATTTTTTTTTTTTTTATTATTATTATATATTTATTTTTTTTAAACATCATTCGACAAGTTCTGGCCGCATGAAAGTTCCTATGAAGGCAACAGCATTGAAGCGTTGTATGGTGATTGACAACCGCTGGAGTAGATAACAAGTCTCCCTAGGGTCTCCGGTGGTTAAAGCTAAGTATCTCCCCAAGTCTTTTATAAGGGCCAATTATTATTATTATTATTATTATTATTATTATTATTATTATTATTATTATTATTATTATTATTATTATTATTATTATTATTTTAATTTTTATTACGAACATTTTTAACGCGGAAATGTGAATTTGAGGCGCGGCCTATGAATGTATGTATGCATGTAATGTATGTATGTATGCGTGTATGTATGTATGAATATATGTACAAGCAATTAATCATGTATGCATGTATGCGTGTAGGCTATGTAATGTATGTACGTATGAATGTATGTGTGTATGTGTGCATCATGTATGTATGTATGCTTGCATGCCTGTGTGTAGGCATGCGTGTATGTATGTATATATGTATGTATGTATGTATGTATGTATGTATGTATGTATGTATGTAGGTATGTATGTATGTATGTATGTATGTATGTATGTGTGCCTATGTGTGGATGTATGTACTTATGAATGTATGTATGTAAATATCTATGTATATATGCACATATGTAATTATGTACTATATATTTATGTAAGAATGGTCTTCCTCACTGTCAATACAGAGCTAGAGAAGACAAAACCTCGCGTCGCCGGTTGCATGTCATTCCTTTCGCGAATCAGCGTACCCCGTTGCATTGTATTGTATCAACATATGTATATATATCAAAGCATTTATGTAGCGCGTAGATAGGACAAGAAATCCGCGTCACAGCCCCACATATATAACGTTTAACGCGCAGTTTCGCAGCTCATAGTAATCGTTCTGATGACCTGGATTTCTCTGCTACGTTTTCAATTTTCTTTTCCATTTCATTTCGTGATCGTAATGAAAGTCCATCGGTCGTTGCTTTGATAAGCTAATGTCCGGACGACGAGACATTTTCCAATTGAAAGAAGACTTCGATGTCTAAGAAGAAATACTCGCTAAGGCTGATGATGTAATGTGGCTCGAATAAGAAGCGTTGCTTTCATCCCTGCGCTTTCTGATAACTTCGACAGCTTTTAGTAATGGCTAAGGCTGCTATAAGAGGAGGGAGCGCTTGAGCTCTCGACATGAATCTGTAGCTATCTGATCTGTGGTATTGCCAGTACCAAACCTGGAGAAAGGAGGAGGGCAACGCTAATCATCTTTGTTATTACACAGTGTCGTTAAAAAACAACTCGCCAACCAACACGTCGACAATCACATTTAAATAAACAAATGGCAGTTGTAATTAGTAGCTTCTGTTGCGCCGGTGTCTAATGCACAAGGCATCATCCGATGGCTCACCAAAACCAAACCGTAATCAGGTCAATATCCAGAAGATCAGTCCGCAAGACAGAGAGGCAGTCTATGGTGGATAAGCAATTTGAAAGAGGTTAGTCTTAAGTTGAGATTGAAATGACCCAAGCGACTGAGCAGAGCGCACAGACACAGGGAGATAGTTCTAAAGAGTAGGTCCAGCAACCGAAAAGCTCGTTCATCGAGAACAGTTCTTGTTTTATGTATGACCAGAAAAAGGCAACGAGACGACCTCGTTGAATAGTGATGAGATTGACTAACTCGAGGAAAGGTCGACTTCAATGGCGATGGCTGCCACAAGGTGTCGCTATACAATCAATCAATCAATCAATCAATCAGTCAATCAATCAATCAATCAATCAATCAATTTCTTTTTATTGGTCCAAAGAAACACAAGCAATACAAAGTCAATAAATTGGTTCATAAAGAGCATGTTCTAGAGGGAACAAAAGGGAAAGCCCAGAAGGGACAATGCGCGTAAATAATAATAATTAATCAACTAGCTGTAGGCCTGTTGTCGCTGTACGCTATCGAAGCAGCTTTGAGCTGGAACTCTAAAGATGATGTTATCTGTCGAACGTCGACGGGAAGCCATTATTTGGTTCCACGTGTATGCGTGGGCCCACCAGTGGGGGACTCTTCTAGCTCTCTGTGCATTGTTTTGATAACTGATGAAATTTTTGTCCTTAATGGCATCTAACATCCATATAGGTCAACGTTGATTGGTTTATGTGGAAGAGGCGCTATATAAATTTTTAATTACAATTACCTTAATGTCCGGATAGTTGGACACTGTAGAGTTCACTAGTCATCCCGTTTCCAGACTTTTACTTCGAAGGCATGCTTTTATCCGGGAAATTTACGGGCGCCCTCTGACTTACCATACCTCTGACTTACCATACCTCTGACTTACCTTATCTCTGACTTACCTTATCTCTGACTTACCTTACCTCTGACTTACCTTATCTCTGACTTACCTTACCTCTGACTTACCTTACCTCTGACTTACCTTACCTCTGACTTACCTTACCTCTGACTTACCTTACCTCTGATTTACCATACCTCTGACTTACCCTATCTCTGACTTACCTTACCTCTGACTTACCTTACATCTGACTTACCTTATCTCTGACTTATCATACCTCTGACTTACCATAACTCTGACTTATCATACCTCTGACTTACCCTATCTCTGACTTACCTTATCTCTGACTTACCATACCTCTAACTTGCCATACGTCTAACTTACCTTACCTCTGATACCTCTGACTTACCTTATATCTGACTTACTTCACCTCTGACTTACCTTACCTCTGAGTTGCCTTACCTCTGACTTACCATACCTCTGACTTACCTTACCTCTGACTTACCTTACCTCTGATTTACATTATCTCTGACTTACCTTACCTCTGACTTACCTTACCTCTGACTTACCAACCTCTAACTTACCATACCTCTAACTTGCCATACGCCTAACTTACCTTACCTCTGATACCTCTGACTTACCTTATATCTGACTTACTTCACCTCTGACTTACCTTACCTCTGAGTTGCCTTACCTCTGACTTACCTTACCTCTGACTTACCTTACCTTAAACCGCTATGGCTACTAGGGCCGTTAACATCGACTTCAAGTAACAAATCAACTGTTTCTCTTCGTTTCCTCTGATTGTTCAGTTGTAGATCCAAGGATATATTTTTCTCTGCAGCGTCAGACGTCTTCATATTTAGTTAGTTGCTGTTTAACGATGCTGCGTCATAAGAAAGATAATTGGCATCGCCCTCCTACTTTCTCTAGGCTTGGGACTGGCAATAACACAATATGTGGAGGGTATAGATCCAGAGTGTAACGAAATCTTATGGCAACAAATGCCATTAACGTCGATATGGTAATTATTGCAAATCCCGCCTGTAGTGAGACAGTCTAGTGACGGAGTTGACCTCTTTATAGAAGGACGTGTGCCATCTTGTAGATATCCTATAGGCGACGGCTTCTTGAGAGGAGTCTTTCTAGTCTCTGCCGATCATCTGCAGTGGTGAAACCCCACCAGGCAGGAGCCGCATACAGGAGTCTAGCAACCATTGTAGCTTCGGCAACCACGTGCATCGCCTCGGGCCGTAATCCATGTGCTCTCAAGATTCGGAGAGCGTAGAGGGAGCCAGCACAGGCCCCTAGTACCTCGTCAACATGGGAGGTGGCTCTCAGGTCACACCTGATATTGACCCCGAGAATCCTCATTAGTTCAACCCGCTCAACTAGTCCAATTGGTGGTGGAGGGTTGGCCAAACCTCGACGAGCGATGAGCATCTCCCTTGGACTTTGATTTGTTGAGCTGTAAGTGTTTCGTTCAGCCCAGGTTGAAACATTCTCTAGTTCTTCGTGGACAGAGTTTCTCATCAGAGAGCCAATGAGCAAGTCAGCAAACTTTACGATCTTGTTCTCTGGATGGACGGGCCGAAGCTTGCGTTCTTTAACTCCGCCACTGCTCGAATTCAGGCAGTGCCAGTCCCAAGCATGGAGAAAGGTGGAGGGCGACGCTAATCATTTTGTTATATGGCACAGTGTCGTTAAACAGCAACTAACCTAACCCATATAAGCATAAAACAAGGTAGCCGATTTGTAAAAGCTCTCGCCTTGTAACGTGGAGGGTATGGAATGGAGGCTTCTCCCTTAAAAAACAGCAATTGCGAGAGGACATTGACCAAGCCCTTCAATAATGCTATCAATTACAACAAACGAAATTTTAAATAACTTATGAAGGAATCCAGAGTATAACATCTTATGAAAACAAAGATCTTGACCTATTTAAAACATGTATATCAGTTCATTTTCTTGATTGCAGATGAATCGTTCCAGGTCGTCTTTGGTTTACATGCGTATTTTTCAGAGGTTTCTGGGTTCATGGTGTTAGTAGATATGTAGTAGATAATCTGCGGATAGGAATTCTGCTACCCGGCATTTCACTTTCTTCCCATTTAAAAGTAAAGCATAAACATACGAGTCTATAGTCTCTATACCATATCGCAATCAAGGCGCTGTTAAGAAAATTTATTATTTAGCATCCTGGACATTAATATAGTGAGATGTACTCCCTTAAAAGAGGTGTCCAAAAATCTCACTACGGTAACAGCCAACAAGGGCCACACCAGTGTCTGCTGCTTCGAGACATGTCTACCGAAAGCGCTTCAATCCATCCAGACGTTCTATCACGTCATCGTCCATCGACACGCTGCCTCTTCGACCCGTACGTACATCTATCGGACCATGTCGGACAACGGCGTAAATTTTTGATGATTCTGCGCAGAATCCGGGGTCCAGCGCTTGAGCGGTCCGGCGTCGGATGGGAGATGGACACGCACGGTGGTCATCGTCCGAAATTATTCGCAAATTAAATGGAAGGCTGGAAATTAAAGGCCGATATACGTGGGTGGTCATCATCGACGCCGGACAAATCGCCCCGGCGAGCGGTGACGTAATTTCACGCATGCTGACAAATTGGACACCTTTGTTTTGCGGACGTTGAATGTGATATGTTTAAGAAACGCACGGTGGGACAGAAATAGATGGCTCCTTCAGACACATTGATAGAAACGTAGGTAGATGAATAGATGGATGGATACAGATATCGTGGTGGGTGAGTGGAGAATGAGTGAGTGTGTGGATGGATGGATGAGTTGATGAATGAGTGGGTGAGTGGATGGATGGAAGGATCAGTGGATGAATGAATGAGTGGTTGGATGGAAGGGTGGACGGTTGAGTCAATAGCTGGATAGGTGGGTAGGCAGAGGGATAGGTGGATGGATGGGTGAGTGGATGGAAGGATGAGTGGATGAATGAATGAATGAGTGGATGGATGGAAGGGTGGTTGGTTGAGTCAATAGCTGGATAGGTGGGTAGGTAGAAGGATAGATGGATGGATGGATGGATGGGTGAGTGGATGGATGGATGGATGGATGGATGGATGAATGAGTGGATGGATGGAAGGGTGTTTGGTTGAGTGAATATATCTGGATAGGTGGGTAGGTAGAGGGATAGATGGATACATGGATGGAAGGGTGAGCGGATGGATGGATGGATGATGGATGGATGGATGGATGGATGGATGGATGGATGGATGATGGATGGATGGATGGATGGATGGATGGATTTATGGATGGACGGATGTATGCACAGCAGGACAGTGAGACGCAGTAGGTAGATACACAGACAGAGACGCGGACAAAGACAGACAGACATACATAGAAACCCAGAGCTGACCTCGCCAATGGCGATGGTGGGTGGGGGTGATTTTGGCGCCATAATGCAGCCATGCACGCATCAGTGCGCAACAGTTACGGCCAGCGGGGCGTTCCATCCTGCCAAAGCTGCTGCTGCTAATGCTGATGATGCTGAGATCGCCGAGCGAGACAATAAACCATCTCCGCGTCGCAGAGATGAGATTACGTTATAAACCGGTGCGATATATTGCTTGCGACTAGGTCACGTGCCTCTGAAATCCGTGCCGCGCATGCGCAAGGGCTCAGGCGCGGGGTGGAGGGTGGGTGACCCTGCCTTCAGCGAAAGCCAACGCCGTTGGAAAGACTCGGCCGCCTTTGAATCGCCGCCGGCTTACACAATCCGCCTTTGATAAGCCTACGCCGCCGCCTTTGATAAGCCGCTCCTGGCCTTTGAAAATCGCCGACGTCGATTTAACAAGCCGCCAACAGTTCCTTTAGTAAGCCGTCGCTTTTGTAAAGTCGCCTTTGATTAATAGGCCGCGGCCTTTGATACGATTACGTCGCCTTTGATAAGCCGACGGAGCCTTTGATAAACAGCCGCCGCCTTTTATAAGCCGACGGTGCCTTTGATAAGCCTTTGATAAGCCTTTGATAAGCCTTTGATAAGTCTTTGATAAGCCTTTGATAAGCCTTTGATAAACAGCCGCCGCCTTTGATGAGCCGACGGCGCCTTTGATAAGCCTTTGATAAGCCTTTGATAAGCCGACGCCGCCTTTGATAAACAGCCGCCGCCTTTGATAAGCCGACGGCGTCTTTGGTAAACAGCCGCCGCCTTTGATGAGCCGACGGCGCCTTTGATAAAGAGCCGCCGCATTTGATAAGCCGAGGGAGCCTTTTATAAGCCGATGCAGCCTTTGGTAAACAGCCGCTGCCTTTGATAAGCCGACGGCGCCTTTGATAAAGAGCCGCCGCATTTGATAAGCCGTCGGAGCCTTTGATAAGCCGACGCCGCCTTTGATGATCCGTGGCCGCCGCTGTCCGGCGGCTTATCATCACCGCAGAGCTAGAACGACTAAAAGCATGAAACATTTTCTTTTGAAAGAATCTTACCCATAAAACATATTTTTTTCTACTCACAGAGTCTAGTTTAGTGCGCAACTCGGCTCAAGATGTCTATTACCGCACTATGCTATCGACACAGTGTATTTGAAACTGTGCACTGATTAAGGGGTATACATTAATTGGGGCATATTATTTGAAATTCTATACTGACTTAAAAACTGGTATATTAATTGGGGCATATTATTTGAAATTGTATACTGACTTAAAACTTTGTATATTTATTTAATTGAAACTGGATACTGACTTCAAACTTGGTATATTAATTGGGGCATATTATTTCAAATTGTTTACTGACTTCAAACTTCGTATATCAATTGGGGTCCCAATGATGGACGACCGTGCGTCCTTTGGGGAACCTCGAAGGACCTTTCCCCTCTAGCGACCTCGTTCCAGTCACTCTCGCCAGTACTGATCCATTTGTCTTTGGCATCGATCATCCACACGTCTTCTTCTGCTCCTCCTCTTCCTCATATTCCTCCTCACTCTCTTTACCCGCTTCCTCGTCCTCTTCTACGTCTTCTCTCTCCCTCTCCTCCTTTTCTTCGTTATGGTCCTCCTACTCCTCAGAACGCCAACTTCAAACTTCCCCCATCGAAACCCTTCTCCTCTTCCTCCTCCTTCGCTTCCCATTCCTCTTTGTCCTATTCCCATGATCCTCCAAATTCCAACTCCTACAAAATCAGTCTTCTCCCCCCTCCTTCTGTCTGCCTGCTTGTCTGTATGTCGATCTATGTCTCAATACTGTCTGTCTGTATGTCTGTCTGTCTGTCTGTCTGTCATCTATCTATCTATCTATCTATCTATCTATCTATCTATCTATCTATCTATCTATCTATCTATCTATCTATCTATCTATCTATCTATCTATCTATCTATCTATCTATCTATCTATCTATCTATCTATCTATCTATCTATCTATCATCTATCTATCTATCTATCTATCTATCTATCTATCTATCTATCTATCTATCTATCTATCTATCTATCTATCTATCTATCTATCTATCTATCTATCTATCTATCTATCTATCTATCTATCTATCTATCTATCATCTATCTATCATCTATCTATCTATCTATCTATCTATCTATCTATCTATCTATCTATCTATCTATCTATCTATCTATCTATCTATCTATCTATCTATCTATCTATCTATCTATCTATCTACCTACCTACCTATCTATCTATCTATCTATCTATCTATCTATCTATCTATCTATCTATCTATCTATCTATCTATCTATCTATCTATCTATCTATCTATCATCTATCTATCATCTATCTATCATCTATCTATCTACTATCTATATATCTACCTATCTACCTGCATATATATCGTACGCTCTGAGTCTATCTCGATGTCTCTACATTGCCCTCTCTTCATCTGTCATCTTTGCTGAAGCTCTGCTGTCTCAACCGGTTGCGGCCGCAGACTAAAGAAATCTGAATGGATGGGAGAAAAGGAATGACATCAGGTCACGCAGAAATAAAAAAAACAGTAAAGGATATAGGGATAAGGAGAGAAGGGAAGAGGAGAGAAGGGGAGGGAAGGGAAGAAAAGGAGAGCGAAGGGAATGGAATGGAATGGAATGGAATGGAAGGGAAGGGAAGGGAAGGGAAGGGAAGGGAAGGGAAGGGAAGGGAAGGGAAGGGAAGGGAAGGGAAGGGAAGGGAAGGGAAGGGAAGGGAAGGGAAGGGAAGGGAAGGGAATCGAAGGTAAAGGAAGCGAAGGGAAGGGAAAGAAAGGGAAGGGAAGGGGAAAGAAGGGAAGGGAAGAGAAGGTAAGGCAAGGCAAAGGAAGGCAAGGGAAGGGAAGGAAAGGAAAAATAAGGGAAGGGAATTAAGAATTTGAAATATTAGGAATACAGGAGAGAGAAAAACTGAGGAAAATTACCAGAGAAGAACAGGAAGAAGACGTCACATAACGTTCAGAAAGAGGATGAGATTTGAGGATGATAATGGTAGGGGCGGGACGAGGAAGGATGAGAAGAGGACGAAGGAGGACGAGAAGAGGATAAAGGAGGATGGCAAGAGGATGAGAAGTGGACGGTGGAGGATGGCAAGAGGACCAAAGGAGGATGAGACGAGGACGAAAGGATTATTTAGATGAAGAAGACTGAAATAAGATAAAGGAGGATGAATGAGGATGACGAGGATGAGAAGAGGATGAAAGAGGATGAGCAGCGGACAATAAGAGGATTTTGTAGACGGGGAATGAATGAGAAGGGGATGAGTGAGGATGATGGAGGCAATATGGAGCCAGTTCGTTTCCTAATCCACTGGTCTACAATCCTTTGATGTTGACAGGACTACGGCATTAGTAGCTGCTAGCAGACATTGCTAGTAGCTAACGTACGATGCTAATAGCTAGTTGCCGCCGTTGGCGCCGACATAACAAATCGATCGATAAAGCTCGCCCGCACAAGCAGACGGACAGACAGATGGCCAAATGGAAGACAAGAAACAGGACAGAGGAATGGAAGGACAGACAGACAGACGGACAGACAGACAAACAGACGGACAGATAGAAAGACGGACAGACGGATGGACAGACAGACAGACAGACGGACAGATAGAAAGACGGACAGACGGATGGACAGACAGACAGATAGAAAGACGGACAGACGGATGGACAGACAGACAGATAGACAGACGGACAGAATGACAGACGGGCGGACAAAGAAGATAAAAAAGATAGACGGGCAGACACACGACTAGACAGAGACAGGGACAGACAGACAGATAGACAGACAGACAGACAGACAGACAGACAGACAGACATATAGACAGATAGACGAATATACGGACCAACACTCTTTGTGTTTAAAACCCAGCTCCACAGCCTTCCATCCTCATCGGCAGTTTAACATGACCTAACATGAAATAACCTATAACATAACATAAAACATGATAACATAAAATAGCATAAACATCAATAACATGACATAAAAATAAATAACCTAACATAACACAACAGGTATTCTAGAATCATACAAATATCGAGAGATAATAATAATAATAATAATTATAATAATAATAATAATAATAATAATAATAATAATAATAATAATAATAATAATAATAATAATAATAATAATAATAATAATAATGATAATAATAATAATATTAAAAATAATTATAATAAGAATAATAATAATAATAACAACGACAACAACCACCACAATCTGTCAATTTCTCTAGCGCCACAGTCCAAATGACAAAGTCCCCAGTTGATGGTCACAACCAATCACAATCCCAACAGCAATCACATCCCACAGTCACAAACCGGAAACAGACAAATCGAGCCCGACCTTCTTTACGACCTCAAATTTGGCGCGAATTTCAGCCGGCGTCAAATTGGCGCGCAATTTCAGACGTTCGTAGAGCAGACGACTTTCCACAACGACGCGCGAAAATTGCTTAAAGACCGCGAACGTAAAATTTCAGAATTGCCGCGAGTTTCCGTCTTAGGCAATTTTTCAGATCGCCGCCTCCGAGTTCCGCTTGCCTCGCTCGGTTCAGGGTAGAAGAGCGAGGCAAGCTATGGGCAATGTGGTTAGCGAAGACCGGGTGTAAACGCATTTTGGCCATTTGCTCGTCTTCCCAGAGTCGCGGGGAAACTGTTCTAAATGTCGATGTTGTCACACGAAATCAATTACTTGGGAGGCTAAGTAGAAAATCGTGTCGACGTTTTTGGAATGACGCATTGCGCGTCTCTCTCTCGCTTGCTCGCTGCTCTAGGACACGTTATGTGTATGTGTGTAGGTACTTATGCATACATATGCATACGTTTCGTCTGCATAGGCATATGTATGCAACATATAACGGCCCATTAATTGCAACACAGGTTCGATTGCTTTCTTCCTAAACTCTCACTCTCTCCATCCATCCATCCATCCATCCATCCATCCATCCATCCATCCGTCCGTCCATCCATCTATCCATCCATCCATCCATGCATCTATCTATCTACCTATGTAACTATCTAACTTTATATATACAGGGTGGCTCAATAAAAAATGACCCGCTGGACAAAATGCAATTTCTCGACAACCAATGGAGATTTTTTACTAAAATTTCAGGATTTACAGGGTTAAGATCTTTCAACAATCTCTAAAAATTTCACTGGAAAATTTTCATTGCTTCACAGATTACAACTGTTTAAATATTCTATACTGTATTTTAAAAATTACGCAGAAAAATGGACAGTCACTTGTATAGTTTTCAATGTCAACATCACCTTTCATTGTGAATTCAATTCAGAAATCTGCTAAAGAGGATTAAGAGGAATAAGGTCTGACGAGTTTTGATGGCCATTAGTCTTTGCCAGTGAAGACATTGCAGTCGGTGGCAATACAGTCTTGAGCCAACTTTGCCGTGTGAGCAGGAATTCAGTCCTGCTGGAAAATGAAACCAGACGGTAGAACAGACTTGCGGTCTTCAATGAGTCTGGGTGACAGAGTTTCAACGTAAAGTTTAGCATTTACTTTAGCCTTGTTTGGGATGAAGAGCAGTCATCCCTTACCGCCGTAACACAAGCCGGCAGAAACCATGTTTTGCCGGCAGACCAAAGGCAGTCATTCTGATGGTTAACCGGCGGGTTCAGATAAAAGTTTTTTTTCCATCAGTTGGCTCAAGACTGTATTGCCACGAACTGCAGTGGTTAAATTTTATTGGTATAGACGAATGGTCACCAAACTCGCCTGTCGTGGTCTACGCGGGTGCATGCATCAAGGGAAGAAAACCGACGCGTCAACAAGCTTGTTTACAACGCACGGAAAATTCTGCAACAAGCTGTCAACATTAATTCGGTGCATGCAACAAGGATATACGTGTTCAGTAGGACTTTCCAGGGAAAAGTACAGTGACGTCACAGAACGTTCTGGAATCCGGGAGAACTCTATATAAGATAGACCTGATGTACATTGGGGGCCTTTTGACGAAGATTTGTAAACGTTGAAACATTGATCGTATGACGTTCAATCGAGACCAGCCAACCTGTGTGCTGTCTACGATTGTGATATTTGATAGACGAGTTGACTTACTCTACACTTAATCGACTTTATTTTTAAATAAAGATCTTTTAATAGTTCCTTCGTTGGTTCGTCGTTGCGATCGAAGGAGTCGACCGCGACATTATTGGTGTCAGAAGTGGGATCATCGGTGTTGGATCCGGTGAAGAAGACGCGAGCCGACGGAGGAAGGAGTCAACCCGGAGGATCAAGAGACGGTCTGTTCCAGACAGCGAGCGGATCGAGACGCCTTTCTACCGTGGGAGACGGGTGAATCGGCATACGACAGTCGGACGGACGAAGTGCGTCGTTCGGCTGAGACAGCAGAAGACAGCAGTCAACATACGGGTAAGATCCTAGGTGTTGTCGTGGCTGAGAAGGAGAAAAGAGAGTGGAGTTGCAGCCGAGTGGGAGGCAGCCATTATTTCTCTTTCAATATCTGCTGATTATTTCTTTGAAATTTGATCCATTGTTGTGATCGAGGCCAGACTTGCGTGAGCTTGTATAGTTTTTGCGTACTTGGCGAGTGTACTTCTTTGGATACTGCATAGTTGCACTTTGGGTTGTGGAATTTTCCTTTTGTGTGGCGGGTTTGCGCGTGGTGTCTGTTTTTTTTTGTTGATTGTTGTTGACTGACTGTTTGTAAAAATGGAAGCGTTGACAACAGAGATGCAAGCGAATATTCGCAAAATGTCGTCTGAGCGCCTTAGGGTGTATCTTATGAAGGCAGGAAGGGACGAAGATGATGTTATGTCATGGGATCGAAATCAATTAATGGAAGAATGGGCCATGGAGATTGGAAAAGAGGAAGAGGAATTTAAGGGTAGTCCAATATCTCCAACAGGAGTGGATTACGAGCTGCAGAAGCGCCGTCTGGAGTTCGAAATCCGTAAATATGAAGAACAAAAGAAAGAACAAAGGGAGAAGGAAGAAAGAGAAAGGGAGGAACGGAAGGAGAAGGAAGAAAGAGAAAGGGAGGAACGGAAGGAGAAGGAAGAAAGAGAAAGGGAGGAACGGAAGGAGAAGGAAGAAAGAGAGAGGGAGGAACGGAAGGAGAAGGAAGAAAGGGAGGAAAAGAGGAGAGAGGAAGAAAAGAAGGAACGGAAAGAGAAAGAAGAAAGAGAAAAGAAGGAACGGAAAGAGAAAGAAGAAAGGGAGAGGAAGGAAAAGCAGGAAGAACGAAATGTTAGAGATTCTTTAGCAAGTCGTACTAAGCGTTATAGTGATGCCCTCAAGAATATTCTTTGGAAATTTCCTTCCGACCCTATAGAAATTCCAGGTTTCTTTGATCACTTGGATGGTTTGTTTAATGTGTATGAGGTGGATGAAGATGTTAGAGCAAAATTATTGCTAGCCATTTTAAGTGAAAGAGCTAAGGCATTAACCATGCGCCTTACTGAGGCACAGCTCCATGACTACAAATTCCTGAAGGAGTTTTTGCTAAGGGAGTTTAAGATAAGCCCTTCAAATCTTAGAGCCCGATTTTGGTCGTTGCACAAAGCATCGGACGAATCATTTACGATCTATTCATCCAAATTGCGTGTGGCTCTTATGTATTATTTGAAAAGTAGAAAGATAACTGATGAGTTTGATAAACTTGTAAGTTTATTGGTTGCGGATCGGCTTAAGGAGTCCTTGTCGAAGGCTTGTTTAGATTATATCTTGGCCCAAGAAAAAGAGGAGTGGTTGAGCTGTGAAGACATAGCTAATGCGGCTGACATTTATGTAGCGTCGCATGATGGTGGGAATGACTTAGTATGCCGTAGTCATCCGACACCGAAGTATAACAATTGGATGAGAGGTCAACCACATGTTCAAGTCAATAACCAGACAGCTCAACCCAAGTCTCCCAAACCGGAAATAAGGGGTGAAGCCAAGATAGGTGCGAGGGTGTCTCAGGAGGAGGCCAAGGTAAAGGGTCTCTGTTTCCTATGTCATCAGAAGGGTCATAGGGCAAGGGAGTGCCAGACCAAACCAAGTTCTAAAAAGGTGAGTACTTGTATATTTGGGAACCCAACTGAAGAAGTGATCGACTTAGTTGTTGAGAAGGTCAACGTGTTGCATGAGATACCTGAACAGGTAAAGCAAGGGAATTTATTGGATAATTCTAAACCAATAGGGTTGGAAACTGCTGTAAGGGTATACGAGAATAGTATTGATGGATTACACGAGAGGTCGTATATCAATGTACAGATTGAAGATCTCCCTTCTCAGCCAGCATTATCTGATTCAGGAGCAGAAATTTGTTGTATTGATAAGAAATTAATTGAGTCACTAAACTTACCCGTGATTAAACGGATTAATATAATTGGTTTTCAGGGAGAAGGATGTAAGGCAGATGTAGTATACCTACAAATGAAATTAGCTAATTCAATGGAAGGAACGACAAACATTGCGCCATCTTTGTGCGTCATGTTCGCTGCAGTCCCTGAACTAAATGAACGGGTTATTCTGACACCCCATGTTGTGGACCTATTAAGGGATAGTTCGCAATATGTAGTGATGGTAGCTGGCGTAGATCGATGTGTTCAAATAAATAAAGGGGCAGAAGAAGATAACTTAGAAGTTAATATCGAGAAAAGTAACAGCAACGAATCCTTGCCGTCAGAAGTGAATGAATATTCTCAGGAGCAACTAGTTGATGATTCAGATAATTTTCTTGATGTTGAGTCAACAGAGTTCAAGTCTGATGAGGGAGTAGCGAATAATGATACTTTATTGCGTGAGCAACAGAATTGTCACAATCTTATATCTTGCTGGCAACAAGCGAGACAGAATAAAAATAATTTCTTTATAGATAATAACCTCCTGTACCACAAAGGGGAAATTATGGGACATAAGGTTAATCAATTATGTTTACCGGAAGATAGAATCGAGGTTGTCTTGCGAGTAGCACACGATGCCCCATGTGCTGGGCACATGGCTTTTAAGGCAACGAGAGCCAGGATCAAATTAAACTTTTGGTTTCCAAGAATGGATGAGAGGATTCGCGAATATTGTGCGTCTTGTCAAATTTGTCAACTAAGAACTCCAGTTAAAGTGGCAGATCGAGTCCCGATCACTCCTATTCCGAGGGCGGATGAACTCTGTTTTAACCATCTAAATATGGATTGTATTGGCCCTATGGTAGTGACTGGAGAATCCAACAAATCGAAACCCCAGTACAATTATGCTCTGGTTCTGGTGGATAAATTTTCTCGTTGGCCGATGGCGTATCCTCTTAGATCGCTGAATGCAAAGGGAGTTTGTGAAGCTCTGTTGCAAGTTTTTACAACTTTTTCTATTCCAAGGATCATCAGTTCTGATTGTGGTACCAACTTTACCAGTCGTTTGACGAAAGAATTCTTGCGGCGAATGGGTTGTAGTCCCAGATTTAATACCCCTGGACATCCTGAGGCAGCTGGATTGGTTGAAAGATGCAACCAAAGCTTGAAAACCATGATCTTTAAGCTTGCTCAATCTGATCCTCGTGGATGGCACCAATTGTTACCGTTTGTTCTGTGGAGCCTTAGAGAAAAACCTTCAGGCACGACTCATATTTCGCCATTCACTATGGTTTATGGAACTCTTCCTCGGGGTCCACTTAGTGTGTTGAAGGAATCGTGGGCTGGCGAACGAAAAGTACCTCTTAACTTAGGTAAATCACCCGAAGAGTATCTCCAATCACTGAAGGAAAACCTCGAATTCGCGAAAGTTTATGCAGATTACTATAGTGATATAGAAACCAAGCGGTATGCAGATTATTATAACTTGCGTAGTACTGACAGAAAATACGAAGTTGGAGATAAAGTAGCAGTATTAGCACCAGATTTTGGTAGTTCTAAATTTTATAGTCGATGGCAAGGACCTGCTACCGTAGTCAAGGTTAAATCCCCATATTCTTATATAGTAGAAATAGAGGGAAAACAAAGACATTTACACGCAAATAAGATCAAGCGATACCATGAACGACTCGAACAAGCGATGATCAATAGCTGTTCAGTAATTGTTGATCAAGATGAAGAATTTGGTATAGTAGAGGTTGTAGATCAGGAAGAACGTGAACAAATAAGCCCGAGTAAGCGAATTGATCCTCTGATTATAGCGCATCTTTCGCAAGAGGAACAGAAGCAACTTTTTGAAGTTTTGGATCGGCACACGGCAGTATTTGTGGATAAACCTGGGTATTGTCCAGTATTAGAACATGAAATTAAGATAACTCATGATTTCACTCCTAAGCGTTTAAGGGCATATAAAGTACCTGAGCTACTTAAACCTGAAGTACAACGCCAGATAGAAGAAATGTTGGCATTAGACATCATTCGACCATCGAAAAGTGAAATGGCCAGTCCGGTAGTTTGCGTTTTAAAGGGACCCAAAGGTCAAAATGGCGTTCGATTGGCAATTGATTATCGCCATGTTAACAAATATTCTCTAGGTGATTGTTACCCGACCCCAGACATTGCTGACATCTTACAAAAGGTGGGACGGGCAAAGTTTATTAGTGTTTTCGACGCGAAATCGGGGTATTGGCAAATTCCAGTTCGGAAAGAACATCGATGGCTTACAGCATTCGTATGTGATGCAGGACTTTTTGAGTTCACAAGAATGCCGTTTGGACTCAAGTCCGCTAGCAATACCTTTATTCGTGCTATGACCCAAGTTTTACATCCAGTGCGAAGTTTTACCGAACCATTCGTCGATGATATGGCAGTGGTTTCAATGAATTGGAATGACCATTTAGAACATCTAGAGAAATTCTTGCAAACTATTGAGGAAGCAGGACTCACTTTGAATTTAAGAAAATGTAATTTTGCACAAAACAGAATAAAGTTTGTTGGCCATATAGTAGGGTCAGGTTGTATTGAACCTGATCCAGGTAAGATCGCTACGATCAATGATATCCATCCTCCAACAACAAAGAAAGAAGTTAGAAAGGTTATGGGTTTTTTCAGTTATTTTCGAAATTTTATACCTGCTTTAGCTGAAAAAGCACGGATAATAACTGATTTGACACGAGATAACATACCTACGAAGGTGCCTTGGGAGCAAAAGCATCAAGAAGCACTAGATAAGTTAAAGGATGATCTCAGTAAAGCTACACAGTTGCATACCATTGATTTCATTAAGGAATTTGGTTTAAGTGTTGACGCAAGTGCCACCGCGGTCGGGTGTTGCTTGTTTCAGTGGACCGAAGAAGGTCAAGAAAAACCAATTGCTTTTGCTAGTCTTAAACTTACAGATACACAGATGCATTGGTCTACAATTGAGAGAGAGGCTTTCGCAGTAATTTGGGCACTTAAACGATTCAAGTCATGGATATTCTTATCAAAGATAATCATTTATTCAGATCATAATCCTTTGTCTTATCTCACAGATGCAAGCCCTAAGAGTGCGAAACTGACTCGTTGGGCGTTAGCATTGCAAGAGTTTAACGTGGACTTTCGATATCGTCCTGGACGTCAGAACACGGTGGCTGATTTCCTCTCTCGGTTGTGACTCGGATGGTGAAGGGGGGAAATGGCCCGACACACAAGGATCGAGCCCGCAAATTGTGTGGATAAGTTGACTAACTGATGTGTTTTGTTTTGGTTGTATATGCTGTATCGAGATGGAGTCTGGAGGCCCGGCTTGATCGTGATGACCCGTTCGGGATGGTGCTGAAGACGTGTCATCATCTGAGGGCGGAGGGAATGTCGTGGTCTACGCGGGTGCATGCATCAAGGGAAGAAAACCGACGCGTCAACAAGCTTGTTTACAACGCACGGAAAATTCTGCAACAAGCTGTCAACATTAATTCGGTGCATGCAACAAGGATATACGTGTTCAGTAGGACTTTCCAGGGAAAAGTACAGTGACGTCACAGAACGTTCTGGAATCCGGGAGAACTCTATATAAGATAGACCTGATGTACATTGGGAGCCTTTTGACGAAGATTTGTAAACGTTGAAACATTGATCGTATGACGTTCAATCGAGACCAGCCAACCTGTGTGCTGTCTACGATTGTGATATTTGATAGACGAGTTGACTTACTCTACACTTAATCGACTTTATTTTTAAATAAAGATCTTTTAATAGTTCCTTCGTTGGTTCGTCGTTGCGATCGAAGGAGTCGACCGCGACATCGCCAGTCCCGACTCCCGAACCTGGAGAAAGGAGGAGGGCAACATTAACTGCCCCAGCAGCCAGAAGATGTCCTTAAACACCGGAAACTAATACTCTAAAGGCACAAAATTGACGGCTTTTTATTTATGTGACCGGTTTGAGGCCACCGTAAGATTAGAGGCCAGCACAAGGCCATGGGTGAAAGTAGTGACTGAACGCCTCTATAAGGGATGAAGCAAGTGTTACTAGCGACAGACGACGTCTCTGGATATTTCAGTGGCGCTACAAAAATAAGGCTAATAGAAGAAAATAAGATCAAAGGGCCAGTATAAGGCCAGTGGATGAAAATAAGGTTTAAGTGACAGTATAAGGCCAGCGGAGGATAACAAGGCTTATAAATGTGTCAGTATAACGCCAGAGAGCCCGGCATTCACCCGACTCGTGATTTGAAGAAAAGCGGCGGAAACAATTCATTCATTCTTCCACAAAAACAAACACATATATAAGAAGGTAAAATAAGGCCAGAGGAACATTCAAAGGCCATGGAGGGCCAGAATAAGGCCAAAGGCGAGCACACGGTTGGAAACAGAGGCAGCCAATGAGTCGTGATTTGAAGAAAGCCGGCGGAAACAGTCGAGGACGAGACATAGAAGCAATCATTCCTGATTTTCTCCTTCAATTCGACTGCACACCCCCTCCGTCCTTACCTCCCTCCCGTCCCTATCATCGGCGCCTATGACTCATTTTCCATTGATGACATTGCAGCGCCAAGATGCTCCGGCTACTGAAACTGAGGACGGTGGAAGGCGATAGGACGATCGCACCGCACAGGGTACGATGACAGTCGCACGGCGTGGGATAAGATCCTTCGCTCAAACGCACTCGTTTATTGTTGATATTGTTTTACCCGATGTACGCACGATATCTCAGGATTCTAAAACCTAGGAATGGTATTTTACTTTGATGGTGGCAACTCAACCTTTATACCTCTGTATTATAATTATCATTATAAGCAATTTTTATTGTTATCATTGTTATCGTGTTGGGTGTGGCCATTGCTGTATGGCCATTGGCGTATTGCTATTGGTGTATGGCTACTGGCGTATTGCTGTTGGTGTATGGCAACTGTTGAATAGGTATCGGGTGATGTGAATGGTTGAATGTATCTCTTCCGTGAGACTCCTTCTGCATCTGAGCCTCGGTTGATTGTTTACGGATTGTTGATGCTTATGTGTACTATGTGTGTACATAGAAACGTACGTATGAACGTACGCACGTATGTATTCTCTATCTATGTATGTATGTATGGATGGATGCAAGTATGCATGTATGTATGTATGTATGTATGTATGTATGTATGTACATACATACATACCAGTATGTATGTATGTATGTATGTATGTATGTATGTATGTATGGATGGATGCAAGTATGCATGTATGTATGTATGTATGATTGTATGTATGTATCTATCTATCTATCTATGTAAGTATATACGTATGCATATTTGTATGTATGTATGTGTTTATGCATGTATGTATTCAGGTTTTCAGGTATATATGTATGTATGTAGTCATTTATGTATGTATGTATGGATCCATGTATACATGCATGTACGTATAAATGTATGTATGTGTTTATGTATGTATGTATGTGTGTATTTGTATGTAGGCCTATCCATGTTTCTGTTGCTTCTGCGTCTATTTCTTCCTTCGGTAGGCCTAATTCTACTC
>OY744614.1:46426688-46471688 GCA_963556255.1 Allolobophora icterica | reverse complement strand
GGGACAGACAGAAACACGTAGAGGCAGACAGCCAGACCTAGGTTACAGACAGACGGCCAGCCAGCCAGCCAGACCGCCAGACAGGTAGACAGACAGACAGACAGACAGACAGACAAACAGGATGACGGACAGATCATTAAGCGGACATCCGAACAAAGAGGCAGACAGACAAACAGATAGACAAACAGACAGATAGACAAACAGACAGATAGACAGACAGACAGACAGACAGACGGATGAATCGGATCCGTCAATTGATGGTTGAACAGTGGGGCATCTTCTGGAAATAGATTGAGACCGGACGGACGGGGGTTGGGGGTTGAGAGATGCATTTCCTCGTGAGCCGTCCATTGAGGCCGACATAATGGCTAGGAAATTACTTCGCCAGAAATCGTTCGTTTCCCATCTGGACACCTAAGCTGTACATCCCGTCGCCGATGGTCTCCAGAAACGGCAATATTGATGGTCGTCGCGGAGGAGGCTTAGGGCTTCTGCCTCTCTCCCCTTTCTTCCGGTCGGCTCTCTCAAGCCCCCGATTCATATCGTCGCGATATTGCGGCCTCTCTGTAACCCTCTCGCATTCCCGGGTTTCGTCTGCGCCCCGGTCGGTTTTGTTGGCTAGCTTTTGTTGTAAGATTCTGCAGCTGAGAAGCATCCTATCCCTGGTACAATCGACGATGTTTTCTCGGCATTCTTACAGGTGAATTGGAGAGCTCGGTGGCTGCATGAATGGATGAATGGGTGGATGGGTGGATGGATGGATGATAGGGTGTCTGGGTGGGTGACTGAGTGGGTGGTGTGGATGGTTGATATTGGGATGAATGGATGGAATATATTAGAATGGATGGATGCATTGATGGATTAGGATGGATGGATTATCATTGATAGATGGACTGATGGCTTGATTGACTGATGGCTGAATGGTTGGTTAGATGGATGGATGGATGGATGGATGGATGGATGGATGGATGGATGAACTGATGGATGGATGGATGGATGGATGGATGGATGGATGGATGGATGGATGGATGGATGGATGGATGGATGGATGGATGGATGGATGGAAAGACGGACGGAGGATGGATGGATGGATGGATGGAAGGAAGGACGAACAGATGGGTGGATGGATGGAGGATGGATGGATGGATGGATGGATGGGAGATGGACGGAGGATGGATGGATTGATGGATGGAAGGAAGGACGAACAGATGGGTGGATGGATGGAGGATGGATGGATGGATGGATGGATGGATGGATGGATGGATGGATGGATGGATGGATGGATGGATGGATGGATGGATGGATGGATGGATGGACGGACGGATGGATGGATGGATGGATGGATGGATAGGTGGATGGATGAATTGATGGATAGATGGATGGATGGGTGGATGGACGGATGGACGGATGAATAGATAAGTTATATATACACACGTATTTATGTGTACATATGGAGATGGAGTGAAGATCGGAGGAAGGTTCGGTCGGCATCTGACCTTCTGACTGACTTGGGCTGAGAGCATCTGTCGAAACTGACCTAAACTCGAACGGACAGATTATCTGAAAGGTTCTGAGAGTTAGAGAGACACAGAGAAAGAGAAACAGACAGACAGAGACATAGGTAGATAGAGAGACACCATTAACGTTGACATCTCTCGTTCTTCTTCCTGTTCTTCGTCCCGTTCTTTTTCTGATCAGTTTTTCCATCAGTTTTCTCGTTCTTCTTCCTGTTCTGCGATGTTCTCTTCTGTTTTCTGCTTCGTGTTCTTGTCCACATCTGGACAACCCCCCAAACGCGACGCAGCGCTCTTGAATAAGTTGGTGCCCTGCTCTTAGCTTCGAGTAGTCCTGTATAAATTTGGGGTTTACGAATATGGTAACGATTATTGTCCATCTCGTTCCAATTGTTGTGAAAATTGTGATTCTTCCTAATTTTCCTATGTTCCTTCTTTCTTTCCAGTCATTCAGGAGTTTCTTCTTCCGGACTTCGGTAAGTTTCATTCTTGAATTAGTATAATCACATAACTTTTCAAAACGAATTTTGCAGAAGTATTAGTAGTCACTTTTTTAAAAGCCAGTAGCTCGCAAATTTTTCACACACTCTAGTTCACATCTTGTATAATGTAGTGGTTAGCGCGTTGGACCGTCAATAGAGAGGTCGGGGTACCAATCCCAGCCAGGACAGAATTCGGTTTTAGATTTCTGCTCCACCTGCACCCCATAGTATACTCAGCTATAATGAGTACGCTGACCGCAGACTGTCGGTGGGAAGATGAGACGGCAAGGGAGAGTACTGGCCACTCGCCCTCATATTCCGAGGCTAAGAAAATGAAGTCGCTGACACTTCATACCCATGGCTGCCTCTCGCATTAGCTCAAAGAACTGTTCTTCTTCTTCTCAGGTTCATTTCAATAGGCTTGAAAGAGAGAACTCAAAAGGTAGTAGTTTCCGAATATGCCACAAAAAGTTCTTCCGAAACTTCAAGTTTTTATCTTAATGAGCTAAATATGCATTGCACACAACGATGGCGCAGTGCTCATAGTGGCGTCATCCGCGGGGACAAAGAAGAGAAGGGTTTGTCACCCTCTGGAATGTACCGCCCCAAGCCATAGTTTTCTTTGTTCCTATTGTGGCCTAACTCGTCTGATTCTATAGTAACACGTCTGTTCCTATAGTAACTTGTCTGTTCCATGGTAACTGGATTGCTCCTAAAGTAACTCGTCCATTTCTATAGACTACAGTAACTGGTCTGTTCCTATAGTAATACGTCTGTTCCTATAGTAAGTCGTCTGTTCCATGGTAAGTTGGATTGCTCCTATAGTAACTCGTCTGTTTCTATAGTAACTGGTCTGTTCCTATAGTAACTGATCTGTTCCTATAGTAACATGTATGTTCCTATAGTAACCTGTTCCTATGGTAACTGATTTGTTCCTATTGTAACTCGTATGCTCCTGTAGTAATTCGTCTGCTCCTGCAGTAACTCGTAGCTTAAGGGGCTGCTCTTCTTCTCTGATCATAGATCTGGTTTGGCGAAGTCCCTCGAGCGAGTTTCCCTACTTCGGCAACACTCTTACCAGGCGATCCAAATACATGGTAGATGACGCTCGGAGAATCTACCTCGACGGCAACTGCGCTCTGCAGAGAGGACTCGTCAAGAGCTTCTACATGTTTGTCCAATCCGTCCCCGGAGTGATCGATTCGTGGCTTCGAATCCAGATCTGGAGACCGGTCGACGTGGAGAAGCCGGAGAAGAAGTTCCAGTTGGTCTGGGAACATCGAGTTCTTGTCGACATGGAAGTCTTTCCAAACGGAGTCGTTCACCAGGTTTAGTTTCTAAATAAATACTCGTTGATCCAACGATGCTCAATTGTCATTGCACGTTTTTTTTTATTAAATATGTAATTGTAATTGTAATCTGACATTTATAAGGCGCCACTATTAAAAAAACTCATCATTGGTGCTCCCGACCCGAACCAGTGAAATTACTGTCGAATAATACAGACTTCAGACGCTTGCGAAACTGTGGAAGGAACAAACCGAGGAGCTCGAGCCGCAGCTCTCGAGAAAAGCGATTCCAGCTGGTGGGTCGAACATAGGCAAAGCTTCTGGACTGAGCTGTAGTAGTATGCATACGAGGGACAGTCAGGAGTCCATGGGCAACCGACCGAAGGGTGCCACGACCCGGGACCGAGGAGACTGAAATGCAGAAGTCCCTGAGGTATGATGGAGCAGAGCCAACAAGACTGTTTGACGCTTATGGGAAAGACAATACATCCATCCATCCATACATACAAACAAACATATGTCCATCAATCCATAAATACACATTTATTTATTTATTTATTTATTCCGGATATTTCTATAGCGCCTCTCGAAGTCAACTACTACTCAGAGGCGCTCCCGACTACAGCATTTGATACTGTGCCGGAATTTTCACGCCGAAGCGCCACGAGCAATTGCGAATGAAGGACTTGCCCAAGGTCCGTACTTAGAGGCTAGAGTGGGATTCGAACCTGCAACCCTCCGGTCACAAGGCGCCGAACTTACCACTGAGCCACCACACATACGTACATACATGCATACATACAATAGATACATAAATACATACATACATACATACCCAAATACATACATACATACATCGATACATACAAACATACATACACACATGCATACATTACATTATACTCTTACATTCATACATCGATACATACGTATACATTGCAGTTCATCGTGAACTCTTCTCACGTTGCCGTTGAGACGGGCGACGTGATTGGCTGGACCTTCGAAGAGGAAACGAATGGACCAATAGGGTTCGACCCTCTGCCCCAGACGAAGACCTTCTTCCGGACCCTGACTTCGAGAGACTTCCCGAGGCTCGGACTCGTCTACGAATTTGAGCCTGAGCCAATGAACGCGGCTTTCTCAGTGGCCGTTGAAGTCATTGACTACGACGTCTGTATCAGATGCGATGACAACACTCTGCCTCTGGAGCCATTACGTACGACCACTATGACTCTACCAGCTGTCTCTGTATCTGTCTCTCTGTGTCTGTGTCTGTATTTGTCTGTGTCTAGCTGTGTCTGTGTGTGTGTCTGTCTGTGTCTCTCTCCGTCTGTACATATCGCTTCTCTCACTTTGTCTGTTTGTCTGTCTATCGGTCTATCTATCTATCTATCTATCTATCTGTCTGTCTGTCTGTCTGTCTGTCTGTCTGTCTGTCTGTCTATCTATCTATCTATCTATCTATCTATCTATATCTATATCTATCTATCTATCTCTCTATCTCTCTATCTATCTATCTATCTATCTATCTATCTATCTATCTATCTATCTATCTATCTATCTATCTATCTATCTATCTATCTATCAATTCATCCATCCATCCATCCATCCACCAATCCATCCATCCATCCACCAATCCATCCATCCATCCGTCCACCCATTATCCATTCATTCATCCATCCATCCACTCACTCACTCACCCACCAACCCATTCATCCATCCATACATACATCCATCTTCTATATATATATATATATATATATATATATATATATATATATATATATATATATATATATACCAGTAGATGTATATGTAAGTATCCACGCAAACATGCATATTTGAGTATTATGTATTTACATAGTATTATAATATGCATATATATGAGGGCATAGGCAGATATATATACGCATACAAATGGGTATATTATATATGTTTTAATACACAAATTTGCTGCTTCGGGCAATACGTGGTTGCCTTAGCCAGTAGTTATGTTTTGTTGTCGTTTTCAAAATTCGATCCTTAGCCTCATTATTATTTATTACGTAATAACGGAACTGTCCGCCTGCATTATGACTTCCGGTGTACGCTTCACTTGGCGCTATATCATCAAACAGGGCAGCAGCAGCAGCAGCAGCAGAAGCAGAAGCAGAAGTAGCAGGAACGACAGCCGCATCAGAAATAAATAGCATCTCCTGCACTCAGATATGGATGTGTATTTGCAATGTGTATATTATATTACATACCTCAGTTGTAGTGTAGTGGTTAGCGTACTGGACTATCAATCGAGAGGTCGGGGGTTCAAATCCCAACCAGGGCGGACATTTGGTTTGAGAGTTCTACTCCACCGGCGACCCATAGCCAACTCAGCTGTAATGAGTACACTGACCGTACACTGCCGGTGGGAAGATGAGACGGCGAGGGAGAGGACTGGCCACACGCGTTCATATGCCGAGGCTAAGAAAATGAAGTCGTTAACACTTCACACCAGTTGCCGACTCTCAGGCCTATAGGGGACTACTCTTCTGTTTCTATATATAAGCCTAGGTATAAATGTAACATATACACATACATGTTCATCTCCAATTCTCCATATACTAGCACATATTCGCATACATATTCACATACACTTACAAATTCATATATAATATATAGATATAAATTTGTATATATATGCGCATCGATATACATATAGGCCTATATGTATATTTATATAAACATGAGAAAATTGTTGTCATGGAAGGAGGGCGTATACGTGGTGGCCCTTCTGCGCCCTTGTCTCCCTGCATATCTTGGCCGTCCATCCCTTCGACGATGTCCCTCTGAGCTCAGCTGGCAGTGGCCCCCGAATATAGAATCGGCATTTTACGCAACAGCGCGTCTAAAGTCTTAATTCGCGCTGAGACTCCCGCGACAGTCGTTGGACTTTACTCCACGGACGCCATTTAACGATCGCTGCTCTTGGACACACTAAGCCGGATTAGCTGAGACTCCCGGCGCCGCCGGCGAGTAATGCGTAGGATCATCGCTTGTGCATCATTATAACTAGTCAGACGGAAAGCGTAAACACGAGAGTCTAGTTTAACACTGGAATCTGCTCCAAGGCAAATGCTAACTGGTTATTTTATCTGGTTATTTCCATCGTTGGCCCTGCAATCTGGAATGGGCTCCCTGTAGCGCTTCGCTTGGTCCCAAGCACTCATTCTGCCACATTTTATTCAAATCTCAAGACTGTACTCTTCAGCCGGGGTTGGGTCGGGAGTGCTTCTGAGTAGATAACCTTGAAGAGGCGCTATATAAATTCTCCATATGAATGAATGAATGAATTTTAATGCAATTAATTCTAGATTATTTTCCAATACGAATTAAGGTTTAATTTATTTTATTTTATTCTAGTTTAACTCTAAAATCTAGTCTAATACGAATACTAAAATTCTTTTTTAATGCTACTCATTCTGTTTTAAGGCTAAAATCCCTTCCAGTGCAATTGCTGATTCTTCCGTGATTTTGTACAGATCAAGAAGAGGAGATTTTGCCCGGCGATTCGCCAGGGCACGTTCACAAGGACTCGGATCTCGCCAACTTAAAAGATCCATCACCAGAACCTTGTGAGCTGCATTCTTTTGTTATTACGCATTTATTAAACGCCTCTATATAATGATCAAGCATCAGACGATGACGCTGAGCAATTGTGAGTAAAGAACTTGCTCAACGTACCTAAGCAGTGACCATCTGAGGGGAGGAGACTCGAATCCGTACTCTCCGTGTTACAAGGAGGACGCTCTAGCCAATCTGTTACCGTGTGTCACAAAGTGTTGCACTGTATAGCATCGCGTTGCATTTCATTGCAACGGATCGTATTGCATTTGTTAATCTATATATCGAAATCAGGGGCGCCCAGGGCATGAAAGCCTTCAGGAAATACGTGGGGCCATTCATATATTACGTACGCATGGAGAGGGAGTAACTCAAATGCATGTGCTTGCGTATGCTTGCGTATGGGTCTACTGATAATGTACGTACGCATAGGAAACGAGGGTGAGGGTGGGGGTAAAACGTATAATTTGTCTATATTGGCCTTCAATTGATTGGCCGTTAAGTGAGCCAGAGTTCAGCAGGGCTGTTACAATAGTGGTAAACTAAGAGGTGAGTACACGCTACCGGTTAGTTTTCCGAAATAAATTAGAGGTGAGTATACGCTACAGTATTTTGGGAGTATACACTACAGTATTTTAATATAAATCAATTTAAATATTTTGTGAGGTGAGTATACGGTCGCTAGAGGTGAGTATACGCTGTATACCCGCGTGTATACCCTCAACTACAGTCCTGGAGTTCAGTCTTTTCAGCTATCAGGTACTACCAGGGCAAGTAGGACTGTGCGCAGTCTTGCGGGCTGATATTCTGGATATTGACGTGATTACGGCTTGGTTTTGGTGTGCCATCGGTTGATGCCTTGTGCATTAGACACCGGCGCAACAGAAGTAACTAATCACATTACATTGCAAAAAAGTCAAGTCGCAGACACCAGCTCATTCACAGGCGCTTAGTCAACACATAATCTGCAAGTGCTCTCTCTCCTCTCTCATCTGTCTCGTCTCTCTGGCAGTCGGACATTACTTTATGGACAACACCTCTGACTTGACACAGCGCTCTTGAATAAGCTTCTGCTCTGCACTTGTTTTGGAGTAGCGCTTTACAAATTTGAAGCTTACGATTACGATTATGGTAGTCACTTGTATGCCACCTTCGGGTCCTTACCTCTGAACGCTATTATTAAACTATCACACAGCTCAGCAGCCCGTCCATGGATAACTCATCCTTCAATCTGGCCTAAAGTGCAGTGTCGTACCGACACATTCTGCAGCTGGTCTCTGGTTTCTCTGGTAACCTGACTTGTACCTTGTACACAAGGCCGTAGCTAGGGTGGTGTTTTTGGTGTTTAAACACCCCCCGAAATTTAATAAGGTAAATATGAAATAATGCATTTACTAACTCCAAACCCCTTGGTCGGTTGATTCCGTTGCTTGTCGGCTTGCTTAAGGACGAGAAAACACCCCCCGAAACAGAAAACACCCCCCGAAACAAAATCCTGGCTACGGCCCTGCTTCTACATCTATATCTGGACAACCCCTCTGATATGACGCAGCGCTCACGAATAAGCTGGTGCCCTGCGCTAGGCTTGAGAGTAGCGCTTTAGAAATTTGGAGTTTACGATTACGATTACGAGTCTTGCTTCCACACACACTCAAAGGCTGTAGTTACTTGAGCTATTCGCTAGACGTAAACAGTGACCGACCCATTTATGCAGCGCCACAGTGGTGGTAGTGGTGTGGCTTTAGTGATGGTAGTAGCGGTGTAATACAATCACCACCACCACCACCACTGTGGGCAGTTTCTTTGTGACTTTTTGTAAATTTAAAGGTTTCGTGTTACCTCATTCACGAGCGCTGCGTCAAGTAAACGGGGTTGCTCAGAGACGAAATCGCACATGTTATCCTAATGTAATCGTACCTGTAGGTATGTGCTTGTAAAATAAACTTCATAGGTTAGGACTTTACGCGTAGTGCTGACCTTTGAACTTGTAATTGGCTAGAACCGGACAAAACTTGAGAGTGAATGAACGGGTCAGAAACTGATTACCCCAGCGCCACCTATTGAATGAATTGGTATCATCCGGGAATGTAAAATGTAACAATGCAATACAACTATATCTGATACAATACAATACAGCTGCATTTGATACAATAGAATACCACTGTATTCGATACAATACAGTACATCTGTATGTAATACAATACAGCTGCATTTGATACAATAGAATACAACTGTATTTGATACAATACTTTATAACTGTATTCGATACAATACAGTACAACTGTATGTGATATAATACAATAAACTGTTTTTGTTACACGACTATACAACTGTATTTGATACAATACAATACAACTGTATTTGATATTGCCCTCCTTCCAAAGTTCAGAAGAGCACAGACAGCCATACGACAGAACATCGATGGCGCTGAGCAACTGTCAGTGAAGGACTTGCTCAAGGTCCTTACACATTGACCGTCTCAGAGGAGGAGGATCGAACCCATACTCTTCGTGTTAGAAGGCGAGCGCTCTAACCAATCGGCTGCCGTGCCATACAAGTAGGCGATAGGCTGCTACTGGTCGCTCTATTACGAGACTGCGAGAGGCTTCGAGAGGAGATCTTCTCCGGCAACGAGGAGCACAATTCTATTGCAGATGAAACTGTTCTTTAGATCTGTAGAATCACTTAGGTGAGAACGAGATGAACCTTCGAAAGTTTTACCACGAGAGGCGCTATATTAACAAATGTAATACGATTCGATATGTATATATACCAGAAACAACATCGTAATCGTCCTGAACCTCGTGATCATCACCATCATTATTATCGTCACCACTATACACCACCACCACAACCACAACCACCACAACCACAACCACCACAACCACCATCACCACCACCACCACCACCACCACCACCACCACCACCACCACCACCACCACCACCAACAACAACAACAACAACAACAACAACAACAACAACAACAACAACACAACAACAACAACACCACAGTCACCACCACCATCACTATTACCACCACCGCTACTACCATCACCACTTATATCACCAGCACCACTATCACCATCATGTGCCACTTTTACCACCACCACAAAAACCACCACTACCACCACCACCATAGCAATCACCAACACAATCATAACAGTAACCAAAACCCTATCACCACTAGCACTATTACTACACGACCACCACCATCATCACCGCCACACCACCCCCAGTGTGTTATGGCAGGCCTATATATATATTGGTGGTATTTCCTGTGTAGCAACAGCCGGGAATCAAACTCTGAACCCTAGCGTGATCGTCGGTCCTGTTCTCGGATCTATCGTTCTGGCGCTAGGTGTCGCCAACGCTGTTCTCTACGTCAAACTTCGTCAAACGAAGAAGGAGTGAGTATGATCGCCAGTCCATTAATTCGATCTACTTGACAGTCATTTCATTACTACGAAGTATTACCACTTCTTTTTGTCTGTCTATATGTCTGTGTGTGTTTGTCTGTGTGTATGCCTTTCTGTGTATATGTCACTCTGTCTGCATGTCTGCCTTGTCTGTAATGATCTGTCTGTCTATCTGTCTGTCTATCTGTGTATCTGTGTATCTGTCTGTGTGTCCGTGTGTCTGTCTTTCTGTCTCTGTCT
Source organism: Allolobophora icterica (assembly GCA_963556255.1). NCBI lineage: Eukaryota > Metazoa > Annelida > Clitellata > Crassiclitellata > Lumbricidae > Allolobophora > Allolobophora icterica. The sequence goes on along the minus strand of OY744614.1, from coordinate 46,461,150 downwards.
GTCTTTCTATCTGTCTCTCTCTTTCTCGTTCTCTCAGGCTGAAACCTACGTTTTTGCATAATTTGATTTGTCATTATTTTGTCGTTTCTTACTATTTAATTATTTTATATTGCAATACAATACAATGGAATATGCATGTAATGCTATGCCACTATACTACGCATGTATGCATGTCATGTAGGTAAGTATGTATGCATGCATTTATGTATGTTTAATAAATGATTGTATGTATTTATGTATGTATGTATGTATGTATGTATGTATGTATGTATGTATGTATGTATGTATGTATGTATGTATGTATGTATGTATGTATGTATGTATGTATGTATGTATGTATGTATGTATGTATGTATGTATGTATGTATGTATGTATGTATGTATGTATGTATCTATAAAAAAGAGCATCTTAGGAACCCATAAAGAGTGCTATGCAATAAAATTCTATGCTGTACTTTACTATGTCATGCTGTACTGTACTATACTATACTAAACTTGCTATACCATACTATACCGTATTATACTATACTATACTATACTATACTATACTATGCTATACTATACTACACTAAACTTGCTATACCATACTATACCGTATTATACTATACTATACTATACTATACTATGCTATACTATACTACACTAAACTTGCTATACCATACTATACCGTATTATACTATACTATACTGTACTATGCTATGCTAATCTATGCTATACTATACTATGCTAGAATATACTACCCTATACTACACTAAACTTGCTATACTGTACTCTATTATATTATGCTATGTTTTGCTATGCTAAGCTAATCTATGCTATACTGTACCATACTGTGCTATACCATACTAGCCTATATTACACTACACTACACTATGCTATACTATACTATACTATACTATACCATGCCACACCATGCCATGCCATGCCATACCATACCATACCATACCATACCATACCATACCAGACTATACTATACTATACTATACTATACTATACTATACTATGCTATGCTATGCTATGCTATGCTATACTATACTATACTATGCCATGCCATGCCATGCCATGCCATGCCATGCCATGCCATGCCATACCATACCATACCATACCATGCTTGCATACTATGCTTTGCTATGCTATACTATACTATACTATACTATACCATGCCATACCATGCCATGCTATGCCATACCATACCATACCATACTATACTAGACTAGACTATACTATACTATGCTATACTATACTATACTATACTATACTATACTATACTATACTATACTATACTATACTATACTATACTATACTATACTATACTATACTATACTATACTATACTATACTATACTATACTATACCATACCATACTGTGCTATACTATACTATACTGTGACTGCACTGTACTTTCCTCATATGTCGTAGTTCATTATATGGCGCCAGTTTTGGTCATGTTTCCTCTCTTTGCGATTGGAATACATTAAGCGTCGGATTTGGCGATGACAGATGTTCTCTTGGATTATTCTATGGAATAAATTTTCCTGTCGTTGCAGAAAGACTGAAGCCGAACAGGAGCGACATAGCGTCAGGTAAGCCATTCCCTCTCCTTCGAAAGCCATTCCTCTCATTTCGAATCAAACCTATGCATTGGAAAGCGTCCGAGAAATGGAAGGGAATTGGAGGATTGGGAAACGGATGAGAAACTAAGCTGAGAGAAATATCGGGGAATTGAGTGCGAAAGGAGCGAATCGATTATAATTGTGTAATCGATTGCTTGATAATAGGCAAATAGGATTCGACTGCGGAAGAGAGGCCAACGATGGAATAGTTTAGAACCTCACAACCCGTTGATGTACACCCAGTCTTCATCATCATCATCATCATCTTCTTCTTTTTCTTCGTCATCTTCATCGTCATAATCCTAATCCTCACTGTCTTCATCTTCATCTTCTTCTTCACTATCTTCATTGACATCTTTTTCATTATCCATCATTATCTTCATCGTCATCTTCTTCACTCCGTTTATTGACATCTTCTTTATTATCTTCATCGTCATCATCTTCACTATCTTCATTGACAACATCTTAATTATCATCATTGTCATCGTCTCCTTCGTTACCTTCATCGTCATCATCCTTTTCTTTTGCTTCATCTTCATCGTCATAATCTTCTTCTTCACTACCTTCATCGTCATAGTTTTTCGGTGGCTTCATCGTCATCCTCTTCTTATGTTATGTAGATCTGCAACATTGTAGGTCCCTACGCATCTGGACTCTTATAAAGTGCATTTCTGGTATCCCTCAAAGCGCTCTCTAAGGGATCGTAGCATAACTAGAAATGTAACTTTATGTAACTCTAGCGACATCACATGAACCTTGTATATGGCACTAATGTATATCGCCTTTAAAGTAATTAATTAGCGGCTATAAAGTAGGCCTAACTATCAGATACAAGATTCATTGTGACGTCGCTCAAGTTGCATTAAGTTACATTTCTAGTTATGCTACGATCCCTGAGGGAAAGAGAGAGAAAGAGACAGAAAATAATTAAGAAGCCCAACGCTAGATACGTCCCTGATAATGCGGCTGCTTTTGATATTCTGTGCTGAAATCCTCGAAGTTCTGTCGTATATTTTTGCAGCGGAAGGAGAAAGGCGAGTTAGAGCAAGCTCTCCCTCAGTCAAATCGACCATTGAACTTCACGACGAAAACCTGACTAAGAGTTGATAACAAATTCCGTTAAAGTCGTACAAGATCGATTTTAATATAATTCAGCAACGTTCGAAACGTTATTTGGAGTTTAACTTTGGATGGAATATTTGTAAATAGTTGGTTTCGACAAATATATTTAGTAGTTGATTCGAAATCTTTGTTAGGTTATTAATAAACTGACCTGTAGGCTAACGAGGCATAGTTCACCTGTAATTATACACCTGTGTATCTGTTGTGAAGCATCAATTTATTACCTATAATGTTGTAGCTCGCTTTTATTTTGTAACACCTAATTATTTATGATGTTTTAAGTAATCTTTACTGCTAATATTGGAACATAGATATATCCTACTCTTCTGTAATAGTAACACGCCTACTTCCTTAACATGTTTCTCTGACTCCTATTCATCATATACAAACATCTGTAACTAACATCCGCTCGCAATGTTGCAACAGTGTTGATGTAAAGCTGTAGCGTTAAGAACTTTGGTCAACTGCCCACATGAAATACACATTGATACGTAAAATTGCAACGTGACTGAACAATTTCGATTTTGGCATCTCCTCAACCTGGGGTGCTCAGTAGTGTAGTGTAGCGGTTAGCACGGTTGACTGTCAATCGAGAAGTCAGGGGGTTTAAATCTCCGCCAGAAATTTGGTTAGAGATTTCTGCTCCACCCCTTAGCGTGGAATTAAATTTTTGTTAACTTTCGGCTAGGAGGGATTTTTTTTTCAAATTTTTTTTTCAGAGATTAGTGTTATAATGATGCTATGATTGTTCTGGAAGTAATCTATAAGTTTTTATACCGTCACCCCAAAAAAGTTTTATAAGTTTTTTTTGCATTATAGCGTCACCCAAAATTTTTTTATTCACTTGAAAATAAGTTTTCTGCACATTCTCGGCAGAAGTAATCCACTGTTTCCTGGCTCCCATCACCATCATTATCACTGAACTCACTTGAACTGTTATGAATGTCATCATCGCTGTCTGCAAACTCAGACATACTATCACTGTCTTCTTACAAACGTGTAATTTCTTCCCTAGACAAACCACGTTTGCGACCTGCCATTTTGAGCTAAAATACGGACACGACGACGATGACGACGGCCGGCTAGTAGTCACCAGTGACCACGTGACTAGGCCAAGGTTACCCCAGGGCTGCTACAGCATGTACTGAGACACCCTCTGCACAACAGACATGACCTTCTAACGTTATCCCGAGTTTATACGGGCTCCACGCCTACTAGGGGGCGAGTTCCATCCTTGCCCGAGTTAACTCGGGATCCACGCTATGGGAACGGATTCCACAGCCCGAGTAAACTCGGGATCCACGCTAAAGGGGTTAACCAACTCAGTAGTAATGAGTGCAAAGGCTGCATACACTGTCGGTGGGAAGATGTTGCGGCGAGGGAGAAGACTGTCCAGTGTCCACTCGCCCTCATGTCCCGAGCTAAGAAAATGAAGTCGCTAACCCATCATACCAATGACTGCCTCATGGCTAGTTTTAGGGACTCTTCTTCTTCTTCGTCTTCTTCTTGTTCTTCTTGTTCTTCGTGTTCTTTTTCTTGTTCTTCTTCTTGTTCTTCTTCTTGTTCTTGTTCTTCCTCTTCCTCTTCCTCCTCCTCCTCCTCTTCTTCTTTTTCTTTTTCTTCTTCTTGCTCGCTCGCCTCAGCGGGATTCCGATCTCCATCACCTATTGTATTTCGATCTGGCTTATCTGGCGAACTACTAGTATGATATCTGACTCCACGGTTTCATTTGATGCCTTGTGAAGTATGCTAGCGGAGCTATCGAAACCATTAGATCTATTTATTTAGTCATTTGTCTGTTGTTTAAAACATCTGCAACGCGTGTAGTGAGAGGAATCCGATTCCTGTGCGTGCGTTAGATGTTCTCTAGGGTCGAGACGGGGATATCTAAAGGGCAATTATTTTGACGGGGTTTGACTAGACTAGACCCGACGACCTTTCGAAAGTGCAAGATTCGATGTATCCTGGTGTTCTATTGCCTCTCCATAAAATCTCCATCTATATACGCGGCCAAGCACAGCGAGCACTTGACGACCGTGTTCTTTCATGCCGTGTTAAGCGTTCTCTCAAAGCCTCTTGAAGTTGCTAACACTTTATATTCAACACTATCTCTCAGAGCTTGCAATTACGAGACGGTTAGAGATCGCTCTTCTCCGTTTCTTCTCGCCTCCTCCTCCTTCTTCTCCTCCTCCTTCTTTCAAGTTTTTATCTTCTGTTTCTTCTTCTTCTGTTTCTTCTTCTTCTTCTTCTGTTTCTTCTGTTTCTTCTTCTTCTTGTTCTTGTTCTTGTTGTTGTTGCTCTTCTTCTTCCTCCTCCTCCTCCTCCTCTTCTGCCTCTTCTCCTTCCTCTTCTCCTCCTTCTCCTCCTCCTTCTCCTCCTCCCCTTTCTTTCACCTCTTCTTCTTCTTCAAAGCGTCTTATCAAACTGACTGCGCACTGCAATTTCTTGGCCCTCATAACTTGGTACGCTGCCCAATCAAGCTGGCACTGGATGGCGGCTCCCTGGTATCTACTCGATATATCGTCTCACCCCTCGCTGGCTGTAAGGCCGAATTTTATCTGCTGGGAGGAGACCAAATCACCGAGGCAATGCGAGTTCGCGTCAGTCGGACACCTGCAAGTAAGCACCAGGCGTCAGAGCATTTATGTAGTTGGCCCCAGTCAAAGTACTGCGGATTTACACCTCGAGTCAAGTAAAGACAGACAGAGACGCACAGAGACACACTGAATGACTGACCGACTGAGTGAGTGACTGACTAAATGAATGACTAAATGACTGATTGGCTAAATAAATGAATGAATGACCGAATGAATGAATGAATGAATGACTGATTGGCTGACTGATTAACTGAATGACAAACTGACTAAATGACTGACTGACTGATTGACTGACTGACTAACTGACTGATTAAATGACTGACTGACTGACTAAATGACTGATTGGCTAAATAAATGAATGAATGACCGAATGAATGAATGAATGACTGACTGATTGGCTGGCTGATTAACTGAATGACAAACTGACTAAATGACTGACTGACTGATTGACTGACTGACTAACTGACTGACTGACTGATTAAATGACTGACTGACTGACTAAATGACTGACTGACTGATTAAATGACTGACTGACTGACTAAATGACTGATTGGCTAAATAAATGTATGAATGACCGAATGAATGAATGAATGAATGACTGATTGGCTGGCTGATTAACTGAATGAATGACTGACTAAATGAATGACTGGCTGGCTGATTGACAGACTAGCTGAAAGATAAATAGACATAGAGACTGGTGACTGATTGACAGAGAGACTTACAGATAGACAGACAGACAGACAGACTGACAGGCAGATAAACATACAGACATATAAACAAACAGTCAGGCGGACGGACGGACGGACGGGCGAAACTACAGAGAGACAGAGAGGCAGACACACAGGCAACGAATACACACAGAGTAACAACTCATTGATCATTGTTTCTAATTTATTTAATATTTTTATCGGTCTCTGATTACGTGCGTGGAGCGAGTAAATCTAAACCTCGACGAACGTTAGCCAGATACGAGGAAGACTGATCACTGGCAGAGACCTCCAACTGACACGAGAGGACGCTCTTGACAAATGATTTACAGCCAGGATCTGTCCGCTTTTTAATAAACAACCTCACGTGGGACGATTCACTTTCTGAAATACTGTCGCCGGTGGGCTAGGCTTTTTTTCCCCAAGTCATTTTGACCGGCTGATGAAATTTATGGTGGATAGAGTATCACGGTTAACGCTTTTTGGCAGACCCTTGAAAAATAAATATTTATGTCGTAGAACCCAAGTGAAAGGGTAAGGTTGGGTAAAGTATGGTCGGTGTGTGTGTGTGCATATATGGTTGTTTTCTAGAGCCTGTTCAATTCTCACAAGGGCGTTGAACATTGATGAGTAACGGGTCTAACACAGCACACAGCGGGATTTAGTGTCAGTGAGTTCTAAAAAGTAGGTCCAGCAACCGAAAAAGCTCGTTCACCAAGAACTGTTCTTGATTTAGATATGACCAGACAAAGATAATCAGATGACCTCGTTGAATGATAGGTCCGGGGAATAAGAATTGATTTTAAGTATTGTGGCTGGCAGAGTTCAAAGTTTTATAAACTACGTAACACTGTGTAAGGTAAAGTAAGGCGACTAAGGAGAGCAGAAACATAATTTCAAAATAGTTTCTCTCAAGTATTACCAATTCGGATATTCAAGACCGTTGTCGTAGTCTCTGAGGACATTTTGCTAAGAGAATTCTCTCGATCATTAACCACTGTGAGTAACTTAACACGGTTAACAGACCAAAGGAACCTGAGCAGAGAGCAAACGCAGTGGTGAGCAGTTGGCGTGTGTTTACAATGCCATCAAACCCATCATCCCACTTATCAGCTGCTTTTATAATTCCACCATCTTCCATCACCGGTGATTTTTAAGAATAGCCTACCACCATTTTCATTTACCAGCTGCTTTTATAATATCACCATGTTCTATCACCGGTGGTTTAAAAAACACAATTTTCATTTACCAGCTGTGTTTATAATATTACCATCTTCCTCTGCCAGATGTTCTTTTTAAATGCCAACATCCTTTTTTTACCAGCTGCTTTTAAAAGTAACACCATTTTCATTCAACAGCTGTTTTTTTAATACCGCCATCTTCCTCTACCATCCCTGAATCTGACATCGCCGTTCTTTCAGAAGACCACCAATCGCTTCGTCCAAGCTATTTGTCTGCTTTTTAGACGTACCGATCCACGTATTTCTTCGACGCGCGCAGTTGAATTGGATGCTCAACGCTTGTTTCGTATTCTTTACCGGGTGCTCTCGAATCTTGTTTCGTGTTCTTTTGATACTTTTTAACCAGTTCCTTAGATACTCAACGCAGTCTTTCGATAACCAACGATTCTTTTGATACTTGGGGCTCGTTCCACGCTCTTGAAGTTACTTAACACTTCCTACGCATTCCCCAGATGCCCATTTCCATCATAATCACTCAATTCCACGCTTGTTCCATGTTCTTCAGATACTGTTCAACGAGTACCTTAGATACTCAGCTTGAGGATTTCTTCCATGCTCTCGATGTTACGTAACTCTTGTTCCGCGTTCTTCATATGCTCGTTTCCAGCATAATCACTCGATTGTTAGCATCACGTGGCGATAGCTTACCCCTCGACGTAGCTCCTCCCTTCGTTCCACCGTTACCTCGAAGTCTGTTACTCGAAGACTGTCCCCCGTTCCCTTCGGACAGCCTCCGCACGCGTCCCTTGCTGCAGAACAGGCGCCACACCTTACGCGTACACACAAACGCTGCGCACACGAACAGCCCCTGAAGTGCGTCGAAGAGTACGAAGAGATACCAGAGGAACGTCCATCCGCTGACCACGGCCACGATGGCGAGCAACCAGGCCACTCCCATGAGGATAGACAGCTGCATAGATACGATGATCCGATGCTTGTACTTGTTTCGGTGATGTTGGAACCGCGCTGGGAGCGTCTCGAAGCAGAGCTTGCAGGCAGCGATCACGTAAAGGATGAGATTGACAGCCAGTAGGAGGCAGATGGGAAGGGTGAACAGCATCAACTGGCTTAACCCCATCGCCCAACATCCCCCCGATCGCGACTCATAGGGGTGCCACCCATCGATACGCAGAACAGCCGTGGCCACCGACCCGGACACGACGATGAAGGGCACGGTCCAGGCGTAGAGAGAGTACCAGACGAAACGGGTGCAGCACTCCTCGGCGATGTAGGAGTACGTCGACGACGAGGCGTCAGAGGACCTCAGCCACCGGAAGACGTCGATCGAGATGACGTTCAGCCAACAGAAGGCTGCCAGGAAGCAGTACTGCATCGCCTGCGAGACGACGAAGCAGACCATGGAACCGGGGAAGTCGTCCCAGACGAGGATGACGAAGAGGTAGAGCAGCTGGGCGAAGAACAGAGACGCGGCGAGGCAGAGCACGCACTTCCCGTCCGTGTTGGTCCAGAGGCTGGTGAACATGGCGTAGACGAGGAGATGGACGAAGAGGGCGACTAGGCAGACGATGGCGCCGACCAACGACGCGGACCTCTGCGACGCATCGAACTGGAACATCGTGAAGTTGTAACGCGGCGACAGGAACGCGACGTCATCGACGGTGACGTCATCATTCGTCACGATGACGTCACGCGAACCATGGCGGACGCACACCGACGGACTTCCGTTCCGCCAGACCACGTGACCGGCGGTGAAGACGCGACGAAGGGAGATGACGTAGACGGAACCGTTCTCCAGGCGCCTGTAGTCCGTTTGGTTGACCGGAAGCAGTGGGCAGTGGATCGATGAGGAGGAGGAGGAGGAGGAGGAGGAGGTCACGTGCGTCGGTGACGACGCGGATGACGCAACGTCTGTCGTCACTTCCGATGGATTAAAGAAGTAATCATCTTCGTCATAGTCGTCGCCGGTGCTCGATCGAATCCCGTCGTTTCCTACCGAATCCACTTCCGGCGGAGAACGCGTTTCCGGTCTCGACAGCGGAACGCAGTTTCCGGCGCGCAGCACCGACCCCTGGCGACAGAAGAGCAGACGACATTCGTCGGCGAAGGGATCGTACTGTTTTCCATCGGGGCAATCCGGAAACGCGACGGTCGATTGGGTGACGCTGCCGAACTTCCGATCGCTGTCTTCCTCCGCCGAAAGTAGTGCCTGTCCGTTGTTGAAGTCCAACTCGACCACGAAAGGTACGTACTCTTCCAGCACGATCTTGTGGTTCCCATCGGCGTCAACGGGTGGCGACGATCGCCCGTCCTCGCACCGGATGTACGTCTCGTTGACGTAATTGCACACGGCGCATGCGCGGTTCCTGAAGGCGCGATTTCCGGCGTACACGTAATCCGTTCGTTCGCGGCACATCCGGGCAACAGTCTTATTCGCCCAGCTGCGATCACACCGTCCGATGTTCACCTTGCATGCTCGAGGAACCGGAAGTGATAGGGACTCGGGACTCGGGATGAAGGCGGTGGTACATCCGGCCGTTGCAAGGCTGCGGAACAGAGACCCGGATGCGTTCGGATTTCCGGTTACCGGGATACCGCTACAGCGAAGAACAGCCTGCCAGAAGACGGGGGATTGTTCACCGGCGCATATTGCACAGTATGCGTTTCGGTAAAGTAGGTAGAGCGGAGGTCCGCCGCGGACCGGAACGCGGTAGAAACGTTCGTCATGGTTGGTTGACGACGATGCGGTTGCGGATCCTGGTTTCTCGCATCGCTCCTTCACGTGGGCGTCGTCATAGTCGGGGTGGCAGCGCGTGACGACGTACATCTCGGAAGTGGAGCGGCCGGATTCGGAGTCCGGCATTCGCTGGCAGGTGACGACCGCGCGAGGAATGTGGTACGGCAGGGTCAAGGTCAAGGAGTCCGAGGACCGGAAGTCGGCGCAGCAGTCGTCGTAGACGGCGCAGAATTCGTCGCAGAAGCAGTTGCGCGCGAACGACGGTTGATGAGGATGGAGTGTAGGATGCGGAGATGAGGATGAGGAGGATGCTGGTTCTTCGCAGAGGCTACGCTGCTCACACGAAACAGAATTCGGCGGAGGAATCTGAAGAACACGGGGGATCGGCGTCGATGACCACTGCGCATGCGCGACACATGCACCGGAAATGAAGACCAGCAGCGCCCCCAAGCGCCGATGGCCGAGCGACGTCATATCAGAATCATACGTCTGACGAGTTCACATCCGGGTGACCCAGAAGAAATCCCTAGATGTAGGAACTCCCATTAATACTGTCAAAAACCGATATCCTTTCACGAACCTTCTGGGATCCAGGTTTAATATGATAAATTCCATGGCACTTGGTTATGATGCACTTTTATTATTGAAAATAATTCATGCCTCATTTATGTTGCGCCGATTTAGCTACACACGGAACATCAAACGATCGAGCCGTACAAAATGACAGCGTTCCAGTGCAGTTACTATTACTCAGAATTCCTCTGTAACGCTTTGAAACTGGATCGTGATATTTGACGATCCATTTGTGTTTGGCTCAATAACTGTCTATGATATCGCAATATCTTGATATGAAACATCTGGATGTGGTTTTCATACCTCAATGTCAGGTTTACCTTGATATCGGGCTTTGTTACCTTGATATCAGGCTTTGTTACCTTGATATCAGGCTTTGTTACCTTGATATCACGCTTTGTTACCTTGCTATCGGGCTTTGTTATTTTGATTTCAAGGCTTTGTTTTCTTTATATCGGGCTTTGTTATCTTGATTTCAAGGCTTTGTTATCTTGATACCAGGCTTTCTTACCTTGATATCATGCTTTGTTACGTTGATAAACGGTATATGGTTTGATATCTCCATGTCATTTCTTTACATCCACCGATAGTATCTTTTGTGATACATTATTATTTTTGCCACGCTGCCTCTATTTATGCATGATATCTCAACATCCTTCTCTGATATCTCAACATCTGAATTTGTCCGTCTCAAATTCCTCAGATCTCCTCTACCACTCATCTTATATAATCCATCCACAGTTCACCCTTACTCAAATGCCTTTCCGACAGAGCGTTCATCCTCTCCAGTCATCCACAGCACGCCATTTCCCCGTCGTCTGTCAAGCTTCCATTCCTCGTAGAGGCCTCCTCCTCCTTCTCCTCACCGGGGGAATTTTTCCTCGCAACATCGGTCCGTCTAAAAGCAGAAAAATCCGCGGATTTATAAGACTCGCGATATTAATTTCACTGGATTTATTGGGCGCCGCCAGTCGAAAGCAAATCGTCGACATTGTGGTTGGGCGCTGCGACGCGACTTTCAACTAAATCACGCGACGCATGGAATGATACAATAGGCGAACATGTAAGCGCACAAATGAACATACATTTACATACATAGGACAACATCTGTACATCAATCTAAGCGTACTTTTGCGCATACATCAATACGTACGTTTGTATACACGTGTATGCATTCAGGTTCACATACCGATACACAGTAAATCCTTTGAGAACATATTAAAGGCACACTGTTGTGAGATCAGGCAGTGGAGAGAGAGGGTGGTAGGGAAAAAGAGAGAGAGAGAGAGAGAGAGAGAGAGAGAGAGAGAGAGAGAGAGAGAGAGAGAGAGAGAGAGAGAGAGAGAGAGAGAGAGAGAGAGAGAGAGAGAGAGAGAGAGAGAGAGAGAGAGAGAGAGAGAGAGAGAGAGAGAGAGAGAGAGAGAGGAGAGAAAGGACCGGCCACCCGTTCTCAACCGCCAAGGCCAATACAGTCGCTGTCATATGCTAAGACCAAGAAAAAGAAGTCGTTAACACTTCACAATCTCGGCTGCTCTTCCTCGTTTCAGACATACAACCACATAATTATTATATACATGCAGAAAAATCTACACACACATCAATGAATCTAGGACAAACAAACATGCACCCACGAAACCACAAATACATGTACAAGTAGACAATCAGAAATACAAGCACGCATGCACACAGCAACTTTGACACCAAGGTAAACAGAGAAACAGACATACAGACTTAACACGCACGAACCCAGACACTCAAGTAGACAGACAGACAGACAGACAGACAGACAGACAGACAGACAGACAGACAGACAGACAGACAGACAGACACAAACCTAGGCTGAGCAGAAGACAGAAGCCATCACCTGCACGGGATAAGCATCTCACGATCCCCGCATCTCACGTAGCGCTGCAGCGAAAGCGGATGCTGCTTCGGACGCCGCTGCCTCTCGGGCTCGGATGAGACGCGCTTCCTACGGGCGCTCATGCAACATCACTGAGAGATAAGAAGGAGATGCGTAGTTTATATCAACGGCATCTGCCTTCTGCCTCCTTCCGCACCTTCCCCTTCATCTCTCTCCCTCCCTCCCTCGCTCCCGCCATTCCTTCCTTCCTGCACCCCGATTCCATCGCTCACTCCGCCCCTCTCTGATTCGCGCGCACCCGCCCTCCATTTCTCACTCCACGCCTCCCTGTTTCCATTCCTAAGTCCTTCCACCCCGCAACTCCTCCCTCCATCCCTCACTCCATCTCAGCGTTCCTCCATCCCTCACTTCCTCCACCCCTCCCTCCATCTCTCCTTCCCTACCTCCCTACGTCCCACCTTCCCTCCATCTCTCACTCCCTCCATACCTCACTCCATCCCTCCCTCCTCTTTCGATTCATCTGCACTGTGTAAGTCACGAAGCACTAATTCACGTCCCTATAAATCCTGCGATACATTTATCGTCTATCATCACTCAATTCCCAGCCCTAGGTACACAGTGTTCAGAAAAAAGGAACGCGACCTTCAGTTACACTAACTGACGTAAGACTACTGAAAATCATCATCATCATCATCATCATCATCATCATCATCATCATCATCATCATCATCATCATCATCATCATCATCATCATCATCATCATCAGTTCCTGACGCCAGCCATTTGGCGGCGATGGGTACGAATAAATGACCTCCATTGTCCTCGGTCCTTTGTCAAGTCCACTGTTCCCGTTAGTGTCATGTCCTTATTTATTTTGTCTATCCACCGTAATCTTGGTCTGCCTTTGTTTCTTTTTCTGTGTTTTTGAATTGAAATTAATTAATCGAATTTAAATTAATTAATTGAAATTAATGAGTAAATGAAACTAAAGGATGGAAATTTAACAAATTTAAAATAAAGTAACATAAAATGACAAGATGAGGACATAGCATAACTTGGTCTAACACTAGGCCCTAAGTGGGGCAGTGTTCTAAGTCTGTCTTGGGTCCGTCCTTTATCTAAAAACTATTTATCTGAACATTATTCAATTATTTAAAACAATTTATCAATTGAATTCTTATTCTGACGCAATATTTGTGTCTGTCATCTTCGCGAAAATCCACTATGAGTCAGAGTTAGCGAAATTAATTTCCTAAACATTCAAGACGTCATTTCACGGTCGATAACAATCAAATTACTAATAGTAAATGATATGACGTCATTTTAAAAGGATTTTTCGTAAACCATAAAATTATCAATAGCATATAAATATGACGTAATTTTAAAGGGATCCGTATAAACTATGCAATAATTTATAGTAAGCGATCTGACGTAATTTTAAAGGATCTTTCGTAAACAATAAAATATTTATTAATAGTGCATAAATATGACGTCATTCTAAAGGGATTCCGCATGAACTATGATATTATTAACAGTAGTGAAATGACGTCATTTTAAAGGATCTTTCGTTAAACATAATATTATTAATAGCATAAAAGCATGACGTCATTTTAAAGGGATCCAACATAAACAATGAAATTATTGAGAGTAAACAAATTAGGAAACAAGCCTCTAGTTCGAAACAATTTTACAAAAAATCGCTCGAATCTGTCTAGTCTGGGAACAGTTTCTTTTTTTGTAACACAGAGTACTTACATATTACGCATGTATATGGATGTGTGTAAATTGGTGTAGGTATTTTTCACGTATGCACAAGTTTATACGTGTGCATGTATGTATACGTTCTTTTGCATGGATGCGTGAGTACGTCCGCTTGCATTTCTGCTTATAATGTGATAAATTTATGTTTTTGCTTACAGGGCAGAAATATGTTTCGAGATTAAGGCATCGCTGGCGCTCCCTAACCAACTCAGCTGTAATGAGTGCAATGACCGCTGTCGGTGGGAAGATGAGACAGTGAGGGAGAGGACTGGTAACTAACCATCGTATACTGAGGCTGAGAAAAATTAAGTCGTTAAAACTTCGTATCCATTGGCGCCTCTCAGTGATTCCTGTGTGTGTGTGTGTGTATGTCTGTGTGTGTGTGTGTGTGTGTGTGTGTGTGTGTGTGTGTGTGTGTGTGTGTGTGTGTGTGTGTGTGTGTGTGTGTGTGTGTGTGTGTGTGTGTGTGTGTGTGTGTGTGTGTGTTTAATATATTTCATATATGTATTTTTTTGTGATAGGTATATATTATTATTAGGTTTTCTGTGTGTCTGCCTATGTGTCTATCTGTGTGTGTATCTGTGAGTCTGTCTGTGACTCTCTGTCTGTGTGTCCGTTTGTCCGTGTGTCTGTATCTGCGTGTGTCTGTGTGTCCGTAGTTGTATGTTTGTCCGTCTGTCCGCCTTTCCGTCCGTCCTTCTGTCTGTCTGTCCGTCTGTCTGTATGTATGTCTGCCTATGTGTCTGTCTTCCTGCCCGTTCGTCCATCCGTCCGTCTGCTTGTTTATCTTTCTGTCTGTCTGTCTACTTTTCTGTCTATCTGTCTGTCTGTCTATCTGTCTGCCTGTCTGTCCGTCCGTCGGTCCGTCTGCCTGCCTGTCTGTCTGTCTGCCTGCCTGTCTGTCTGTCGAAGTATGCATGTGTCTGTATCCCGGTAGCGTATCCCCTGTCGTTCGTTATGGATTGGTTTACACAGAGAAGCCAACATTTCCTAAATGCATGGAAACAAGAAACGCGTCTTTGAAGGCGGAAATAAACTCCGCGTTCCGCACTAGATGGCGTTAGTCAGCGCATCTCAATCTGTACACACACAGGGCACGTCTGTTTATTCCTTCACGTGTATGTGTGCGTCCCCGCGTCTGTACGTTTGAATGTTCGCCTGCACGTCTGTTTCTGTACATCTGTTGGTCATACACATGAGAAACGTTCTCATCTATGTGGGACAGGGTAGCCGATTGGGTAGAGCCCTCGCCTTGTAACGTGGAGAGTTCGGGTTCGAGTCTCATCCTCCCTGAGATGGTGACTGTGTAGAGACCTTGAGCAAGTCCTTCACTCACAGTTTCTCAGCGCCATCGATAGATGCTTGGTGATTAGATAGAGACACTTAACAAGCAGAGGCGTAGCGACCGCCCTCCGTACCCTCCGACCGGAGGGGACCCCGCAAGGAAGGGGGAGCCCTAAAAGTGGCAAAAAATAACCGTGAACGGCGTGAAGTCATTATGATACTGTTTTGTAAGGGCCCTGGACGTATTTTCAGAGGGGGCCACGTTCTTTGTTTCTACAAGTCTGTTAACAAATGAGTAATAATAATTTAAAAGGATAAAACAGTCTTTGATGTGTGTAACTCAAGTCTGTGGCGGTGGTCTTCGAAGTATATGTATAAGGATTGAAGAGTTTTCTCGGGTGATTATCAAAAACAACAATCATGCAACATGACGTAACTGGTTGCAAATTCAGAAAACGAGAAAAGAATTCCGAAGGTCGCCTTTATAAGGTGGAAAAAAGCGCTATAAAAACCATTCATTTGCATTCATAGTATGTCTCAATGTTCACCCAATGGAGATCGGATAGCAATGAGTCTATAGTACATATAGATGTCGCTAGTTTGCTGTCAGCAAACATGTATACCGGATTGACTTGTCAAATGGGATCTTTACTTATCACGCTCAACTTTCATCTGTCTGTCTGTCTGTCTGTCTGTCCGTCTGTCTGTCCGTCTGTTCGTCTGTCCACATGTATCCGTCCGTCCGTCCATCGTGCTAATCCATTCGTCAAAGACCGATGCCATTTTCTCAGTGGGGAATTGGACCGCATGGCTGACCAAAGAATGCCAAAGGTAAAGGGTAAATGGCACCAAGTGCAGTACAAAAACGCTGTCGGTACTCTGGACACTTTCTAACATTTCCCAATCTAATCTAATCTTCCTCTTCCTAATCCAAACCCTCTTCCACTTTCTCTTCTTCTGTTCCTCAAAGATTTGGGACCTGAGTGGCCGTCAGATGGCGTGGTATTCCACAGTTAGTCACCCACGCATGTACTAAACCAGCTCTATAAGTCTTAACATCGCGCATGATAGAGTCTTGTTAACAAAACAAACCACCACAACAATAAAAGTAATGACGCTAGTGGGCGGCAGATGGCGAGCTACTACACGACCGATATCCAATTAAAGACTTACACATACATACACACATACACACATCAGCACACAAATACACACACTCGGACACACAAACCTAGTCCGAATCTAAGGTCCACTCTAATCCAAATACTAGGTAATCCAAATCGGCAAAATTGTTTCACTACCCAGTGCGGTATCCGCTTTGTAGAGTCGCGCCATTTCACGACGATTTCTCGTCTGCTGGTAAATCACAGACATAAACTGAGTAGAGCTGCGGAAACTCACAGACGCTCGCTCTGTTCGTCTTCAGGTCCGTGCTATTAATTAAGTTGTTTCCGCCTATGTGAAGTAGCTCACAAAGCTGTGTAGGGGTCGAAAGGGCAAAGGTCAAGTTGTAGAATTAATTCTCCACCATTTCGTCTGCTCCTTTAGCTTGGGAAATTAACATGAGAGGGTGAACTAACCACCTGGAAAACATGAATACATGAAGACGGGATTCGAACCCTGAATTGCTCGCGATTGACAGTGCGCTAACCTCTGCGCCGACTCCACTTAGACGATCACTTCCACCACTGCCGCAGCTACCATCTACCATTACCATCTACCACTACTGTCGCACCACCGGTTTTAACCATCGCAATTATTATTGACATCATCACAACTATCATCACCATCATCATCACCATCATCATCATCTTTATCGCCATCCTCCCCCTCCTCATCCTGATCATCCTCCTCCTCCTCCTCCTCATCCTGATCATAATCATCATCCTCCTCCTCCTCATCCTTATCATCCTCATCTTCATCATCATCATCATCATCATCATCATCATCATCATCATCATCATCATCATCATCATCATCATCATCATCATCATCATCATCATCATCATCATCATCATCATCATCATCAACAACAACAACAACATCCACCTCATCTGCTCATCCTCCATCCTACTCCTACTCCTCGTCTTCTTCCTCCTCCTTCCTCTCCCACTCTCCTCCTCCTCGTGAGCATCATCATCATCGTCATCCACCTCTTCGTTGAGACATGCCAGATCCACCGACGAGCGGAGAACACAATCCAGATGACGCTTCCTTCCATGTCACTGTCATCTTCCGCCTAAGAAGACGATGACCCAACGGGGTCTTCAGAGGAGCAAGACGCCCCTCACCACTCACTCACTGGAGTATAAACATCGTCAATAGCTCCAAAATGTTAATCATTAACTACGTCACTGCCTTGTACTCGGGTGGTGCCAGTCAGAAGATGAGCAGGAGATAGATAGACAGACAGACAGACAGGCAGGCAGGCAGACACACAAAAGGAAACAAGGAAAGAGAGTGTTGGAGAGACACAGGGGAAGAGAGAAAGAGAGAAGGGGAAGAAAGAGAGGGGGAGAGAGGGAGAAAGAAAGGGAGAGAGGGAGAGAAGAGAGAAAGAGAGAAGAGAGGAGAGAAAGAGAGAAGAGAGAAGAGGAAGAGAGAGAGACACAGAGAGAGAGAGAGACACAGAGATAGAGAGAGAGAGAGAGAGAGAGACAGACAGACAGACAGACAGACAGACAGACAGACAGAGACAGAGAGAGAGACAGAGAGAGAGAGATAGACAGAGAGAGTGAGTGAGATCATAAACATGGACAAATAGATAGAGATTATCCAGCTCAGTGAGATAGAGAAACCGAAAGACAGAGATCTAGACAGAGTGAGTGTGACAGAGACACACAGAGACACAAACACGTAAGAACATATATACAGAAATATAGAAAAGCGAAAGAGAGAAAGGCAGTTGCTGCTTGTAATGCAAGACAACCAGACATTTATGTAACGACCTCAAGAAATGCAGTAGTTCCACTTTGAATAGGCCTTTCTATTTTGAACATAGTATAATTATATAATATATAAATTAATATATATATATATAAATAAACATGTTAAACAGAATATGTATAGAATGCAGTGCATTAATGCATACATATTGGATAGATTATATATTCATATATATACCTGTAATACAGTCCATGAATATATATATTAAATATATATTATATATGTTAATACAGCTCATGTAAATATATACTATAAAATATTTATATATAATCAATATATATATATAATCAATATATATATATATATATATATATATTCATGAGCTGCATTAACAAACTGTCCTCTGACGGCGCCATATAAATGTCGCTTTGTCTTACGTTACGTGACCCTGGTAAGAAGTCGTAAAGAGGTTGAGCGATTAGCGGCAAAACCACGGCATGAAACATTCAAGCGGAGAAGTCGGAGGAACGCAGCGAGTCCAGCACTCCGTACGAAAAGAACGCCGTCGAGTCTTAATACTTTATGTGCCTGACAAATTGCACGGCTTAGGAGACGGAAGCTTCCGCGTTCTTTCTCAAAATCCGGGTATTTGTCAGACGGAGACGTCGGACGGGATGGCGGGGTTAGTTGTCGGCCGACGTTGGTATAGGACTTCTGTGTGCCTTGGCGTTTCGCCTTAAGTGCTTTTGGAAATGGAGAACTGACTTGCAGTATTTCCCGCGAGGTTCTTCGTAAATAAATCTGCGTCACGGAGTGGCATCGATGCTCTGGTGTGTTTAGGAACTCAGTAATGGTGGACTGTCGTAAAAATAGGCTTGGTCCAAAGCGTGGGCATTTCCTTGGCAGGCACGCCCGTCATAACAGAAAGTAAGAGCCTATAGCCAGAGAGAAATGTCAAGCCGTTTGAGCTCATTTTCAATAGAAATAGTAAATAAAAACATATCGCATGAAGTTTTGTTTGGTTGGATAGGGGCCAGACATCCCCAAGCACATTTCTGCTCTGGTGAGGATTTGAAACCCCGACCTCTCGGTTAACAATCCTGCACGCTAACCAGTAGACGCCTTAAGTGCTTTTGGAAATGGAGAACTGACTTGCAGTATCGCGCACCGCCAACATTAGAGAAATATTGGTGATATCTTTCGAGATTATTCTCGCAAATATCATAGAGATACAACGGTGGGAGTATAATATTTCTTTGCCTATTGTTAACGCTTCACCATTAAATCACTGCTGGAAAAGTAGACAACGTCAGATAACAAGCATTCTCAAGCATTCTCGTACAACATTCTCGTAAATGACATTGGAGAAAGGTCACAAATGACATTATAAAAATGTAAATGACATTAGAGATATGTCGTAAATACATTGCAGAAATGTCGTAAATGACATTAGAGTCTACAGATATGTTGTAAATTACATCAGAGAAATGTTGTAAATTACATTGGAGATATGTCGTAAGTAACATTAAAGATAATATCGTAAACGACATTAGGGAAAGTGGCAGCGTGGTGAAATCTCTCGTTGTTAGGTCTCCTCAGTTACCATAGGCCCTACTTCTCAATAAATCTATGAGAAAAAACAACGTTATATAACACACACATTCTCGTACAACATCCTAATAAATGACACTAGAGAAAATTAATGTCCTTAATGACATCACAGAAACGTCGTCAATAACATTATGGAAATTTTTTAAATAACTCCAGAGATATGTCGTAAATGACATTAGAGAAATGTCACAAATGACAATAAAAAGAAATGTCCTAAATGACATTAGAGAAACATCGATGATAGTAATGCAAAATATCTCTGCCTATAATAGGCAAATATAATAGCGAAGCTGACAAGAATAATTCTCGTCAGCTTCCACATGTCACCGCATGTAGATAGAAAAAGAACGTTAGACGTTAAACGACGGTAAACAACGGTAAGCGACGGTAAACGACGTTAACACTAGCAGACGCATTGTGCCCACCGCACATCCCTCTAACAAAAGAAATGAATATACCGTATTCAGAGTCGGGCGTCAACATAAACATGAGGCATATACCATCCGCTGTTCGCACTTGAGCATTCTCGTCACCGTCGCAATATTTTCAGCAGAAAAGATTTTATTGCGGAGAAATCCTTAGCGACAGAGTAATCGGTGCCACAGTTCCCAAGGCAATATCTGCGCTGCTATCACAATGCTCTCTGGCCGGGCGTTAATCCGCGCCAGTCATTCGATACCCGGCTTTGATAAAGGTCTATGGGGGCCTCCAGCTGCGCGCCAATATGAAGTTACCGTCTCTCTCTCTCTCTCTCTCTCTCTCTCTCTCTCTCTCTCTCTCTCTCTCTCTCTCTCTCTCTCTCTCTCTCTCTCTCTCTCTCTCTCTCTCTCTCTCTCTCTCTCTCTCTCTCTCTCTCTCTCTCCCTGCCTCTCTGCCTCTCTCTCTCTGCCTTTGTCGCTCTCTCTCTCTGCTTCTCTCTCTCTCTGCCTCTCTCTCTCTCTGCCTCTCTCTCTCTTTCTCTCTTCCTCTCTCTGCCTCTGTCTCTGTGTGGTTGTGGGTGTGTATGTGTGTTGAAAGCGAGGCCTGTATAGCACTGGCTTATATCTCACAGCCAAACAGTATCATCTGACGCCGTCCAGTCCAGCTGCTTCAACTCCTCCTCCTCCTCCTTCTCCTCCTCCTCCTCCTCCTCCTCCTCCCCTCCTCCTCCTCCTCCCCTTCCTCCTCACACCTCCTGATCACGCCATTTCCTCGTATTCCCCTACCCCTCCGCTTCCTCTTCTCCATTCACCTTCTACACCCTCCATGTTTCTCTTAGTCCTACTCTTTTCCATTTCTTCTTCCTTCTCCTCTTCTTCCTCCTCCTCCCTTTCCTCGTCCTCCTCGTCTCCTCTTCTTCCTCATTTTGATTCTATTCATGCTCAACCTCCTTCTTTCTCTATTCTTCCTCCCTCTTTCTTCTTCTCTTCCTCCTCCTCTCCCTAAAAATTCCTCTTGTTAGTCCTCTTCGTCCTCATCCTCTTCAGCCATCTTCTCATACTCCTCCTCCTCCTTCCTTCAATCCTCTTCTCATGCGTCCACTTCCTTCCTTCTCCTATTTTTCTTCCTCCTCTTCCTCCTCCTCATTCTCTGCTTCCTCCGACTTCTCCTCTTAGTCATCCTCCTCATCTTCATCCTCCTCCTCCACCTTCTTTTCTACCCCTCCTCCTCTCTCACCCCTCCCAATCCAGACAGGTATAACTTATTACCGAAGGCTAGCGGGTCGCCAACTTCTCCGATCGTTTTTCAACTGGGATATTACGACGGCAACGGCGTGCCATAGATGCGCTGACCGCGTCCGTCGATCCGTTTATATGGGCAGCAGCGACGTATGGGGCGCCGTAAACATCATGCGCTGACTCGTAGCCAATCGGATCGATCACGGTCCAGCGCAGTATCATAGAGATCGATCGAACGGCTTTCTGAACCGCGTTATACGCGGACTAATTCAATAGATGTCGTGTCGACGAATCTGATGCTGGCCATCCCGTTTTGTAATTCCAACGGCAGCGTCAACGAAAACGCGGCCATTTGCAGGGATCAATTATTTTTTGATCCGGGAGCACGCCTCTCTAATTGGCGCTGGGTATTGGGAAGCCTGGATCCTGGGACACGCTGGCCGATTGGTTAGAACGTTCGCCTTGTAACGCAGAGGGTAAGGGTTCGAGAATCCGAATTTGAGACAGTTGCTGTGTGGGGATCTTGAGCAAGTCCTTCACTCACAGTTGCTCAGCGCCATCGATTGATGCTTGGACATTATATAGTGGCGCTTAGCAAATGTGTAACAGTAGTTAAATGAGCAATCTTGTGCGGTTTTATAGCACTCATTTGCAGGTGAACCTGTTAAGGCTGGTCTTTGAGGCTTTCCAGTATAGATATAAGAGAGTGCTGGAAAACGAATGTCTTCGTATGCTGAGGCCGTTAAAAAGAAGTCGCTGCATCGTCAGAGGTAAAAGGCGAGATGGTTTAGATGTGAAAGAAAGAGGAGACTAGTATCGGCGGATACAGACAAAAGAAAATGAAGATACAAACATAACAAAATGAAGATACAGACAAACAAACTGTAGAAACAGACAAGACAAAGTGAAATTACAGACAAAACAAAATGGAGATAAAGACAAAATAAGGAAAAACAAATAGAGACAAGACGAAAAAGGCAGATACACAGAAGAGATAATAAACACACGACATACCAAAGACGCATGCAAAGACAAGACACTTCACACCAAGATTGCAGTCCTTCTCTTTGTCTATATCTGCCTTTGTTGTTTTGTCTGCATTGATCAAGCGCAACCTGAGAGTCATCTCTAATAACCCTCGACATACCTAGCTCATCCATCAATCCATCTATCCATCCACCCATCCATCCATCCATCCATCCATCCATCTATCCACCCACCCTTCCATCCATCCATCGCTCACCCTCAGCAACCCGCGGGCCACTCCCATGACCCTCGGAAGGCGATAACGGATGACTAAGCCCTGCTGAAGCAGATTTCATTCTGCCAATGGAACAGACCGAGCCCCCGATGTATAAAAACAGCCGCATATTTATTCCAACGCATAATGCATTTATTTGGACAGACACTGAACACATATACACACAGCGACCAGAGGAGAGCCATTGGCGGCTGTGTATAGAGTTACGCTGGAAATTCTACCCTCTGACATGCTTATAAACAGTCTACCACCAATCGCTTGTGGCTAGAATGAAACCATCGGTCTCTCCCTCTCTCCATCCTTAGAGATTCCTTTCTTCCCAGTTGCCTTTCCCTTCTTTCTCTCGTCTTTCTTTCGTTCAAATTTTACGCCTTCCTCTCTTTTCTTCTTTTCTTTAATCCTTCCTTCCTTTATGCGTCTCTTCTTCTCAATTTTGTTACTATTAGTCTTTCTTTTTTCATCTTTTCTTCCATCTTTCTTACCTATAGTCCTTTCAATCGCTCCTGAATTCCCTTTATTTCTTCTTTTCTTTCTCTTTATCTTCCTTTCTACCTTTCATGAATCATGCAATCCCCTCTCTCCCTCTCCCGCTTTCTCTCCTTCCCTCCCTCCTCATTCCTCATACCTTTCCCTGTTCCTCATCTCCTCCAGGATTTGCATTCTTCGTAGCCGTACAACTTCCCCTCACACCCACATTAACTATCCACCCGCCCGACACCAACCCAACCCATCCACCGACCTACCAACCCCATCATCAACCCACCCTCCCACAACCAACCCATGCCATACCCACCCATCACCCACCATGCACCACCACCCTCCAACCACCCACACATAACCAACACACCACCAACCATCGACCCAACACACCCTCCACTCACCCATCCCATCATCCCACCCACCCACCCACCCTCCCACCACCAACCAACACCATATCCACCCACCACAAACATCAGCAATATCGGCAGAAACATCAGTCGATATTGATCGCATTGCAATGATTAAACGTCCAGACATTGTCGAATGTCGGCAAACCTCTCTACATCGACTGATCGTCAAAATCCGACTTCTCTCCTCCAATGATTTCTGGGAAAGAGACGCGCACTTTACCGTCAGTTGAGGCAGCCACGGCTGTTCCTATATGCTCTAAAAAAGGCGCTACATCAATGATCCCATGTATAAAGATACCTTCGTACCTATAAACAGATGGAATGCATGTCAACAAAGGTATACGCATGCATGCATTGCATGAGCACCTGCGCGCATATACAAACATACAGTACGCATGCTTGCTTGCATTCACGCATACTTACATACAAATACATACCGGAATACATACATACATAAACGCATACATACATACATACATACGTACGTACGTACATACATTCACACATTCATACAATCATACATACATACATACATCCATACATACATACATGAATTCATTCATTCATACAATCATACATACATTACACACATACACAAATGTATGAATAAATATATGAATACACACATGCACGTACACATAATGTACATACAATATATAAATACAATAGAATAGAATAGAAAAGAATTTTCTTTATTAATCCAATTGGAACCGCATTTTGGTGTACGCAAACATATAAAAACATATAAACATTCACACATACTGAGCCCTTTTCAATCACTTTAACGCAGGTGCGACTTATGTGGGCCAATGAAGAGCGATTGACTTCATTTTCTTAGCCTCGGCTTATGACAGCATGTGGTCAGTCGCCCCTCCTCGTCCTCTAGCCTTCCCATCGACCGCACGCTTGACTGAGCTTATAAGTCCGGCGAGGGAGGTCAGCCAAGAAGAACTGTCAGTCTGCCCTGAGGAGTCAATTCGTCAGAAGAACTGAATTGGAAGGAAAGAGGATCGAACAAAGATCACAGACGGAAGTCCATTCCTCTAAAGAACAGCTGGTAAATGTAAATGTAAACGTTTTTCTATAGCGACCGTATGGCCTCGATCCTTCTAATTTTTCAATGAATTGATCGAGTGAGATCCTTAACCACCGCTGTCCTTTTGAACGAGTGCCACTTAATGTCCCCGTGTACTGACCGTGATAAAGGGACTCGACCCCGCTCATCTTTCAAAGAATTGATCGGGTGAGATCTCCTTCACCACTGCTGCCCGTTTGAATGTGTGCCACGCCTTTAAGGTCCCCGTGTACAGACCGTTCTAGAGCGACCGTATGGTCTCATTTTTAAATGCATTGATCGGGTGAAAGTCTTCACAATACAATACAACTTTATTTGATATTGACCTCCTTCCAAAGTTCAGAAGAGCACACACGACCATACGACAGAACATCGATGGCGCTGAGCAATTGTGAGTGAAGGACTTGCTCAAGGTCCTTACACAGTAACCGTCTCACTGGAGGATCGAACCCGTACTCTCAACGCTACAGGGCGAGCGCTCTAACCACTTGGCTACCGTGCCCCACGCTAACTGCAACATCAGTAAGAGCACCAATGACGATGTGGTCGTCATTATCGTTACTATCATGATCATCATCATTGTCGTCGTCATTATATCGTCATCAGTATCGTCATCGGTATCGTCATTATTATAATCATCATTATAGTCATCATTATCGTCACCTTTATAGTCATCATTATCGTCTTCATTATCGTCATCATTATAGTCATCATTATAGTCATCACTATAATAGTGATCATTATCGTCATCATTATCGTCATCATTATAGTCATCATTATCGTCATCATTATCGTCGTTATTGTCCTAGGCGTTACTATCTCCTTGCAATGACCGATCGATAAACGTTCTTTCTTTGCCTTCCAATCAGACAATTTACACAGCGCCCCTATCCACTCTTCTATCTCTCACACTCATATACTCTTCTGACACATATCTTCGTCGGCGCTGTCCACTTCAATCTCGAATGCACCCGGGTTTCGCCTGAAGCGAGTTTCCGGTTACGTCGCTCATTTTCTCCAATGCAATAATCAGTCAAAAAACCTTCACAAGATCTCCATACCGGTTTTCTAAGGGGAGCGCAATGGTCTAGTGAACAGCGTTCTGGACTGTCAAACGAGAGGCCAGGGGTTCGAATCCTTGCCAAGGCAGAAATTAGGTTCGAGATTTCTGCTCCACTTGCCACGACCCCTTGCCAACTCAGCTATAATGAGTACACTGACCATACACTGTCCGTGGGAAGATGAGACGGTGAGGGAGAGGACTGGTCACTCATTCTCATATGCTGACTGCTGAGGCTAAGAAAATGAAGTCGCTAACATTTCATACCGATGGCTGTCTTCCAGGATAGTTCAGGGACTACTCTGCTGTCCTGTGCTATATGCATACATACACACATGCATTCATATATACATAATTTATATATATATGTATATATTACATCAAAAGTATATATTATTCATTTATTAAGCGCCACTATATAATAATGACCAAGCATCAATCGATGGCGCTGAGCAGTTGTGAGTGAAGGACATGCTCAAGGTCCCTACACAGTAACCGTCTCAGGAGAGGAGGATCGAACCCGTACTCTCCGCATTACAAGACAGAGAGTACGGGACCTCTAAACCAGGGCTGTAGTCGAGGGTACACGCGGGGGTACAGCATGTACTCACCTCTAGAGACCGTATACTCATTTCACAAAATATTTTTACTCACCTCTAATATGTTTCGGAAAAATAACCGGTAGCGTGTACTCACCTCTAATTTTACCACTACAGCCCTGCTCTAAACTGTAACTGTATAATCTGACATTTATAAAGCCCCAGTTCAAGAAAGAGACTTACCGGTGTCGCTCAGTTGATAGTCCAGCACGCCTTAGCCAGTTGACTATAGCACACCAATATTAGCGGGTAACAAGATCATATACAGGTCCTGTTAATAGATAGCAGACCGCTAAGTCTGTATTCAACATAACTCTACGGTAGTTTTTCTCATGAGAATAGACCCAGCAGGAGATGGAGTTACACCCTGTTCTCCTAACGACCACATGTGTCTCGGCTCAAGTGTGCATTGTTTGTTATTAGAAGATTTTAACAGGTGGATCTGAGCGGCTGGGAAAGAAAATAACCAAGTAGGGTAAGTGTTTATGAACGTTACACAGCCGAAGGTGAGATCTGTATCTGATATTTGTGTATGTTCTACCGACGATGCAATTAGAATCTGTAGCATGTAGAATCTTCGCCGATCTTATCGGATTTAGTATGGACTTGTCTAATCTAATCCAATATAATCATAATTATCCGATGTATTTTTAATTTGCATAACTGGCCCTTACTTACAGCTAATTATAGGCTACCAACTCCGACATAAGCTAACCTGACCCAACTTAGCCTAAACTAACCACCAACTAAAGCATAAACTAACCTGGCCTAATCAACTTTACCTTAACCTAACCTAGTTTAACACTAAGCCAAACTTCAGAGTTCAGACATCTTTTACACTTTAACTACGAGCTGAATTGGTTTCTCGGTCACTTTTAGGACGCTATCGTAGTTGAAGCGTGAGCAGAGGGGGCGCTACACCAGGGCGCGCCAGGACAAATGCCCTGGTAAAAATGCCTTTGCCCTGGTCGATGCCCTGCCAAAATTTGTACCATTTCCAGAATTGATTCGGGCATATTTGTTATATCCTGAGATATAAATTCACTGAAATGTAAAATTTGCTTTACAAATGTAACAGAAACGTTCAGCTTCCGGGGGGCTTCGCCCATCTGACCTCCTGACTATGGACAACTATAATAGTGCTGGGGCGATTTATGGCAAGCGCGGTAGCCCGATCTTATATGGTCACCATTTAACTCTCGCGCTACAGCGCTCTCCAGAAATCGCCCTCTGCACTGGTTACTTGTATGACTGCCCTGGGGCAGGCTATGCCCTGGTTACAAAAACTGTCTGGCGCCGCCACTGAGTGTGAGCGCCTCTGAGTAGGTATCTCTGAGGTGAGCTATGTAAGTCTTCTGGATGAATGAATGAATGAATGAATAAAACATTAATGTCAGGCGATGAAACTCCAATCCCAGATGAACTGATGTCGAGTAAAATCCCGATCGAAGCTGTCACACTGGCGACGCGCGACTTATGACAATCAGGATGGACGGAAGGACTGGGAAAGCCAACGGCGCCAAACTGGTCAGTGAGGGAGGCGGGAGACAGGAAGTTGGACACGGTGGAAGGCACGCCGATTAAAGAGGGACTTTATGAAGCAATCTGAAGTAAGGTACTAGGTCGATTCTGTCATCAACTGTCCGATGGGATCCCGTACCTCGGAGGTTACGAGGATCTTTAGCGGCTTAAGAGCAGACAGTACTAAAACGTACCTTAATCGCCGGGGTTTGG
Organism: Allolobophora icterica; assembly: GCA_963556255.1. Taxonomy (NCBI): domain Eukaryota; kingdom Metazoa; phylum Annelida; class Clitellata; order Crassiclitellata; family Lumbricidae; genus Allolobophora; species Allolobophora icterica. The sequence continues at coordinate 46,432,920 of OY744614.1, read as the reverse complement.
TTTTATGACATGATGAAGAATTTAGATTGGAGGTCAAATCCACGATGTCTCCTTCTCGTCCTCAACGAAACCCAGTGCTCTGGCTTCTCCTCTCCCTGGTCTCTCCGGTAATCAGACTCCGCTGGACATCGATCTCTGGACAATAACTATGATGTGACGACGCAGCGCTCGTGAATAATGTAGGGCCCTGCGCTCAGCTTTAGAGTAGCGGGTTAGAAATTTTGAGCTTATGATTACGATACGTTTACGATTACGCATCAGTTTTAAGTTCGTTGCTCTGCCGGGAGACGAGTCAGTGGGAAAGGGCGATCAACGGATGAACGATTAGGGAGTAGAAGAAGGCGAGCAGTCCCTTATTCTATCCCTGAGGCAACAATGGGTATGAAGTGTTAACAACTTCATTTTCTCAACCTCGGCATATGAGGGCGGGTGGCCAGTCCTCTCCCTCGCCGTTTCATCTTCCCACCGACAGTGTAGGTCGGTGTACTCATTATAGCAGAGTTGGCTATAGGGGGCGCAGTTGGAGCAGAAATCTCGAACCAAATCTCCGCCTTGGCGGGGTTTGAACCCCCGACCTCTCGACCGACAGTCCAGCACGTTGACCATCGAGCATTCCTATTAAATTAGGCCCTAAAACAGGAGTGTAAGGTGTATTACCCCATTGACGAAATCTCGAGGCGAATTTCTGCTCTGGCGTGAGTTGAACCCCAGACCTCTCGAATGACAGCACGGGACATTAACCACTAGACTGGACTGTCGAGCACCCCTGAACGACAAATACGACACATAGGCAAATACTGTTGGCCCATTCTTGTAGGTTGTCGTGATAACCTATGACAGAAAATCCCTTGTCGTTCGTAACCTCGATTCCACCATAAGCGCTGGTAAACCATTCTGTTCGATCCTGGTTTTCAATCGTTAGGTCTTGATCGCCACCGATGAATCTCTCCCTTCAGAGGCGCTATATTAATATATTTAATATATTTCTAATAGATTATTTTTCTATATATTTTCTATATTTATTTGTTATATATTATTATATTAGTATTATCGATATTATTATCATTAATATTATATTATATTATTATGTAATATGTTCACCACAGATAAGCAGCCTAGTTTGATTAACTGCCTTCATCTGGTGCAGTTGGTATGTAGGGGCCCTAATTAGTGGGAATTAGGTCCCTTCGGGCTTCCCTATTGTGTCCATTATTGAACATTCATAGTGAAATATAAACATAATACTAAACTGTTTTATGAAATGTTCTAATGGACCAATGAACTGGCGGTTATGGTTATATTTGCGCGTTTGATACATTTTGATATATATATATATATATATATATATATATATATATATTCTTCTTATATATATATATATATAAGAAGAATATTATTAGCAACATCCAGTGTTTATTAACGCAATCTTGTGGCTGTCAGAGCCGTTTCTATCGACCGTTCCGTTGTACAGTACCACGAAGAAAGCAGTCACAGATTGAACGAAAATTAGGACTAGGGCCTATATAAGCTTCAGATATGGCAACTTAAAGGTGTCTAAACTAAGATGAATATTAGCAATATCGGGTGTTCAGCGAAATATTATCAAAAACATTTTTAACGCGAGCAATCACATAGAATGCGAACCTGAGGCGCGGTTAGTCAGTCGCCAGGTGAAGAGCAATTATAGCTATGCAGATGTTTGAAAGCCAACGAGAAATATTGAGTCTTTGAGGTGTTTCATAATTGAAAAAAGATAGAGTTCGAGCATTGACCAGACACTGGTAGGTTTTTTTCGTTACTTGGGGTGTTAACATGGAATGCACGTAAGCCTACGACAGCGCTGCATCGAGATTTTTCGTTGTAACTGTGATCGTAATTGGAGATCTATATTTCGCCTCTTCAACAGAGACTCGCCAGAGGTTTCCCCAACCTAGCGACGGAAAACCAGGGTCGAACAGAATGGATTTCGAGCGCTTACGGAATAGGCCTAGAGATAAAGGAGGACCATAGGTGTCCTAACGTCACCCTACGAAAATGGGGCAATGAGATTTCCCTCCGTTATAATTTTAAACCTGCACTCTAATCGCTCAGAAATCCGCAATAGTCCAGTGGTCATCGTGGGCTGTCAATCGAGAGGTAGGGGTTCAAATCCCTCCAGAGCAGAAATTCTTCTCCAGGTCTCGACTCCACTTGCACCCCCCGGCCCAGTCAGTTATAATGTGCACACCGACCGTACACTGTCAATGGGACCTTCAGTCGTCGAGGGAGAGGACTGGCCACCCTGTATTGTATGCCGATGTTAAGAAAAAATGAAGGCGATAACGGTTAGCACCCATAACGGCATCTCTTGGTTAAGCCTAAAGGCCACTCTTCATTCTCTACTCTACCTGGTGCAAGGCATACTATGCGCCTATCCGATGCAAAGAAGAATTACCTATCCACTTACTTACCACCCACCTACCCTTCTATCGCCCTACCAACCGACTGTCCGATCAACCAACCTACCCATCTTGCCTACTCAACTCTACCCTACTATACATACCAATCCTACAAACAGTGCTACCTACCTCTCTATCAACCTACCACCTACCTACCCTTCTACCAACTGACCAACAAACCCACCTACTTTACCATTCTATACATACCTACCTAGGTACTTAGCTGTAGTAATTCTGTTCAGGCTACGCAGTGACTCTTACTTGGTTTGCTCTGCTCGTCCTCCGAGACGGCTTCTCGACTCCTTCGAGCGGAACTAATGTGACCCAGCAGACTACTCGGCGGCGTTCCTCGTCTGACGCACAGTGATTCGTCGCAACGTCAGACCCGTCTAATCAGGCGCACAGCTGCTGCCGCCGCTGCTGCTGATCTGGCCGATAGTCGGCGCCACCGCCGCCGTCGTCACTGAGCCACGCACCGTGCAGCTCGCTTGACTGCATGGTCACCAACGACAGATGGATGGACGGAGGGACGGATGGAGGAATAGAAGGATGGACGGAGGGAAGGACGGAGGAAGGGATAGAGGGACGGATAGAGGGACGGAGGAAGAGAGGGAAGGACGGAGGAAGGGACCGACGGAGGGATGGAGGAATGGAAGGATGGAGGGACGGAAGAATGGAGGAATGGAAGGAGGGAGGGACGGAGGAATGGAAGGAGGAAGGAATGGAGGGATGGAGGGATGGAGAAATGGAGGAATGGAAGGAGGGAGGAATGGAGGAATGAAGGGAGGGAGGGAGGAATGAGGGAATGAGGGGACGGAGGGAGGAAGGAATGGAGGAATGAAGGGACGGATTGAGGGAGGAATAGAGGGGTGGAGGGACGGAGGAATGGAGGAATGAAGGGACGAAGGGAGGGAGGAATGGAGGAATGGAGGAATGGACGGACGGAGGAACGGAGGCATGTGGGAACGGAAGGACGGAGGAATGGAGGAATGAAGGGACGGAGGGAGGGAGGAATCAAGGGACGAAGGGAGGAAGGCATCGAGGAATGGAGGGGCAGTGGGACGGAGGGTCCAAAAGACAGAAGGACGGACGGTTTGCGGATAGAAGCAGTGGCTGTGGGACTCGAGCGACTGGTTCCTCTGTGGACTCACGCGACCGGGATTTATATGGAAGGCAGTGACGCCGAACTAATAGTCATTCGCACGACCCTCGGATTCTCGTCTAATCTAATCTAATCTGAACGGATCTGATCCAAACCAATCTAATCCAATCCTAGCTGAAACTCATCCAATCCAATCTTATATCATGCGATCCAATCCAATCCAATCTTATAAAATACAATCCAATCCTATGAAATCCATTCCATTTCAATCAAATACAATATAATGATTATGTAATCCAAACCAATGAAATCTAATTAAATCCTATCTAATCCAATCGTTCTGACTTAACCTAAATCTTAAATCATCTTATTAATCCCACTGCGTTGTAATCAGTGCTTGATCAAAGCTTAATCTCTAGTAAATTTTCGGATTGCGGTAAATATGAAAAATCTCCACCTTGTTCACCTTGTGCTGTCAACTCCTGGAGCTCTAGCGACCGCCATGACACACATCTCCAAAAATCTCCAATCAATCAAATTTGCAGATCAGAGCCTTAATCCGTTGTTGAAATCAAATAGGAAACAAGAAGTCACTCTTCGCTGATCAGCTGACTAGTTTTGTCATAAAGCATTTATTAAGCGCCACTACCTAATCACCAAGCATCAATCGATGGCACTGCGCAACGTTGAGTGAGGTACTTGTTCAAGGTCCCTACACAATAAACGTCTCAGGGAAGGAGGATCGAACCCTTACACCCCGCCTACAAGGCGATAGCTTTAACAAATCGGCCACCGTGTCCCACGAGTCTCAAGAACTGACAAAAGGCAATGAATTACAAAAGCTTCGGATCAACCATCGAGAAAGAGTTTCTAGGGCAACTACTATTTCTCAGAATTCCAGCGACTCTGCACGTGGCTCCATTTATGGGTCAACCTTTACCTACGATGAGGACGCTAGATGAGGCCGGCAAAGGCCAACGGAGGCCACTGAGGCCAACGGAGGCCACTGAGGCCAACGAAGGCCACTGAGGCCAACGAAGGCCACTGAGGCCAACGGAGGCCACTGAGGCCAACGGAGGCCACTGAGGCCAACGGAGGCCACTGAGGCCAACGAAGGCCACTGAGGCCAACGAAGGCCACTGAGGCCAACGAAGGCCACTGAGGCCAACGAAGGCCACTGAGGCCAACGGAGGCCACTGAGGCCAACGGAGGCCACTGAGGCCAACGAAGGCCACTGAGGCCAACGAAGGCCACTGAGGCCAACGGAGGCCACTGAGGCCAACGGAGGCCACTGAGGCCAACGGAGGCCACTGAGGCCAACGGAGGCCACTGAGGCCAACGGAGGCCACTGAGGCCAACGGAGGCCACTGAGGCCAACGGAGGCCACTGAGGCCAACGAAGGCCACTGAGGCCAACGGAGGCCACTGAGGCCAACGGAGGCCACTGAGGCCAACGGAGGCCAACGGAGGCCACTGAGGCCTTGTCATCGGTTCATTAGATTAGACGAGGATTGGAACAGGAATCGAAATAAGCCACTGTAAGCCACAACTGCATCCCTCTGGTTAAATGGAATGCACATGCACACATACAGACCGCACAGACAGACGGACAAACAGGCAGGCAGGCAGGCAGGCAGGCAGGCAGGCAGGCAGGCAGGCAGGCAGGCAGGCAGGCAGACAGACAGACAGACAGACAGACAGACAGACAAGCAGACAGAAGACATGCAGGCAGGCAGACAGACAGACAGTCGAACACATACATTCATTCATGCATGTATGCATGCATAGACCGACATACATACACATGTAGTTACATACATACATACTTACATACGTACATAAGAGACTGAGACAGATAGACAGACACAGACACACAGAGAAACATACATGCCTAAAAATTGCACATATACACACTAGGGGTCAGCCGGGTAGACATTTCCCACCGAATACCGAATCCGAGTATTTGGATGTACTATTTGCCGGATCCGGGTACGAACCGAGTACCATCTGTTCCATATGCAAAGCTTCACATTTTCATGTAATGAAAACTTATCAAAATAAATTTCTGTATTTGTAATAACTGACTAATACATTTTGAAATTAAAAAATAAATAATCAATGAATTGGACTTGACATCTGTGGTGGACTTCAGGCGTTGGTGTTTTTGTACTTTTCTTCTTTAAAATGAATATGCTAGATGAAGTTCAAAGCTGAAATTATGAGCCTACAAATTCCGGCAAATGAGGCACACAAGCAACTATTTGTGTGTACAGTTTAACCGAGGCGAATACTTCCGAATAGTGCCAAAAAACGGGATATTCGGCCGAGGCAAATGTCCGAGGCGATTTCCGGCTGATCCCTAATACACACATACATACATATATGCATGCATACACTCACGCATATATTCAAACTCCTGGAACAGCATTTTTCGATGCGCCCTGTCGTTTCCTATGCAACGGTGTACAGAGCGAGCATAAAAACGGCTTGCACTTTATCGGCGCTCATCAGTCAGCATCTAATTTCTGATAACCCCTGCTGCTGAAACTGCCGCTCCTCTGCACCACAGCACCAAATGCAGATGCTAAATATGAGGGGCGTGGATGAAACCATACACCTGTGGTGATTGGAACAGCCGACGCAGGTTCTACCAAACGCATAAAACACATCAAACGAGATGAAAAATATCCCGA
>OY744614.1:46404188-46421688 GCA_963556255.1 Allolobophora icterica | reverse complement strand
CGCAAGAGAACAGTTTTACAGAAGTCGAATATAACTGCTTATGCGGCAGCCACTAACGACGCCAAATCACGGCCTACTACTCATTTAACCACCGCCGCCGACTAGCGAGTGGAAGGCAGAATTAACCTTAAATTAACGGGTGTCTTCAGGTCTTCACGCCAGTGTGTTATCCATTACTCTATGGTAAGATCAAGTGCAGTGGTACTGTAATGTATCAGCTACAGTTGTATTGTATTGTATCATCAACAGTTGTATTATATTGTATAAAACACAGCTGTATTTTATGGTATCAAACACAGTTGTATTCTAATGTATCAAATACAGCTGTATTGTATACTGTGTTGTGTATATGTAGAGTAAGGCAGCTGTTTGCATGTCCATGTGTGTAGTCTGCATGCATGTATGTACGCGTGTACTTGCTACTTACTTACTTGATTATGTGTGTTGCGAGAATGGGTGTATGCGCATGTATGTATGTATGAGTATATGTATGCCTGTGCCATTTGTGCATGTATGCTATTAGCGATGACGATGTTGCTGGTAATGATATATAGGGCCAAGAGTACATAGTTCATGGTTATGATCGCTTTTAAAGCAGGTCTATGAAATATTTGCCCTGACGTGTCTAAGGTAAGGGTGACTCAACAAGGCACTATGGTTTTTTCAGTAACCCTAGATAGGCAAGGCTGAAAGCAATGATTTCACGCTCCACTGAACTTAGCGTCTCAGTATAGACCTTTAAGGCGTGTGAAGAGAGGCCTCTGGGTAGCGTCTGGAAGAGCTTTGAGATCTGCAGGGCATATATTTGGCCGAGATCTCGTAGCAGAGGTTATGTGGTTGGGCCGTTGGGAAATCTAACAGGAAGAGACAGAAAAATCTGGTAAGATTTGTCTTCGATACATTGTATGTATGTATTGTATGTATGTATGTATGTATGTATGTATGTATGTATGTATGTATGTGTGTGTGTGTATGTATGTATGTATGTATGTATGTATGTATGTATGTATGTATGTATGCATGTATGTATGTATGTATGTATGTATGTATGTATGTATGTATGTATGTATGTATGTATGTGGATGCATGTTTGTATATATGTTAATTAATTCATTCATTCATTCGTGGATTTATATAGCGCCTCTTCAGAGAAAGACTCAGAGGTGCTCCTGACTCCAGCACGGCCAAAAAGCAGTTTTCATGATGTCATAGAAGGTGCCAGAGGAAGACCTAGGAAGTAGACCTCGCTCAGAAGGGAGGCCGTTTCATATGGTGGGGCCCACCACCGAGAAGGCGCGGGTTTGCATGATAGCAGTACGGGCAAACGGGACGGAGAGCACCCTCTACCCGCCGAGCAGAGCACGCAAGCAGTCCAAGAAGCCGGCCCAGGCCGGAAGAGGTCTAGCACGTAAGACGACCCAGCTATGTGTGTATATGTGGGTATATATACATGCATGTATGTATGTATGTATATATGAATGTGTGTAGGCCAAACGATTATATAACGCCTCTTACCCAAACCCTAAAGGAGGGTAGAGCATACCCAATGTTGCCTATACCTAAGATATTTTTGTCTGATGTTAATAGGCCACAATACAGGTCTTAGCCTATGCTTCCTGGATATTATGCATTTGATATATCATTCAACGATGTTTGGCAAAAGTATCATGAAAAAGATGTAATGAAAACATCATTTGGTATCATGAAAATGTATCATAAGAGACGTCATGCAATATCACGCGAGTGCATCATAGAGATCTCTTTCTTCTGAAAATAAAACTAATATCCTGCAAAGATATGTCACATCATGCGCGGTGGCGTATAGACACGAGAAAGTCATCTCTCAAAGTGGATTACATATTATGTAAACTCTTCGGTCACGATTGGTTTATTTCCTTAGATATTACCCACTCTGCACCATTTTAAAGCACATCTAAAACAGTACTTATTGACATTGGAATAATGACTGTGACTGTGTAAGGGACTTGGATACAAACTACCCATCAGCATAATACTTTGCAATTAAGAATGCACAACATTACTTTGTATTTGGGCGACCATACATAGCGGGGCCCTGTTGAGTTCTCCCTTTGACGCCTTTTGATGTGAACTTGATTGTGTGTAAATTTTGTAAGCTTTAAGTGATCAATAAAGTGACCACCGCCACAACCACAACCACCACCACCACCACCACCACCACCACCACCACCACCACCACCACCACCACCACCACAACCACAACCACCACCACCACCACAACCACCACTACCACCACCACCACCAAAATGTTTAAAATGTTAAACACCCGAGGTAGAGAGCGAGGAACGTGTCAGAAAGTTGGCATGGGTACCTTATCAAGCGTATTGCTAATTTTCAGACATGCTTCCGCTATCTACGCACGATTTCAATTTAAATGGAGGTCGACCTGTGAGTTTATGACCGTCGACACAAAGGCAGGTGTGTAGGCCCTACCGTCTAACAGCCTATACTGCGCTGTCACTGCTGTCATATTTGCCTTGAAAAGATTCATTCATTTCAACAATGGCATTTCAACAAAAGATCACTAAATAACTTACGAAGCAAGTCAGCCAATCCCAAGGCCTCTCAACTGGTTTTTCGCTTGAGGGTTTTTACGGGGCTTCTCCAGTCTGCGTTGAAGGGTCGTTTCATCGTATGTTAGTCACTGAGGCAATAAACCTGTTGCTGCGTATCATAGATTTGTTTTACATTCTGAATTCCACAGACGCTTCCCAGACTCATTCGATTTCCACCACAATTCTTCTCCAACAGATTATTATGAAATCTGACTGCTGTTTAGGCCTAAATAGAAGCCATCGTCGACGGATGTCTCACGCATCACGGTTACGGTCCTATACAACAGAACAGAATAGAACAAGATTGAACAGAATAGAACAAAATAGAACAAAATAGAACCAAATAGAACATAGTAGAGCAGAGTAGAACAGAACCGTGTGATTCTTGTTAACGGTAACGAAAATGTTGGTAAACGAAAATAAAAAGATTTCGTTAACGATAACTATGACTGTAACTAAATATATAATTAACTATATCTATAACTATAAATGAAAATAACACTAACGAAAATTCATAGTTATTTTCGTTACAAAACTAAAAAAAGTGCAATATCGACAAACATGAGATCGTGAAAATGCGCTACAACTAATAGCCTCTGTTCGCCTCGGATGTCGGCGAATATGGAGCGTCGTGTATTCTGCAAGCCTTTCGAAGCTCTAAGCAAATTGTGCAACGCGTCTTAATAGTTATGCACAGCTACTGCGTCTGTAGGCTATCTCGCTTAGCCTTACTGTAACTAAGGACTAACTGCAGTAAAAATCCAATAACTATAACTAAAGAATAATACTAACTATAACAACTAAAGAATAATACTAACTATAACTGTAACTATGACGAAAATGAAAGATCATTAACTATAACTGTGACTGCATGCAAGTAAAATAAAATCTGTAAGGAGAATCACACCGCAGTCCAACAACTTCGACCAAACTAAATACCGATTTGAAAACATTTTAAATCTCGAGCAGTTAAAATGAAATTTTTGTCGTTTTAATTTAACATAATATTATAGAACAGTTACTACACTAGATGTCTGTGAACCTTGTACAGCGACAATAAAAACAATACAATACAATACAACTGTTTGTTGATAATGTCCTCCTTGCAAAGTTCAGAAGTGCTCAGTCCAAGGCTAGATTTTATTTTTGCTCTTTTTGTACAGCAGTGAATTCGTTAACAATTGCCTTTTAGTGATTTATACAAATGCAATTCTATCTGTGTATCATTGGCCCTACTGGGTAGGACCTGGGGTACGTGAACAGCAAGAGCGACGCCTGATATATTACCGAACAAAAATGTTTCTATACACCCAGAAGAAAGCACTGGGTCATACTGTATACAGAAATAAAGAAGAAGCCTGCCTAAGCCAAGTGTACAATGTATGATAGTCATAAGAAAGCATGGAATTTACATAGGAAGACGAAGCTTATCTGAGCCAAGTGTACAATGTATGATAGTAATAACAAAGCAGTGGGTGCATGGTGCATACAGAAAGGCGAAGCTAAGCCAAGTGTACAGTGTATTATGGTCACAATAAAGCAGTCAGGGCATACAGGAAGACGATGCTAACAGCCAAGTATATACAATGAAAATGTTTACTTGCACATTTCCCATTGTGCGTCTGCAGAATGTTCCTCACCTTCCCCGTAATATTTGCTTGCTGCACTTACACGAATAAGCCCAACCCTTCCCCATAATATTTGCTTGCACGAATAAGCCCACCTTTGCATGAATAGGGCCTATTTGATTACCTTTCGCATTAATAGCTACCTAGGTTTTAACCATCACTTCATAAATGTTTAGCCTGCTAAACTTTCCTTCTATATTTGCCCGAGGAAGACACGAAGTATGCTATAAAAGTTATACACTTCCTGAAAGTTTCTATTTATTCGACGTTCGTGAGTGGTCTGCCGTGCGTGCATGCTAAAAATTGCAGGCAATTTGAATTATATCTGGGCCAACTGAGTCTGCCATCCAGTCGGAATCGGTAAACATTGTAAACTGGAAGGCGTATTGTAACCTAACTGGTGTTGTCATATTACATTACTTCACGTTATGTCACATTGAACTACATGGAATTAAATAACGTAACATACCAAAATATAACATGATATTAGGCTACATTTCTTTACATTATGTTGAATTGATTAACATAACGCATACCTTAATATAACATAGCCTAATATTACACTGCATTACATTACGTGGATCTGAATAAAATAGCATTCCACAACATAACAAAAGAGCATACATAAATTCTCCATATGAATACCACAACATAACATGACATTGCATTGCTTCATATTATATCACATTACAAATGCATCACATTGAATGAAATAGAACTGAATAGCATTACATTACATTAAATTACATACTGTAACATTGTGGGTACATAGTTATATAAAGCGACGTAGCAGGGAGTGAGTAGCTCATGGTTGATATATCCCAAGTGACCGGGCTGTTAGTCATCTACTCATAAGACTCAATGGTCGTTTCAACGTACATCAAGTGTAAGTGCCATTCAGCGTTTTATGATGGCTTAGCATAAAACCAGAGCTGATGTTTAATATGCGCTTGGTCATGACTGACTTCATCACAAACCTTCCTCTATATTCGGTTATGCATGAAGGCGCACACCAACACGACGTGTGTCACTGCTGTCCGAACAGTTTTATAGCGCATTTATCGCCACTTCTGATATTGCTACATGATTCAGCGTTGGCAGTATACAAGGACATCGACGCACAGTGCTTGGGAAAGACTGCTTCCTCTTTTGAAACCACTCTCTTGGCTGTTTACAGCAAGTCGCTCCAGCTTAGCTAGGACCACACACCTTTATGAGCGCCTCTGATTATGTTATACTGCGAGAGGCGCTTTATAAATTCGTAAATAGAATAGAATAGAATAGAATAGAATAGAATAGAATAGAATAGAATGTTCCGCGAGGCGCTATATAAGACTTAGACGTGTGTCCTCTGGTTTCTCTGATCGTAATCGTAATCGTAATCTCCAAATTTATAAAGCGTTACTATAAAGCTAAGCTTATTCACGAGCGCTGCGTCGTATCAGAGGGGTTGTCCAGAGATCGATGTCCATTGGAGGTCCGAGTCCGGTTGCCAGAGAGACCAGAGAGAGGCAGAGCAGCTGTTACGGATGGTTTCGTTGAGGACGAGAGAGCTTGGAAGGCAGAGGATCCGATGGAATAATGTAGGAATTATCTTTGGGATGTAGACCTGGTTTCTACAGTGGGTTTTCATTTTTGATTGTGATTTTACTTGAAGCGACGACCTAGCAACTTAAAAAGCAAGAAAAGCAAGCAGAGCTCTCATGTTCCCTAGAGCAGCGGTTCTCAACCTGTGGTCCGCGGACCACTGGTGGTCCGCAGCCATCTACCTGGCGGTCCGCGAGCAAGGCCTACAATTTATATTTCTCTAAAATTAAAAACATGCAAACAGACAAATGTTGTCAATTTTCATACAAATATGTACTTTCTTTACTTAAAAGTTTAAACATTTAACAAAACTAATAGTAGATAATAAATAAAATACTTAATCTTATTAAATTTATTATTTTATACTATATATTAAATAAATTTAGAATTTTATAGAGTCGCATATGTGAGCTAGTGGCACAATTTTCAGTGGTGGTCCTTGAGTCTAAAAAGGTTGAGAACCGCTGCCCTAGAGGAACTAAGATTCGCTAATATCCCACTTCTTAGCCCTTGAGCCGGCAATGGACGAATCCCAAGGTTCTTGACAATGCATCACAGGACTTGGTTTTTGCTTCCCACTATACGTCGATGCTAAATGACACTGCTTGGATGCCCTTGTGCGAAAGTAAACTATTCCAGGGATGTTACCAGGGGCGTCTATCCCCCCTAAGTCATTGGAGCAACGTCCCTTTTCCCCCTCTTCTTCCCCCTTTCCGTTCCTTCCCCCCTAAAATGGTGGCACACACACTGACAGATCCCCCCTATTTCTTGGATGGAGCATTTGCTCCAAGGTTTCTATGGTGTAGACGCCCCTGGATGTTACACGAAGTTGGTTCAGTGGGCTCAATCCACAATCGATCGATTGGAGATCATGCGCGATAACCGAATAGTTCATTGTCTCACACCCGAACTTATCCCTTCTAAAAGTACGATAAATAACTCGTTTTTAATCTGTTGAGTGAAATATTTATATAAAATATGTTTCAAACTGTTTCAGGGATATGGAACTGTATGTAATCTCGTCGTAATCCTGCCCCGATCAATTTTGGAATCTGGAAGAGACCTCTTCATCCCAATATGAAAATTATGTATACGCCGATTCAGAAATAAATCCACAGATTCTACAACAGCCAAGATGTGCTCCAACTCTTTCAGTTCTTCAGTGACGACGCTAATATTTCTTTCGATGTTCAGCTCTCTGGTAGACTTAGGTTCTTCTAGAAGTACAACGACAGAAAGCGGACCATGCAGAAAGGAAGCACCTGTTGTTTGCCAAAAAATAGGAAGCCCAGAAGATCACATGAATGCCTTGACCAAGGCTTTTAGCGGAAACCAGGAAATCGATCTAATCTTCATCATCTGCAATACAACGGAATGCACTAAAACCTATAGTGCCGTGATTACCTTCATAAAGAGTCTCGTCACTCTGGTCACGACCAAATACGATTCTTACATCGATGCATATCGGCTTCACATCTCAGTGATCGTCTACGACAATACTTCGGTTCGATTGACTCTGAACGACACTCAGACTGCGACACCGAAAGTTGGAAACTGCGAGTTTGATACGTTCCTCGGTAAGAGAATGGCTTCTTCTGAAGCTAGAGGAGAGAGGGACGGCATGTTGAAGGAAAGCTTGGACGAAGCCAACAAAATCTTTAGTAAACCCGCTAGACCGAATGCAAGGAAAATACTCTGGTTGTTTTCGGAGTGTGGATACTGTGAACAGAGTGACAAGAGGCAGGGAGTTGAAACTGCCGCTGGTGACATCAAAAGAGGATATCGTGACAACGTCTTCATATTCACTGTCGGTATTAATCAGTGTCCCGTTGGATGGTTTGTAACTCTGGCGCAAGAGGATACGATGAAGACGATAGCAACGACGGCTTCCGGTCACTACGCTTGTATTGACAAGTGGATCGAATTTACCAAGATTGAAAACGACCCAGGTCTCTGTCTCACACAGCTTTAAGAGTAGAAGAGTTCACTCATTCCAATCATTATACTTCTATGGCGCCCTGAAAATAATAATAATGATAATAACAATGATTAATAATAATAATTACATCGCGACATAAATGATATAGTCTGGCGAGACCTTCGGAAGTTGAGGTCCCGACAGGCATGTTCCGCACGGATGGCAAGAGACCGGACGAGGCCACAATGGCTCCATGAGCGACGGTAAATACTTGGCCTGGGACGCCACGGTGATACACACCTGTGCGGCATCCTACATTGCTCACACAGCAAATGCATTTGGGCCGCGGCAGAACAGGTATCTATGTATGTATGACACATTGTATATATTTATGTATGTATGTATGTATATAAGTATGTATGTATATGTGTATGTAGTCATGTATGTATGTATTTATATATGTATGCATTTATGTATGTATGTATGTATGCATGTATGTATGTATGTATGTATGTATGTATGTATGTATGTATGTATGTATGTATGTATGTATGTATGTATGTATGTATGTATGTATGTATGTATGTATGTATGTATGTATGTATGTATGTATGTATGTATGTATGTATGCTTTATGTATCACTTACTGTAGCGCGAAGTACCTGTCGAGCTCGAAAGCGCAATCGTTAGGCTGTTGATCCAGCGCGTTACCGAAGAGACCACTCTGTCACACGTATAAATGGTTTGCTTCTACCTGTAGGTAATATTTCTCAACACTGGTCAGAAGTCGGAAATGACGCCGCCATTGGTCAGAACTGTGGCGGGTGCGCCAATTCAAAGTCTACTTACAGATGTACCTGCAAAGTCTCATCGAAGCAGTATGAGTGTCACGGTTAGCAGACAGTTTTTAAATTAATATTCGAGTATTTCTTTGTTGGAAATGTTGCTAAATGAATTTTCGGTTATTAGCTTTAAAAAGAAAATATTCAAATTAATCTTCCTTTTGACCAGTCAGATACCTACTAGTTTTGACTGCATGCTAGACAAGGGTTAAGATGTAATTGTAGTCACGGATTTATGTAGATCGTTTCTTCATGTGCGTGTGTGTGTGCGTGCGTGCGTGTGTGTGTGTGTGTGTGTGTGTGTGTAGGTGTGTGTAGGTGTGTGTGTGTGTGTGTGTGTGTGTGTGTGTGCGTGCGTGCGTGCGTGTGTGTAGGTGTGTGTATGTCAGTATTTATATCGCGCCTTTTAAGATCCACTGAAATTCTCGTAAATTTTTATCATTCCGTTGTAATGTCTATTCTCTAGTTCTTCCATGGCCCACTTCAGTTTCTCATATTGACCCTTCAACATTGGCCATTGCCCTTGGAGCTGGCATTGGTGGTGGCCTTTTGGTCGTCATTATCATCGTCGTCATCATAGTTGTCGTTGTTCGGCGGTGCAAGAAACCTGATCGACCACCGCCTCGTGTTCCTCCACCTCGAACTGATCGTCGACCACCTGCCTCACCTCCAGCCCCAACGGAAGGTCATATCTACAACAATCCTGATGATGAACAAATCGAATATGAGGTAAGACCACTCTTAGTATAATATTATGTAGACCCAAATGAGACACTCGTCTCGTAGGTCCAGCAGCTGAAAATGCTATTATAACGAACACGGTAGCCGATTAGTTAAAGTGCTCCAACTGTACGCTGAGAGTATGGGTTCGACCCTCCTCCTCCTCTGAGACGTCACTGCTTAAGGACCTTGAGCAAGTCCTTCACTCACAGTTGCTCAGCGCCATCGATGTTCTGTGGTTGGTCGTGTGCACTAATGAACTTGGAGAGGAGGGCAATATCAGATAAAGTAATATTGTATCACAGATTTTTCGGCTGCCTCTCTGTCTGTCTGTCTGTCTCTCTCTCCATCTCTCTGTACCTATCTCTCTCTATCTGTTCGTCTTGTTCAGGCTCGTTCGTTTGTGTCATCTTGTGCTTAACTTAAACTTATCTCTTTCAAATTGCTCACTAACCCATCGTTGTAAAGAGCTTGTAACGTTACTATCGCTGATAACCTTATTAGCAGATAGGCCCCTTGTTTGGTTATCTCTTAGGGACTGGTATGGATCTAATACCTCGTTGCTTTTATATTTTCATTTGCTCAGAGCCCCATCAACAATTCACAACATACATCGTTCAATTGTAGAGTCAATTACAAGACCTGTGCTTGTCCTTATATGTATTATAACGATATAATCAATGCAAGTTATTTCACAGTTCAATAATAGATCACGCCTAAACAATCCTCTAGTCTAGACTAAACCTATCTTACCTAAGACCAGCACGTATGCATCTTAAATATTCTATATATCTAGGCTAAATATAAGCACATTAAATTACCCTCCCGAGGTAGTGCACCATTGGAGTTCCTTCTTGGCATTCGTATGACGAGTTCACCAACAATGTCCTTCGCCCGTTTATCGAAGCTTTATTTGAAGAGTTATCTCCCGATCTCCTCGTCCGTACTCAGAACAACCCAGGTATGTGCCGGTCTGATGTTTCCACGTAGAATTCTTTCTGGATGTTCCCAGAAAGCCAATGTTCGAACAAGTATTTTAGTCTCTTTATTTCGAAACTACTTGCCGATCCGAAGTTCAATCGTTCGTATCACTAGCTCGTAGTTTTACACGTATCGAACTGCAGCTTGAAGACGCTATGTTCGCATCTTCACTCGCAACTTCAGTTTTTAATCGTTCGATACTAACTTTGTTAAATGTCGACCGATTTCGATCCCAAGTTCACCGTATCGTAGAATGTACTCTGTTCTACACGACTAACGTGAACATTTGACGATTTCTATCACCAATGTTTGCCTCTTCCTGAGTCAAACGTCGTAGCTTCACCACGACCAACTATCGCCATCAGCGGCGAATAACCGACTCCCTTCTGCCACGTCACCAGCAGACGATCGACGTTGAATTAACCAGTAATTTCGTATTGACCAATGGAATCTTGGCATCTTGCGGTTGACAACTCTCAAACCCTCTAACTTGTCCCCTAACTCTATATTATTAATTACCCTTATCGTACTGGTCTTACGTGCTGGTTAATTAACTAAACAATTAATACCAATCAATAACTATGATAAATCATTTGTATCATACACACAAATCATATAGCGCTATTCTATACATTCAGTGTATTTGGGTGATGAAAGGGACATCCGCTACAACTAAACCCCTTCACTAGAATATTTACCCTAAATTTCTTAATATATGTCATTAACCATCACACAAATCACTTATCTATATCAACTGTTTATATATTACCATTTATATCTTATACTAACTCCATTACTAAGTATCGGCCTTAACCAACTAACCTCTTATACAACACCTTCAGACAAACTACTCCTCTAACATCTATTTGTTTATATTACATTAAGTCACATCTAACTTTACTTATTTACATACTCTCTAATTGACATTTCTGATGTGAGATAAAATGTAAATACTTCACATCTTGCTTATATTAAATGACAAAAGCTTGAAGTAACTAACTTTAACCTCTAAGCTCTTGTTCTCAACATCTATTTTCTTAATAACCCTTCTTAACAGAAAACTTCTAGTTAAATACTTCAGCTATCTACATACACCCAAACTTTTCTTAACCCGTGTTAAATCTCACTTATAACACTTCTCTCAGTATCATCTTTCACTCATGTGATATCGTGGCACGCCTTTCTGGCGTTCAAACTTACCACCTCTCCTCCAACTTGGAAAGTCACTATCCACCGACTCATCATCACTGGAGTTTCTATGACTCCTCCACTGAACATCTTCCAATGGCACAGTCTTCCATCTACCTGACTGTTTATTTCTCTCATTACCTCCTCCACAACTTCTATTTCTCTCCCAATTCATTTCTCTCTTGTCCTGAAACCACCTTCTTCTAGTCCATGGTTCACTTTTCGACTTATCTTTTGGACACGATCTCTGTAAGTTACTCTGAATTTTCTCCCTTGACCTCTTCCAGTTAAGATTCTCCCCTTCAAATGGAACCTGATTATCATGTGAAGATCTAATCACTCGATTATTCTTCCAATCGGTTCTGTTTTTAGTCTCATAGCGCCGCCCATAATTTCTATGTGTCCTTCTATCTATATTTCCAAATGGTTTGAGATCTCTCTTCACATTACTATATAAATCTGGGACACCTCTCACTTTCCCGCTTACTCCTTCATTGTATTTCCTATACCACATATCTTTCTTTACTATGAAAGATGGATTACCTCTGTATGGTTTCTCTTCCGTGTTTTCTTGTGAACCATCAGTTAATTTCCAATATTTGTCTTGGATTTCATCCGTCTTCTGCATATCTATTGGTTCTTCCGTTCTCACTTTAAGATCTGGTAATATTCCACATTTCAATGATTTCTCCTTACGAGTTACATGTTCTTCCTTATTTGACCTCGTATTATACGTAGCAATTACTTCTGACTCGTCTCTGAAATCAAATATAATGCCTTCTTTCGACGTGTTCTCATTCCGCGACGCAATATATTCCGTCTCAACACGTGTTTCACTCTCAGCTGGCTCACGTGAATTTCTACAGCTGTTTATTTTTAGCGTAGTCGTCCTTGACGGAACGTTAGACGCTATCATTTCTCCTGGCGCATTTCCCGCCATGACGTCATCAGTTTGAATTGCTACACTGATTTGAATGTGCTTCGGTTCCAACAGTCCACGCTTAATATCTCTACCTTTGTATAGAACCTTAGGACTAAAGGGACTAATGATTAAGTCCGTGATTAAACCACGGATTACTAGAGCCTCAACTCTACCACTAAATTCTTTACCCGTGATCTCAATCATTGCCGTGGGATATGTTCCTTTCATTCCATTGGAAAATAGACAAATCTTCCTACGACCTGTAAATTGCTGTGGTTCTACAAACTCTTCATTAACAGCCATGCAACTCGCGCCAGTGTCGAACACAGCTTCTACGGGTCTTTTATTTACTGTCACACCTTTAATTTTACTGTACCATTCCAAAGGTTGTCCTTCTACAAGACAACATGCGATTCTCTCCACTTTTTCTTCCTCCTTCTCTTCTCCATCCTCTATACATTGCATCATAGCAATTTTATGCGGTCTATCATTACGGCTCATCTCTTTGAATCTCCAATCATTCCTGAATTGGTTCCTATCTCTGTATTCTTTACCCCTAAACTGGGCTTCTTCTTGTTCCTCTTTATCCCTAAAACTCGGATAATCTTTTGCTTTAACTGGGCCAACGTTTTGTTTCTCCTTATATTTCTGGTCTGACTCTCGAATAAAATTCTTCTGATTACCTTGTTTATTCATGTTTATGTTGAACCCTCTCCTCTCATCTTCTTCTCGCGCCTCTATATAATTCTGTGCCTGGATAGTCATCTCACTAAGACTGAGTTTTCCTCTTTCTTTCAAGAATCTTCTCAACTCGTTATCGCAGGTGACATAAAATTGATCTCTTAGGATTAATGCCTCTAATCCTTCATAACTCTCTTCCATCTCCGCCATCGTCCTCCACTGTCTCAAATATCGTTTTAATCTTTCAACGAATTGCCCAACACTTTCATTTTTCTCTTTCCTTTCCATTTTGAACATCCTTCTATATCTGGATTCTGAGAGTTTAAAACGCTGCAAAAGCTCCTGCTTAAGCTTCTCATAACTCTGCACATCTTCTGCGTTCATCCGTTCATAAACTTCTAAGGCTTGGCCTTCAAGAAATCTCGCAAGAGATAAAGACCACAAATTCTCTGGTATACTATAAGTGACACACATCCTCTCGAACCTAAGTAGGTAAGCATCGAGGCAATCTTTATCTGCATTGAATGTTGGCATTTTGAGAAACTTCACTCCATTGCATTGTTCCATGTTTCCTCTGTCTATGCCATTACTCATCCTGTCTTCTCGTTGACTGTCATATTGGAGTCTACATTCTAACTCCTTCAACTTAAGCTCCTTTTGAATCTCAAGCTCCCTTAGCTTCATTTGCATTTCTCTCTCCTGTTTCTGCATTTCTCTCTCCTCTGAGAGTTTCTGCATTTCTGTCTCCTCTGAGAGTTTTTTCAATTCTCTCTCCTCTGAGAGTTTCTGCATTTCTCTCTCCTCTGAGAGTTTCTGCATTTCTCTCTCCTCTGAGAGTTTCTGCATTTCTCTCTCCTCTGAGAGTTTCTTCATTTCTCTTTCCTCTGAGAGTTTTTTCTGATCAAACTCTAGCTGCATTTTCCTTAATTCGGTCTCGTCTTGTCTCACTTTCTCTAATCTACTCTCCTCCAGTCTGGCTTGGATGAAATCCTTCACCTCTGATCCTTGGACCCCCATTTCAGTTGCAATTTTGAGCCATTTCTGATACTCGGCCGCCATGTTTGTGAGGTAGTATCTTAACTTGGCGTTATATATACTTCGTCTCACTCGCTTCTACAAATTTTCCAGTTTGTCTATCAAACTTCAAAAATTAACCTGACTCGACCTATTTTTATCCAATAGCAATTCAAGTCAACGTCAGAGGTCACCACCTGACCTTACCTCGACTAATCAAATTCCTTCTATTTGAATATGCTTACGTCACACTACAACTAACCTGCCGAAAATAGTTCCAGCAGCTACGGTCAAATCTATTATACTGGAAATTTCTATGTTTCTACCAACTGAACTAGACTCGTTATCTACAGGTAATTTATCCCTGATTCTAATTAAAACGGATCCTATTTTAATCCCGTGTCGAGCCACCCAGTTTTGTAACGTTACTATCGCTGATAACCTTATTAGCAGATAGGCCCCTTGTTTGGTTATCTCTTAGGGACTGGTATGGATCTAATACCTCGTTGCTTTTATATTTTCATTTGCTCAGAGCCCCATCAACAATTCACAACATACATCGTTCAATTGTAGAGTCAATTACAAGACCTGTGCTTGTCCTTATATGTATTATAACGATATAATCAATGCAAGTTATTTCACAGTTCAATAATAGATCACGCCTAAACAATCCTCTAGTCTAGACTAAACCTATCTTACCTAAGACCAGCACGTATGCATCTTAAATATTCTATATATCTAGGCTAAATATAAGCACATTAAATTACCCTCCCGAGGTAGTGCACCATTGGAGTTCCTTCTTGGCATTCGTATGACGAGTTCACCAACAATGTCCTTCGCCCGTTTATCGAAGCTTTATTTGAAGAGTTATCTCCCGATCTCCTCGTCCGTACTCAGAACAACCCAGGTATGTGCCGGTCTGATGTTTCCACGTAGAATTCTTTCTGGATGTTCCCAGAAAGCCAATGTTCGAACAAGTATTTTAGTCTCTTTATTTCGAAACTACTTGCCGATCCGAAGTTCAATCGTTCGTATCACTAGCTCGTAGTTTTACACGTATCGAACTGTAACTTGAAGACGCTATGCTCGCATCTTCACTCGCAACTTCAGTTTTTAATCGTTCGATACTAACTTTGTTAAATGTCGACCGATTTCGATCCCAAGTTCACCGTATCGTAGAATGTACTCTGTTCTACACGACTAACGTGAACATTTGACGATTTCTATCACCAATGTTTGCCTCTTCCTGAGTCAAACGTCGTAGCTTCACCACGACCAACTATCGCCATCAGCGGCGAATAACCGACTCCCTTCTGCCACGTCACCAGCAGACGATCGACGTTGAATTAACCAGTAATTTCGTATTGACCAATGGAATCTTGGCATCTTGCGGTTGACAACTCTCAAACCCTCTAACTTGTCCCCTAACTCTATATTATTAATTACCCTTATCGTACTGGTCTTACGTGCTGGTTAATTAACTAAACAATTAATACCAATCAATAACTATGATAAATCATTTGTATCATACACACAAATCATATAGCGCTATTCTATACATTCAGTGTATTTGGGTGATGAAAGGGACATCCGCTACAGAGCTTACGAAATGATGTAAACCATGTAAGACCGTCATTACAGACAGAGGAATAGTAATTGCAAATTTATATAGCGCCACTTCAAGAGGGACCCATCAGAGGCGCTCCCGACCTAACACAATGAAACGACGATGGAACAGAATGGTCTTCAAGCGCTTGCGGAAAAGAGGTCGAGAGAGACCGGGATTTTCCATGTTCTAACACTGCGCTAAATAAGAATCAATTGTATTGTTAGGTAATGGAAACGGAGCGGGACATGGATGGATGGAGCGCACACCTGGTCCAGTTGAAGAGAGAACATCCCGTCATTCTGCACCTCGGCGTCTATTCCGTCGACAAAGACTACTTCGCGCAAACACCTGGTTTCACTTTCACCGAATCGCAAAAGATGGCACTCGACGAAGCTATGACGAACGGAAATTCCAGCGGAAAACCCCGCAAAAAGTCCGAAGTCACCGTGGGCGGTATTACCTACGTCATCGAAAGAAAAACGCGGGAAAAACTGAGCGCGCAAACGAAGGACAAGAAAACGAGACTTGGGGTCGTTTATCGCGGCGGGTATCTTGTGGTCGGAGTGGCGGAAGCCAACGGAAGCGACCAGTGTGATAAAGTGATCGCGGAGGTACTTGACGCTGTGAATATGTAGGAGAAATGATGCTGCTGCATTCACACCAGTTTACATCGTTTGAAAATAATGGTAGCTAGAAATACGGTGTAACGTAATTGGAAACGCGGCTGGAAAGAGTAATGAAATACCTATAAAAGGAGTAGGCAAATGCACCTCATAATACGTTACACCGTATTTCAAGCTAGACTGCGTCATTTTTCTTGTCTCAGCAGACACTGTGTTCCGGATATTGACCTGATTACGGCTTGGTTTTGATGTGCCATCGGTTGATGCCTTGTGCATTAGACACTTGCGCTATAGAAGTTACTAATTACAATTACTATTGCGACTATGGTAAGTCTATGGGTAAGTAAAAGTTATTAGTGGTTGTTCGGGAAAATGTTATTTCACACAATGCCCACATGTGACTGTTCCCGTAGTCATGGGACGGGTTTTCTAACTGTTTTCATGGAGATAGTCTTTCCCTGTTCCAATGGATGCGGATTTTACGGTTTTTACCTGCTACCATGAAGGTGAACTTTTGCCCGTTTCTGTGGTATGGGGTTACACCGCTACCAGGAGTATCTACTTTCGCCATGGTGATAGGCTTTATGATATTCCCATCGATGCGGGTTCTAACACGTTACCATGTGGATGGTATGGCTTCTCCCCGTTACCACCGCCATAGAGACCATGGAGATAGGCTTTCCCTCGTTTCATGGAGTTGAAATTTACTTGTGTGTCTCCGTTGCTGGTTATTCCATCAGTCCCTGGCCATTTGCTTTTCAAACTGGCCAACGCAGTTTATGCATAACTAAGCACAAGTTACCATCGTTTGAAACCTATTTTACAGTGACGCTATAGAAGGTTTGTTTTAGATAAGACTGGATAGGATGAGATAATATCGTCACATCATATTACATTGCTTTACATTTTGAATAGCATTGTACTGTGTTGGCCAGGTGTCAACTGTTTAACGAAACTATTACAATGTTGAAATGTGCAATATTAATTATTGTCGGAATAAACTGAGAATTTATTTAAACCTGGTTGTCTTTCACAGTTTAGTTAGAGTCCTACATACGGGAGGTCCTGCACTGGCTTCCCTTTCCTCAGCGCATCTACTTCCGGGTGTCTTTCTTGGTCTCGAGGTGCTTTTCAGAGGCGGCGCCCGTTTACTTGCGGGAGCTCTCGTCCTATAGTGGTCTCAGTCTCAGCTC
>OY744614.1:46296688-46396688 GCA_963556255.1 Allolobophora icterica | reverse complement strand
TGGACTGAAGGACCACTTTTGGCGACTCGCGAGATGGACAGATTCACCGGGAACCCCGAAAATAGCTGGCCAACGCAGGAGGCAGGTGTTGAAAGGGCGCATGAGGCCACCTGAGGGCGCATGAGGCCATAAAAAAACTGGCCCACCGGCTTCCTTACCCTGCCAGAAGAGGATTGGTCACCATCTGGGAAAAAGACCAAGAAACCTTAACATGACTATGTACCTAAAGAGGACTCGTCGTCGGCCCCGGCCTGACGGAAGAGAAACAAGGAAGCGCTCCTATATCGAGTGAGATGGCTAGGCGGTTTTTTGCGCTTTTCTACCCGTGGAGATCTACGGACGTCGAGTTTCAACAGACATGTGTCTCACCGTGTATTGGACTGTCACGTTGAAACAGTTCCGCATTGCATTTACGTTTGATTTTGTGCAGCAAACATTATCAAACTATCTTAAAGGTTTTTGATCGCAGTTAGACGGTACTCTAGAGTACTTGGATAAGAACTGTCCGGCAGTAGGCAACATTAATATGTCTAATTACAAAGAATTCATATCTATGAGTGTTCTGGTCAAATCGGTGTCTGTTCATTAATCTTATCGGCTCTCAGAGTCATGTAAATGTCACTTGTTCAGTAGAAGATTATAGATCCTTAGGGGCAAGTGAAAAAGGTCTGATCTCTCTCTCTCTCTCTCTCTCTCTCTCTCTCTCTCTCTCTCTCTCATCTCTCTCTCTCTCTCTCTCTCTCTCTCTCTCTCTCTCTCTCTCTCTCTCTCTCTCTCTCTCTCTCTCTCTCTCTCTCTCTCTCTCTCTCTCTCTCTCTCTCTCTCTGATCTCTCTGATCTCTCTCTCTCTCTCTCTCTCTCTCTCTCTCCCTCCCTCCCCTCCCTCCCTCCCTCCCTCTTTCTCTCTCTCTAAATATATACATATATATATATATACACGTATCTATACGGGGTGGGAATTGTAGGGGTGTAGGGGATTCAACCCCTCGTCTTTCTTAGGGCCCCCAGTTCAGTTCTCATTACACACACCAGGGGTCGTTTCCAACCCCTCAGTTGTGCTAGTGTGATTTAGCATTATTTGACTCTGAGTCTTTGACAAAAAGCAAATTTACATGATGTATCAAGGCCGTATCTAGGGGGTGTTTTTGGTGTTTAAACACCCCCCGAAATTAAATAATGTAGATATGAAATAATGCATTTACTAACTACAAACCCCTTGATCAGTTAATTCGGTTGCTTGTCAGCTTGCTTAAGGACGAGAAAACACCCCCCCCCCAAACAGAAAACACCCCCCGAAACAAAATCCTGGCTACGGCCCTGTGATGTATCATGTATGCACTTTTGAATTTTCTTAACAAAGGAATTGATTTTGATTCGAGTCTGACTTGCAAAACTGCTACCGTTGAAATCAGCTGCTTTCAAATTTCGTTGACAACAGTTTTCAAAATTTGGATAAAATGTTCAACCCCCAGTCTTTGTCTACAATTCCCACACTATATATATATATATATATATATATATATATATATATATATATATCAGTCTATAGAAGTTCAGGCTTGGAACATGGTAACAGATTGATTAGAGCACTCGCCTTGTAACGCGGAGGGTACGGGTTCGATCCTCCTCCTCCTCTGAAACGGTGACTATGTATGGACCTCGAGCAAGTCCTTCACTCACAATTACTCAGCGCCATCGATTGATGCTTGGTCATTGGATAATGATGCTTAATAAATGCAAAATAATAATAATCACAAACATTTACTTAGAGACCTTTACATGGGACTTGGGTCTCTCCACAGGTCTTTGGAGACTTGCGAACAAAGGGTGTGATGTTTCGAGCAACCAGCTCATAAATATTTATTCCGGTGAATTCATTTGCACCCGGCAACGGTCCGGGCCCACGTATAAGTTACCTAATTAGCCTTTATAAGCTACATGTTCATGCAAAACCTGGCCAGACAGGCAGGCAGGCAGGTAGGAAGGGAGTGAGTTGGTGTAGCATAACAAACCACATCAACAGAGCAGGCTAACATAAAATGGATTGTATTCGAATAGGTGCCTACACATCCTACCGTACAATTCTCATATATCGCAGGAGGAGTAAATAATACCGTAATATTTTTAAACAGCGAACTTAGAGGAAGTATAGGCCTACAGTAACGTTTTGAAGTATCGTACATGAAGAATATCTACCGTACTATTTCGAAATGCCGTATTGGATAACATGTTACCGTAGTATTCGAAATAATATACCCGTCGAAAGCGATACCGTAAGGTTTCAAAATACCGAACACGGAAAAATTGTATTGTATGATTTAAAGCGTACTCTGAGGATGTACACGGTTACTTTTCAAACCACCGTAGCAGGAAATATCGCATTGCTTTGAATTTGAAATTGCTGTGGAGATTAGTGACCTAGCGGCGTTGTTACAGGTTTCAGCAAGAACATGGATCAAGAGTGTCACGTGGAGAAGTGTGTTTTCATTTACTCCCGCATTCCACCCACGTGTCCGTGCATAAATACATACACACAAATACACACAAATGCACAGAGAGAGACAGACAGACAGACAGACAGAACCGAACTGCATGCGAGTAAACTTTTAAATCTTACTAGTAGTTTTACCCTATGCAAAATAACTCATAGAAAAATCAACTGAACCTACAATGTGATCTCAGGCAACCAGACCACGTCTGTATTATTATTATTATTATTATTAATTTATTTATTTTTATTCTAAAGGTTAAATTCAGAGGGTTTGGAAAACTACTCTATATACGAGAATAATGATAATAATAATAGTAGTAATTTTAAAAAAGCTAATGAAAAAATGATAATAATAAAATAAGAATATTACTCAAAACATTAATAATAAAATTGATATATTAACAATAAAATAATAATAATAATAATAAATGATAAGAATAAAATAATAATAAAATGTAATAATAACAATACATTAGATCATCAACAACTACTTGTCTGTGTTCTTCAGTTTCAACCGTGATGGTGTTCGGATAGAAGATGAGCTGCAACTGCATCATCTGGAGCAGCTCATGTACTGGTTTCAGGTACATCAGCCTCCTCCAGTTAACCCGTACACAACCGGAACCTCAGAGTTCTCTATTCCGGTTCCGGTTAAGAAGGATCAGCTGCGAAAGCCAGGTCTTCTAAACGTCGAAGAGTTCAAGGACACGCTGGCCAAGGTTATTGGAACACAGGTCGATGAAAACCAACTGGAAAGTCTCTTCACCAAGGTAACTGCATCGACGATTTTTCAATTGTAGTCCGACTTTCCAAGTTACTCTACATGACATTAAAAACCCAAATTTAGTTTTGGAAAGGAGCTATATAAACATTTTTTTAATATTACATTGCAATAACTGGTAGCATTCTAAATGACACTACAATGCATTTGATGCATGATACTCTAATGCGTTTCGCTACTGTACATTAATTCGTTTACATTATAGTACATTAATTAAGTTAAATTAGTATAGTACATTACCTCAATTGCATAATAGTACATTAATTCATTTACGTTACAGTGGTTTAATTCAGTTGCATTATAGTAGCCTACAGCACATTTGATGGCACTTCAGATCACACAGGAGTGCATTAAAACGTTTCACATTAAATTAAAAATACATTGTCTTGTGCCTACAAGTGTGGATTGGATGAAATCAGATTCCGACCGAAATTCAGACGCAAATCCAGATACATGTCAAGAGTCAGATCAAGATTCGGTGCTTAAGTATTTCAGTATTTGTATTTACTGAGTTACATTAGTAACTTACATATTCACATATTCAAGAAGCAAGTACTTGTTTATATTTAAGTATTAAAATAGTGGTTTGTCTTTTGCAGTTGGATACATCGAGCGATGGCTTCGTCGATTGGAACGAATTCTGCACTTACATGTTGATGCAGTTCCGAGAGAGAGATTACATGAGAACGATCCGTATGGTGCCTTTCCAGAGCGAGGCCAAGATTCGACATATCGTCCCTAATAAGGTCAGCTGATTCCATCCATCCATCCATTTATCCATCCATTTATTCATCCATCCATCCACCCACCAATCCATCCATCCATCCATTTATCCATCCATTTATTCATCCATCCATCCACCTATATCCCACACACAAAACCACCCATCCACCCTTCCATCCATCCACCCATCCATCCATCCATTCATCCATCCATGCATCCACATATCCATCCATTCTATCCATCCATATATCAATCCATTCCATCCATCCATCCATTCCACCTATTCATTCCTTCCGTCAATCTACCTTTTTCGATCCATCCGTACTCCTTTTACTCAACCGATTCATTCGTTCATCCTTCCATCGATCAATACATCCATCTATCGATCACTTCTTCCAATTCTCTTAACTGACACAAACTGGCCTCTGCTTTTCTTCCTCAGCAAGAAACAACAACGAAAATTGTCTCGATTGACGCTCCCACAAAAATCGTCACTTTCAGCAAGGTACGTTCTTACGTCAAGGTATCTGGAAAATTATGTAACGCCTTCTGAAAACTTCCTAAATTACTGTCATCGCTAGTTAGTCCACTTTCAAGTTTTACTATTCGTTAAAATAAATTGAATATGATCATGTTAAACTGGTATAAGTTGTTCCAACAGTGTCTAATGCTTAGTCCATATCTGACTTCACGCGTCACCGTTGTGTTGTTTTAGGTTTTGTGGTTAATATTGTTGTTAGTCAAATACTTATAATAATAATTATCTCATTAATTTATGAATTCGTCTCAAAAGCGAAGGTAGACAAAGAAAGACAAGTTTTCAATCGTTTGGGAATTAAGTAAGATAAATAGAAGGATTGAAAACACGTAATCGTAATCGTAAACTACAGATGTCTAAAGCGCCACTTAGCAGCTAAGCACAAGGCATCAGCTTATTCACGAGCAAAACCTCGATGTTCGCTTACTCCTAGCACCCGAACTCGAATCTTTCCTGGACATTTCTGGACAACCCCTTTGACATGACGCAGCGCTCTTGAACGAGCTAGTTCCCTGTGCTTAGCTTTAGAGTAGCGCTTTATAAATTTGGAGTTTACGGTTATGATTACGATTAAGTTACGATGTGTATATACGGTTGTACAGTGTGGTGGATGGCAATTGGTTGAATAAAGACTATTGTTATCTTATCTTATCTTATCTTATCTCATCTTATCTCATCTCATCTTATCTTATCTTATCTTATCTCATCTCATCTCATCTCATCTCATCTCATCTCATCTCATCTAATCTCATCTCATCTCATCTCATCTCATCTTATCTTATCTTATAACATTCAGGAAGGGTCGATGTGCGTGTGGAGTGCTGGTCTGCACCTGGAGAAGAGTTACAGCCTGAACGATTCGGAGGGATCGCAGCAGAACTCAAGGAGACGCGTCAGGGAGTGGATCACGGACGCCGTGTACATGGCCAACTGCCATCGCCTGGCAATCGCATCAACAGGAAGAGACATTCGCTTCTATGATACGACGACCAATGACCAGTACTACGAGGAATTCTACCTCTACGGTCAGACACTCCTAGCAGTGGTGGTGGTCAGAGGCGTCTATCCCCCCTAAGTCATTGGAGCAACGTCCCTCTTCCCACTCTTCTTCCCCCTCCCCATTCCTCCCCCCAAATGGTGACACACACTGACAGATCCCCCCGCTATTTCTTGATTGGAGCATTTGCTCCAAGGTGTCTATGGTGTAGACGCCCCTGGTGGTGGTGATAGTGGTAGCGGTGGTGGTGATAGCGATAGTGGTGATAGTGGTGGTAATGGTGGTGATGATGGTTGTGGTGGTGGTGATGGTTGTGGTTGTGGTTGTGGTTGTCGAATTGTTTCATTTACGATTCCGTTAAAGTCTCTGATGCATATAATTTCCGTTTTTAGGTCTACCTGATGTTCCTGCTTGTCTCAATTACTGGTACGACGAAAAGGTATGTTTGCATTATTTATTGTTACATTTGATTAATTAACATTTATTTATTTAACCGGGATCAAAACGACATCACAGAACCAGCAGAGCGGGCAGAAACAGGTAGCTGAATCCAAGGTCGTTATGCTATTTCTATTGCGGTCTAAAAGCGATTTAGGGCCTATTATAATGCCTTTATTAAGCGCCACTATCTAATAACCAGGAAATAATCGATTGCGCTAAGCAATTGCGAGTGAAGGACTTGCTCAAGGTCTCTACACAATATTAATACTATTACTATGCATTTATTAAGCGCCACTATCTAATGACCAAGCATCAATCGATGGCGCTGAGCAGTTGTAAGTGAAGGACTTGCTCAAGATCCCTACACAGATTAGCCGTCTCAAGGCAGTCTCGAACGCGTACGCTTCGAGTTACAACGTACAAGGCGAGCGCTCTAACCAATCTGATACCGTGTTCCTCGAAGAATGCGGTAGATCTAAAATGGCACAACAAATGGCGAGAATAACTCATAAACAATAATGATCTCGAGAGAGAGCTCGGCGTATTATTAAGTAGTTGTAAATGCAATGCCGACCGCTTTGAATTTAATTAAGGCAATGACAACCATCATTAACTGCTTCAGTGTATTACTACGCTTGAACTCTGGTCTCTACTTGAGCTTAATTCTAGCGTTCCATAATCTTTGCTTAGTCTGTACTCTGTAGACTCTGAACATGAAGCCATTTGCTAACTATGGATGGAAATCCGTTGGTTTTGCGTGGAGCTAAGTGTGTCGTGGGCGCGTCATTGGTCACTATTCTAGTTCTCCGTGCATTGTTTTCATTGATCATGACACCTCGATTCTTACAGACATTAAAAGGCGCTAACAAATGTTCAATGTTCAATGTAACAAATCTCCAGACAAATTGTTCTTGGCATTGGTATTGTTACGGATGCTGTGTTGTAATACATACTGTTATTGTTACTGGTATTGTAACTTGTTATCGCTACTTTTTGCTGCTATTGTAATAATTGTATCCGTTATTTACCGTTTTTACTATTATTAAATCATATTGCTATTGTTATTGTTTTATTACTATTGTATTGTTGCCGTTGTTACTATCATTACATCTCATTGCTATTCTTGTTGATATTAATATTGGTATTGTCGCTGCACTCACTTTGCCCTCGAGTGCAGCAAATCTAAATCCGACTCGCGAAACCGTTGTAACCGAACCCATCCACTCATCGTCACAAGCCAAGCTCTCGAACCACCAATAAACAACCGCTTGCATACCTGTTACCGACGGAATTTTTCGCTCATTAATTCAATTACGCCAATTAGGGCCGAGCTGGACCTTTCAAAACAGCTACAGACTAATTTTATATTACGCAGATGGATGGTATTTACTTCTGCACTCGACTTCATCTCACTGGCGTCGAGCATGTTGATAATAATCGGCTTAGGGAATTCGCTTCAGGCGTCCGATGTAGTATTAGCCACTCGAGATAATCTACGAGTGTTCCTACATGTCGGGCGTCGGCGACATACGACCTGAGTATTACAGCTTCGGGGGGGGGGTGAGGGGGCTAGTATGTGTTGGACATTGAAGTAAGAACCTATGAGGTTAATTAAGGTAAGGTAAGTCGGGGTACAAGACCTGTAACAGTTAAGCTCAACGACCCCGTTTGAATCTTGGATCAGCGTGTTAGAGAGACTACTTCACCTTTTTCAGGATGTCTACTATACCTCTTCTTAACTTACCTTAATTAACCTCACCTCGTCTTAACTTTACTTACCTAACCTGCGTCACCTTATCCTAAGTTACTTTAAAAACTAAATATACCTATCTTAATTAACCTCTCCTCACCTTGCCCTAAGTTACCTTTAACACTAATTACCTA
This sequence comes from Allolobophora icterica, assembly GCA_963556255.1. Lineage (NCBI taxonomy): Eukaryota > Metazoa > Annelida > Clitellata > Crassiclitellata > Lumbricidae > Allolobophora > Allolobophora icterica. The sequence continues at coordinate 46,388,833 of OY744614.1, read as the reverse complement.
CTTTAATTTGCCTTACATTACAGCCTTGCGTTACTTTACCTTGTGGCCTAGCTTATCCTTATCTTAATCCTCCTAACCTCAGTTTTTCTTACCTTACTCCTTTTCTTACTTCACTTCTCTACCTTTTCTTGCCTTTTTTGAAACTTTCCTCATAGCCTTAGCTCACCTTATCTTATGACCTGATCATCTAATTACCATAGCTTACTTCTCCCCACCTTATTACCTTACCTTTCATTATCTTATAACCTTACCTTCTAAAATCTTATAACCTTACCTTTCCTTATCTTATAAACTTACCTTTCCTTATCTTACAACCTCATCTCTCATTGACTTAGTCGCCACACATCCACTTAGTCTGTCGTGGGTCATTTCAGGCTCCGAGCGATCAGTCACTTCTGTTGTATGGTGATGATCATGGAGCCATCCACATTCTCTACTTCTCCAAACCATTGAGACAAATGTTCGCAGTTCCCTTCAAGAAAGAACAAGGCGTCGAGAGAGTCTACTTTCCAGTAAGTATTCCTTCGACGATTATTGCTTGTATGAATCTGGTTAGTTAGTAGTTTAAATGTAACGACACTGTGTGATAACAAAGATCAATAGCGTTACCCTCCTCCTTTCTGCAGGCTTGGGACTGGCACTGCCAGAGTACCAGCAGTGGCGGAGTTCTAGTCATTTATTTAGCGCCTTTAAAACCCACAATTAACTCTAATACGCCTATCTACCATGCAGGATCGTCTTTGAATTGGTGGCACATGTTTCTTGAGCAGCCTCTGTGGGAATAGTATGTTTCAACAGTTGTTGCCCTGTTGCTAAGAAATGAGCAACACAACAACCACCGTGTAACAGCTGGAATTAAGAAACACCAAAAAGGAGATGGATAAACATAAACATTTATTTACGTTACACTCTTATGTAAACAGGATCTGAATATGCACAGCGAGTGGGTGACCCACGTCCGGCTGGAGAGTTCCTACAACGAACCGATTCGTCGCATAATGTACTTGGCCGAGAACGACTACGTCGCTATCTGTACATCCGACTCGCGCTACTCAATGGTCATAGCAGATGTCGGCAATAAGAACAAGTCCTACATATTCAGCCTTATCAAGGTATGTATGCAGTTAAACAGGCGCGACTTATATACGGAAGCGACTAATACGCGCGTAAAATAGTCGTAGATTCTCGTATGTATTTTACTGTGCGAAACCAGGTTTCGTCGAGGACGAGAGAGCGTGGAAGGGAGGATCGGGTGGACTAGGATAGGAATTCTGGAAGAGGTGGAACTTTAATTTGTGGTGGAAAACCTGTGTAAATATGTCATAAGACAGTCTTCCTATAAGTCGATAAACACCAAGGTTATCAGAATCGAATAGTTTTCAGTAAAGTCAGGCACACGGTCCCTTTATATAACTCCAGGATCGGTGGCGACTGGCTTTGTGCAAAGAGTGATTACGTTGATTTCTTCAGGGAGTTGACTGCTTCGACTACAACAAGACGTTGAATGCGATTGTGACCGGAAGTTCCGATCATTTGGTTCGCATCTGGAATCCATACGTAACAACTCGACCGGTGGCAGTTCTCGTTGGTCACAACATGGGCGTCGTTGACATCAAGATCTATGAGGCGTTGGCACAGGTTCTCAGCTGCAGCAGGGACGCAGTACGGTCTCATTCCTCCGTTTGTCACTTCATCTGTATTTGTGACTGTCTGTTTCTCTACCCTCTCTGTCTCCCTCTCTCACTGCTTCTAAGTGTAGGCCTATGTCGGCCTATGAATGCCCATCTCTGTTAGTCTGTGTATCTGCCAATGTCTCTGTCTTTGTCTCTGCGTCTCTCTGTGTTCATCTGTCTGTCTGTCTGTCTGTCTGTCTGTCTCTCTCTCTGTCTCTCTCCTCTCTGTCTCCCTCTGTCTCTCTCTGTCTCTCTCTCACTTTCTCTTTCTCTCTGCCTCTTCATATATCTCTATTCCTGCCTTTAAATCTCTGTATTGCAGCCACCAATCACCTTATAGCAATAGTTGCCATACTGTAATTTGACTCAAGGACTATTTACAATCATTGTACTTCCTACACATGAATGTCTGTATTGTAATTCGATTCAGTACTATAAACACCCATTGTACTTTCTACCTCTGAATCATTGTATTGTACTGTACTTCCTGTAGGTGGTTAAGGTCTGGGACACAAAAGAACACACTTGCCTTCAGACTGTCTGCGTCAAATTCCCCAACAGTCAGCTGGGTCGTCTTCCAGAGTATGGGGCGTTCCCAATGTCCCTTCACCCGAACCCAAAGTCCGTTCTGATCACGGCCAATGACTACATCGCTATGCTGAAACTGGGTCAGGTCAACGACCCAGTTTTCTCGTCGCTTCCGATGACCCACAAAACGCAGTTGTGTGGCGCCATCTATAATCAACATCTGAAACAGGTAGGGCAGTTGTTCTGTGTGGAGCTCCAGATAATAAATTTGAATTCATTTGGTTATTTTTAATTAATTGATTAAATATTTAATTAATTAATTTAATGAGTTGCTGAAAAGGTGCTACAAATATACACAGATACATGCATAAACAAGTACTTCGCAAGGCTCACATACGTACACACACTTGCACACGCACGAACGCACACACAAACACACACATATATATGTATACGCATATATACACATACATACATACATACCGTCATTTTCCGCTTGGTACCGTACATACTTACATAACTTATATACTTAAAATATGTTAGATAAATTTAAGAAAACATCCCTCACATGTATGTATGCATTTTTATATATGTATATATGTGTATGTATATGTATATATACATATATATTTATTAAGTCTTATATGTCAAGACACTTAATATAGCGCCTTTTTAAAAATACATCACATAAGATGTGTCATTGCTGCTGGTGAAGGTGGTGACTGCTGCTGATGACTCGACGATCGGAGTCTGGGACTTGGAGACTGGAGCCAAGTCGATGATGTACACCGGTGCCCATGGCAACGAAGAGATCACCTGCCTCACAATGGATGAAACCGGTCGTCGGCTCATCACAGGAGCCAGGAACGGAACCATCAAGGTCGGCGAATAAACACACAACCGTCTCTGTCTATTGGTGTCTGTATGTGTGCCTCCGTCTGTCTCTAACTCTCTCTGTATGTCTGTGTATGCATGTGTCTGTTCGTGTTCGTTTATCTATGTCTGTTTGTCTGTGTCTGTGTTCATGTGTCTATGTCTACGTCTGCCTATGTCTGCCTTGTCCGTTTGTCTGTCTGTGTGTGCGTCAGTCTCTATGGGTTCATCTTCTATCTGCCTGTCTATATCTCGCCATTTATATTGCGCCCTTGGTAGATACATCAATCTCTATGGAGCAAAGGAGACATATTATCTCCCACCAATATTTCGGTTCCAGTGATATTCATGCAAGTTGAAGTGGCGCTATATAAATTTGCAGTTACCATTACCACTACCATCCGCTCGTAATAGAGCACGCCTACAGTACATAAATATTATTGTATTATGCTTTAAAATAATGACAGAGCAGTTGGGATAATTGCGGTTGTTCCAGCATCGTCTTATCTCTGTTCCAAGGTCTGGAACGTACAGAACGGTCACAATCTCCACCAACTGGAAGCAGTCGACGACTCTGAGATCACTGGAATCATTCCACTCGCGGACAAGAAAGCTATTTTTGCGGTTGGCTGGAGCAGAAAGATTGTCGAGTATGATGACACCGAACCTGATGTAAGTAAATAATAGACTCCCGGAGTAATGGCTGGTAAGCGACAGCCACAACGCTCGCCGACATAAATTGCTTGACAATATGGTCTTATTTGCTGTTGCCTGTAACCCTGAGACCTTCGAGCATCTTACCAGTACTTACCAGTACTTACCACTACTTACCAGTACTTACCACTACTTACTGAAATTGTAGTAGTTAATGGCTCTAGCAAGGTTCGCTCGTATCTTCAAAGATATAGCAATACACCTGGTCATGGAGGATTAAAAAATCCTTCTCTAATTGCCTTATTCGGTAGCTAGGACTTAGTAGTTTTGAATTGAACGTTAAGCATCAATCAGTATATTGAACACCAATAATAACAGTCGATATTACAGTCACTCACAGAAAGTATACTTATGCATTCAAAGGTGAAACCAGAAGGGACAAGTCCCGCTAACATGTAGGTCACCTAGTTTCTATGCTATGCTATGCTATACTATACTATACTATACTATACTATACTATACTATACTATACTATACTATACTATACTATACTATACTATACTATACTATACTATACTATACTATACTATACTATACTATACTATAACAAGAATATTTTGATATGTAAAATTCGATCGTAAGACTGATTACTGTATGTGAAATGTCAATGTAAATTGAAATATTATTGTCCCGTTAGACGACAATTCTTACCAACACGTTTCCAAACCTGAGAAACAAATTCTAGGTAAAACAAACAAGCAGAAACTGTAATGGACACGCATGAATGATTTCCCATTGACAGAATGTGTTTATCAAAGCGAACAAGGACTGGAAAGGAGGTCATCTGCATCGGGACGACATCCTCACAGCCACCGTCTGTCCTCCCAATCTACTCGCCACTGCCAGCTTCGATGGAGAGATTCTTGTTTGGTTCCTTGAGACACAGGCGCTCTTCAAGACACTCAGGAAGACGCGCCCCGTCAGAACGTAAGCTCTCTCAATTTAGTGCGATTTTCAAATTGTCCGACATAACGCACTGCCTTGGATCAGCCATAAAGTCATGTGTGTGGGACTCTTTAGGAGTACATAAACACGCACATGTTATTATTATTATTATTATTATTATTATTATTATTATTATTATTATTATTATTATTATTATCATCATCGTCGTCGTCGTCGTCGTCGTCGTCGTCGTCGTCGTCGTCGTCGTCGTCGTCGTCGTCGTCGTCGTCGTCGTCGTCGTCGTCGTCGTCGTCGTCGTCATCATCATCATAATTATCATCATCGTCATCGTCATCGTCACCATCATCATTAGTATTATGCATTTATTGAGCGCTACTAGTTAATGGCCAAGCATCAATCGATGGCGCTGACCAATTGTGTGTGAAGGCCTTACTCAAGGTCCCTACACAGTAACTTTCTTATTAGAGGAGGCTCGAACATATGCGTGGTACTGAACGAAACACTTAAAAAGCTTAGGCATAATGCCAGAAGCGTCCTCGAGCAGTTTATTATGTTTTAGGCGCTTATCTGGACACTGACCAATATAATGCAATGTCAAATTCCTGAAATTTAAGGTAGAATTTGTACAAGCGGTGACTAACGAATTTCCCTATTTTATCATTTTGTCTTAGATCGGCCAAGGTGTCGGCATTGACCGGGAAGAGACAACCCTCATCGCTGTCTCGACCCAACTCCCGCCACCGGAACAGTCACAAGCCACCTGACAGGTACTTTGCGCCTCACATCTTATGTTAACATTTCTAATCCTCTCCTATCTTGTCCCACCTTTCCCTACCATAATCATACGTTACTTTTGTTAGCCTGTCCTGTTTTATCCAACCTTTCCTGTTATAATCTAATTTTATCTTTTCTTACCTATCCTATCTTATCCCACCTTTCCCTACCATACCTTATTCAACCAAACGCTAGTCTACTTTATCCCACCCTACCCTTCTTTATCCATTTATTTATCCTACAATGCCTCACTTTATCATTCCCTTACCCTACCATACATGTAGCCTACTTTATTGCCTTCCATACACTTCCCTTCCATACCCGGGTCAATTACAAAGTGTAATGGGGAAGCACATCTTTTGTGCTACCAGTAAGCGTGGCCCTACCTTCCCTTATCCTGCTTTGCCCAACTTGCCATACCCAACCATTCCCTAACGTACTTTGTTACCTGATCTACTCTTCACTACATTACCTTGCCTACCATACCCTTCCCTACCTTACTGCACTGTACACCACTATATCCTCTTTTTTATCCAAGGCTTTGTCTACGGGTTCATACCTCTAATCTGCTGGACATTTGGTGATCTTGCACGAATTAGGCACCAGCTTATTCACGAGGTCTGCGTCGTGTCAGAGGGGTTGTCAAGAGATGCCAAGCAGAGGTCCAACACAAATCATTACTACAAGTAATATAGCGGTACGCTAGCATAGGGTAGGGTAGGGAAAGGTGGGATAAGATAGGACAGAGTAAGAAAAGGTAACATAAGATGTATGGTAGGGAAAGGTGCGATAGCAATACACATCCGAAAAACTTCTCCCTGTCACTGTGTGTTTTAACTAATTTTCAGCTGTGCAGCCCCGGTTGATAAACTGATGTTCCTACTCGCAAGAGCGGAAGCGAAGCAAACGGAAGCCGCCATCTTGGTTTCCAGTGAGGCTGGAATTCTCAGGTGGTGGAGCGTCTTCGGCAGAAAACCTGAGATGGGTGAGTATAAATATATCCGCAACACAAATATACCTCTCGAATTATCTGCGAAGTCGCTATCTGCATCTTCTTCTCGCTCTTTGCGCTCGCGAATCGTTTAGATCATTTTGTTCCCAGGACTAAAGCTGCCTTGGCCCAGCACCGGGTGTTTGCTGTAGTGGGTCCCACGACCTTCCCCATCCGCTCAGGGCCAAACTAACGACTGGCTTTTCCTCATCGGTCTCGCGTTCCCTAGAGGCATTTCTGTTTCCTCGGGGCTTTTGTGCTGAGAGCGCCTCTGAGTAGTTATTCTGCTAGAGAGGCTTTATAAATTTATAGATACGATATCTGTAAGCATAAATATATCTGTAAGCATAAATACATCTCTGATCATAAATATGTCTGCAAGCATAACTTTATCTATAGGCATAAACATGTTTCTGAGCTTGAATATATATATATATATATATATATATATATATATATATATATATAAGTAAGCATTACTATTTATCTAGGCATAAATATAACTCTCGGCATGAATATGTGTCTAAGCATAACTATAAGCACTACAGCTTGCCAGCCGGTCAGCCACACATCCAGCCAGTCAGACAGATACACACACAATCACTTACACACACTACATGTATCTTTCAACCACCTCTAAAATGTTCCGCATTGATCAACTTGTTGCGAAAAAAACACAGAACCATAAATTCATGTTCTTAATCGATGATAACTTCATTTATTTGTTTACTTGCTATGTAGTTTGGCTCTGCACAACCCATTTACTCAACAAAACGGGACGAATTGTAACACTGTTGAAACTGCCGTCATGAATTTTTCTATTATGAGAAACTAGGTGACCATGTTAGCGGGACTTGTTGTCCCTTCTGGCCTCACCTTTGAATGATACTAATTCTTTCTTTGAGTGACTGTGATATCGATTGTTAATATTGGTGTTGAATAAACTGATTGACTGCTTGATTGATTGATTAATTGATTGAATGACAGAAAGAACGAATGACAGAACGAACGAACGATTGATTGATTGATCGATCGATCGATCGATCGATTGATTGATTGATTGATTGATTGATCGAATTCTTACTGGGCCAAAGCAGATATGCGACCATTTTGTTATCCTGTTCCATTGCGTAGGATACTTCAACGCCTGCGATGAAGCGGACGAATGCGTTCTTGGTATGTGCACGAATAAGGAGAACAGTCTTCTGATGACAGGCGATACAACGGGAAAGATCACCGTCTGGAAAACTACAGACTACTGCTTACATGCAGACGACGAGGTAAGAAGGCAATCACTTCGGTAACAAGTTGCCTAACAGTATACGACATGAACTTCTCAGCCTCTCTTTGCCTCTTTTCATCTTTACATCTCTTTCACGTTACGTTACGTAGTCGACATTATTCCTATTCTACCATACCTTACCTAAGTTACCTTACCTTCTCATACCTTCACTTGGCGTCTTTTGACAACCCCTCTGACAAGACGCAGGGCTGGTGAGCAAGCTGGTGCCCTGCACTTGGCTTTTGAAATGTGTGATTTACGGATACGATTGCTATTACCTATTATTGTCATGCGCTCATTGTTAGAGAATCGGAGAGCGACCTGAGATGTTGGTCTCTTGGTCTGGCCACACGAATGCCATCGTCAGCCTTGAATGCGTCGAATATAACGATGCCACTTACTTACTCAGCGCATCAACCGACTCAACGGCCAAGCTCTGGACCCTCGACGGTCTGTCCGTCGGAACTTTCGGTCAGGTCAGTGCGGTTCGACTTATGTGTATGCATCAAGGCATTTACTGCATGCATGCATGCATGTATGTATGCGTGTATTTTACGCATATGTGTATATGAATGTATGCATGTATGTGTATGTGTATGTATGTATGTATGTATGTATGCGTCTGTGTATGTATGTATGTGTGAATGTATGTACTTAAGTTTGATGCCTGTATGTCTATTTATGGAAGCATGTATGCAATTGTGCATGCGTATAATTATGTATGCATGTAAAAGAACGAAGTAAGTGTTTGTATTTAAGTATGTATGTACGCAGGCAGAAGCGTAGCCAGGAAAGAATTTCAGAGAGGTTCCAATTTGAGGGGGGTGTTTCCATTTGACATGGTCGCAGAGTGCGGTGTCAGTTTTGAAAAGTTAAGTGCTTTTGTAATTTGCAATTTATTTCGGGGGTTTTGAACCCGTAAAGCCGCCCCCTAAATACGCCCATGTATTCAGGTATACAAGTATTTATGCATTTATGTTTGCTCGCATGTATGCATATATGTATGTACGTATGTATATGCCTTTGTATGTTTGTATATATATATATCCACGCATGCCCGTAGATATGTATGTATGCCTGTGTGTATATTTGTACATAGACCTAAGTATGTTTGTATATTTGTATGAACACATTATGCTTGTGTATATGTACAGTATGTATAATATGTACCATGTGTGTATGTGTATGTGTTCTTGTATGCATGTGTATCAAGTCACATTATATAGCGCCATTTAGTCACACAGGCGAAATGTTAAGTGGCTTGAAATGCACACTTGATAGATCACCTTTCAATTTTTTGTCTGTGTTCAGAAGAAACTGTGGAACCTGAACAAACCTCTGAGTTGGGTTCAACCGCCTCAGAGTGCAATCGACGAGGATCATAGGAAGACAATTGAATTTTTAAAATCTAGGGAACCAACCAGTGTCACTGCAGGTTGATTTGCTTTCTGATTTTCTCATATGCACGGTCATTTGTCTTGGAATTAAATCCATAACTAGTTCATAGTTTCCTTAGTAATTTTTTGCATAGAGGACTCTAAGATTTCTAAAAGTATTCAAGTTTCCCAATTACTATTTTGCACATAAGACTCTACTATTCTTAAAGTATACAAGTTTCTCAAGTAGCCTACTTTCTTGCATATAGGGCTCTTAAGATTCCAAAAGTATTCAAGTTTCTCAAGTACTTTCTTGAATATAGGGCTCTTAAGATTCCAAAAGTATTCAAGTTTCTCAAGTACTTTCTTGCATATAGGACTCTAAGATTTTAAAAGTATTCAAGCTTCCCAGGTATTTTTGTGCACTCTAAGATTTTAAAGGCAGTGCTGTTTTCAGCCGGAACGCGTCGGAACGGCGTTCCGCCACCTTTTTTCAGGTACTAAAAATAATTTATTTTAATAATAAAAACAATAATTTAGTTATTTTAATTTAATTTAAGTGTTTTGAACTGTTTTCAGTGTTTATTGTGACCCCTCCCAAGCCCCGATCACGGTTTTCTCTGGATTTTAGACCGCCCATAATTATTCCATTCCGGAACCTATTGTTCCGTTCCGGAACCTTTTTTCCAGAAAAAAACACTGGCTAAAAGTAGGCCTATTCAAGTTTCCTTTGACTGAAGAAAAAACTTGGTTAGTAAGTCGCTGTTTACATGAAATCTTTGTCTAGAGGAAAGCGTCAAGGAAGAAACAGTCGACGATGAGAAGTCGACTCAGAGCAGTAAAAAGGAAACGAAGAGTGCCACTCCTGATTTGGACCTTACGAAAAGTCAGCGTAAAGTAAGTATGCCACCGATTTCTCATCTAATCCAATAAAATTTAATCTAATCTACACCAATCTAATCAATTATTATTTTAATCATAATCCAATAAATTAATCTAATCCAATTTACTCTGACTTCTTTAGCGCCTTTAAAATGAGACGATGGCATCTTAATTTCTTGTTTATCGCTGCAAATTGTAAATACCGATTATTCGAATATCCGAAGATTCACTGTCAAATAAAACAACAACAGAAATTAAAAATAAAGGTGTCACGGGTTGGATTTTTTATGCATGAAATTTGACATAAGGGAAGCGAAAATACTTCGTAACGGCATATCTAACTAATTCATTAAGTATACAAGTAGTAACTATTAACCAGTAAGTAATTATGCAAGTAGTAAGTAAGTATGTAAGCAGTAAGTAAAATTAATATGAGCACTTTATTACGCCCGAAAGCAGAAAGAACATATCAAACGTCACAACAGTAGGCCTACAACGTACAAATGTGTAAGTGGTAAGCATGTAAATTGTAAGTCAGTCTAGTCAGTAGTATGTAAGTAGTTAGTAAGTATGTAAGTACTTGGTAAGTATGCCTATATTAAGTATATAAGAAATAAGTAAGTATGCAAAGAGTAAGTGTGTATGTGAGTAGTAAGTATTGTGTAGGTAGTAAGTATGCATGCAAGTAGCAAGTATGTAGATAGCAAGTATGTTAGGAGTAAGTGAGTACTCTTTACTAGAGTCTTTTAATACTCAATTATGGCTCTAGTAGTTTTTGTTTTACATTTTATTTTATCGGTTTGGCCTGGATTCAGATGATAGTAGAATGACCTGGAATACTCTCATTTCTGTTGGCAAAATGTGTTGTTCTTTTCGCAGATATTTATTATGTTTTTTCGTAATTATCTTCAGCATTTGATTTGAAGGTGATGTCTGTTGGACCCGGAATACCTCACGTGCCTTCGAATCCCGCTCCGGATGATGTCCGTGTTGAGGATCGTGCCAACACATTCGCCTTTGGTGTTGATACCAAGGTAACTCATATGTACAGGTTGTCATAACCGGTATGTATGTATGTTGGGCTATAAGTGTGCACGAGGCAGTGGCGTGCAGAGGTTCTTTGATGCCCGGGGCCAACCCCTTCATTGGATGCCCCTAAACTGTTCTTTCCCTAATTCATTCCCCCTCCCCTCCCACTGCACTGTGCTGCCCCCTCTCCCCTTCCCCCAGGAAATTTTTGAGAATTGCACATTGCGTATGGTACTTTTAGCCTATTTTGACGATTGGAAACCGAATTGTAGACTTTGTATTTTACAAACGCCAACCGTTGGATGCCCCCCTCCCGGCTGGATGCCCGGGGCCGTCGCACCCTCGGCACCTCCCCCCCCCCTGCACGCCACTGGCACGAGGGCCCATTAGTGTAAATAACTATCCAGTTCCATTTATTATTGTGAGCACTGTTTGAAGTTAATATTACAGAGACAACAATTAAAGTAACTAATTTTATATGGTCGTTCTGTGTAAGAAATTTATTTATTTATTTATTCCGGATATTTCTATAGCGCCTCTGGAAGTGTACTACTACTCAGAGGCGCTCCCGACTACAGCATTTGATACTGTGTCGGAGTTTTCACGCCGAAGCGCCACGAGCAATTGCGAGTGAAGGACTTGCCCAAGGTCCGTACGCAGCGGCTAGAGTGGGATTCGAACCTGCAACCCTCCCGTCACAAGGCGCCGAACTTACCACTGAGCCACCACGCCCCACAAAGTTTCTTTTGCTAGTCTTTGGAAGAAATATGTGTAATTAATATAGACATTTATTTTGATTTTGATCTAGGCGATAAGTTTTTACAGTAACATTAGATTCATCTGGATGTTCCCCACAGGCGTTGGGGCTACTGCTCAATCTAGAGGTTTTGCCTCTGTTGTCCCCTCTATTTGGAACCGAGACCTTCTGTACCTCGGTTTCTTCATTCCCTGGTCGCTCCACTCTCTGCCAGACGCCTTGTGGTTGTTCCCCGCATGCGCGGGGCTACTGCTCAGTCTAGAAGCTTTGCCTATATTGGCCTCTCTAATTGGAACCGTCTTCCGCAGGAATTGCGGCTTCAGCTCCTCAGCCTTTCTCTTCCTCTGTTCCGGAAACGCCTGAAGTCCATTTTATTTGTTAGTGATAGCAGTGACTTGGGTCGGGACTCGGGAGCGCCTCTGAATCGTTTAGTGGCGCTTTTATAAATGCTCGATTACAATTACAATTACAATTTTGGTAAGAAATCTATGGTGGATATTTTAGATTAGTCTTGGCAAGAAGTTTTCTAATCAACAAGCGAGAGTTCGCCAGGATCGTCAAGAGAGAAGGGAACACATGAAAGGAATCGATTTAAGTCGAACAAATCGATATGGATCAAAGCAGTGCTGTGCCTATCAAGCGGTACATATTCCGGTAGGTGCCTTCAAGCTCAATAGTCAATACAGAGCAGCAGGCCTTGTAACTGTGTATATTACAATATTAGGGCCTACAATGTAGTGTAATGTAAAAATCCTGTAAATCCTCTATTGTATTGCATCGTATTGTAATGTAATCCCATATTTATATAGCGCCTCTTCGAGAAAACTCATCAGAGGCGCTCAGTGTATTGAGAGTTGACTCCATAGTTAGGAATTCCCGGATACAATGCTTCTGATTTACAGTTTCAATGTGGTGAGGGGCACGTTACATAAATCACTTAACATCACAAAACAATTTTTAAATGAATCAGGCTGTCAATACAGTACAATACTTACTTTAAATACGATACAGTATAGTACAATACAATATAATAACACCCCAAAATAACTCACAACACTCCACAATGACCCATAACCTTTATTTATTTACATTTTTTATTTTTATTACCTATTCTCTTGTACCTGGTTGCGGTGTGCCAATTAGTTTTGCCTAATAAACGAATGCACACACATAATATATAATTTCGTGTATTATGAATCTAAATTGACAAACCGCAACTTCTTACAGAAAGAGTATGCTACAGTAAAAAAAACATTAGTGTAGATTAGTCTACGAAAGATAGAATACTATTTTGTTCCTGGAACATGTCGGAACAAAACTCTAGGTATAAAGTAGTGATTGTCCTTGCATGGAAGTTAAAAATTATGAGGTTTTTGGCGTGGGCCATGGGTCCTAGGTGCAATATCTGGAAATAGATAATAAATTGATGGTTGCGATGGAAGATACTATAGTACAATACAATAGAATATAGTACAATACAATAGAATATAGTGCAGTACAATAGAATATAGTACAATATAATAGAATATAGTGCAATATAATACAAATAGTACAATACAATATAACATGGTACAATGATTGTTTCTAGGAACTGAACGATATGGACTTCCCAGAGAAGTTGCTCCACTCCTTCAAGGCGACAAACACCCTCGCAGTCACCGAAGCGAATCCAAAGACGATACCTGTCGTCAAAGCTTCCGGCGGGGTCAAGACCCCTCGATCGAGAGCCCCAAGCTCCCTATCAACCGTGACGGGGGTAACTACATCAAACGGAAGTCGTCCGAATAACCCCCCAATCCAATCCACATCCGTTCTCCGACAGAGCATTAAGTTAAGGGGCGCAACCCAGTGAACCGGAGAGGTGACACGTTGGATAAGACGTCTATATTTGCAACTCTGCGATCTGGATTCGAATCCGGCGTTCATAGTGTGCAACTTATATTGTATGTATGTGTGCATGTGTTTGGACACTTACTATAGCACCTTTTACGTACCTCACAAAGCGCTGCCTGCGCCGGAAGAAGAGCGTGCAGTCGACATTTCTAAGTATCACTTAAGTGAGTATATGCAACGAGTATACTAACGAATATATCCAGTACAGTATACACAATGATTGGTCTACTGTACTGCTTGGTTAGAAACTTAGGACTATTTTGATTACAGGAATTGAACAGAACTATCTCTTTCCATCTGTAAATTTGACAGCATATCACAGCAGGATCTATATCTATGATGTGAGGTTATGGGTTCAACTGTTGTTGAGGTATGACAGAGAGTTGGCCTCTTCCCTGAGTTTTTGGACTGTCCTCCTTTGGAGAATGTCTGCTACTGTAAACATAATAATCATGTGTCTAATTTATCCGGTGAAGTTACACCGAGCTTCGTTCAAGATTTCCCTCCCAGCCGAACCTGTAGATATTCCTAACTTATTCGCATGCATCACCCCAACATACATCACGAATGAGTTCAAATACTCAAAACAGAATGACATTGTAGAAAATTTCACATTTCTCATAATAACATCACAATAATCACATTAATGTAAATTGCACGCGAAAGCCGACAGACAAGACTGCAGCAGAAAACGTTCAACATTTACAAAATTGATCGTCTAAAACAATTTAATAAAAATAGAAAACTTATATCAGTCCAATCATTGTTTCCATTTGAGATTGAGTCGTAAAATACTGGGTTATAATCAGAAAATAGGCGCTGTATAAATTCGTGAATACAATTGTAATGCATACCGTACACACATATCTGTGTAGTCTTAGGTGAACTCCGTATCTTTTAAAGACAACACATTTAATGCCAGCGTCTTCTCACGTATCGCAAGAAACAAGCTAACCTGGAGCAAAGGAGAATTTTTCTCCCAACAAGAGACATTCTACTAAACTATATTTGCAACTGCATTTGATATTGTCCTTCTTCCAAAGGGGTTCAGAAGTGCACAGACGACCATACGACAGAGCATCGATGGTGCTGATAAACTGTGCGTCAAGGACTTGCCCAAAGTCCCTACACAATGACCGCCTCTTTGGAGGCTCGAACCCGTAGCCTACTCTCCGCGTTACAAGGCGAGCGCTCAAACCAATCGGCTACCGCGCTTTCCAGTTGTAACAGTTCTAAGTATTAATGCAACAAAACAGGAAAAGATAATTATTTTAAACTGTCGTGGTAGGTTATTTACCGAGATTTCAACTCAAGTGAAATCTAATCGAATGTAAATGCTGCCATATCAGAGTTCAATCGGTTGTGTCTGCACAAATTGCACAGGATTTTTCGACGGAAAGTATGTCAAGTCGCGTTCAGGAATAATTTGCAAATAAGTTCTAATCATTCCAGGATTACATTTATGTACGGTCCATTTGATAGCCCACACAATAATACAAACGTGATAGCCTACACAATAACACAAACGTGATAGCCTACACAATAACACAAACGTGATAGCCTACACAATAACACAAACGTGATAGCCTACACAATAACACAAACGTGATAGCCTACACAATAACACAAACGTGATAGCCTACACAATAACACAAACGTGATAGCCTACACAATAACACAAACGTGATAGCCTACACAATAACACAAACGTGATAGCCTACACAATAACACAAACGTGATAGCCTACACAATAACACAAACGTGATAGCCTACACAATAACACAAACGTGATAGCCTACACAATAACACAAACGTGATAGCCTACACAATAACACAAACGTGATAGCCTACACAATAAAACAAACGTGATAGCCTACACAATAACACAAACGTGATAGCCTACACAATAACACAAACGTGATAGCCTACACAATAACACAAACGTGATAGCCTACACAATAACACAAACGTGATAGCCTACACAATAACACAAACGTGATAGCCTACACAATAACACAAACGTGATAGCCTACACAATAACACAAACGTGATAGCCTACACAATAACACAAACGTGATAGCCTACACAATAACACAAACGTGATAGCCTACACAATAACACAAACGTGATAGCCTACACAATAACACAAACGTGATAGCCTACACAATAAAACAAACGTGATAGCCTACACAATAACACAAACGTGATAGCCTACACAATAACACAAACGTGATAGCCTACACAATAACACAAACGTGATAGCCTACACAATAACACAAACGTGATAGCCTACACAATAACACAAACGTGATAGCCTACACAATAACACAAACGTGATAGCCTACACAATAACACAAACGTGATAGCCTACACAATAACACAAACGTGATAGCCTACACAATAACACAAACGTGATAGCCTACACAATAACACAAACGTGATAGCCTACACAATAACACAAACGTGATAGCCTACACAATAACACAAACGTGATAGCCTACACAATAACACAAACGTGATAGCCTACACAATAACACAAACGTGATAGCCTACACAATAACACAAACGTGATAGCCTACACAATAACACAAACGTGATAGCCTACACAATAACACAAACGTGATAGCCTACACAATAACACAAACGTGATAGCCTACACAATAACACAAACGTGATAGCCTACACAATAACACAAACGTGATAGCCTACACAATAAAACAAACGTGATAGCCTACACAATAACACAAACGTGATAGCCTACACAATAACACAAACGTGATAGCCTACACAATAACACAAACGTGATAGCCTACACAATAACACAAACGTGATAGCCTACACAATAACACAAACGTGATAGCCTACACAATAACACAAACGTGATAGCCTACACAATAACACAAACGTGATAGCCTACACAATAAAACAAACGTGATAGCCTACACAATAACACAAACGTGATAGCCTACACAATAACACAAACGTGATAGCCTACACAATAACACAAACGTGATAGCCTACACAATAACACAAACGTGATAGCCTACACAATAACACAAACGTGATAGCCTACACAATAACACAAACGTGATAGCCTACACAATAACACAAACGTGATAGCCTACACAATAACACAAACGTGATAGCCTACACAATAACACAAACGTGATAGCCTACACAATAACACAAACGTGATAGCCTACACAATAACACAAACGTGATAGCCTACACAATAACACAAACGTGATAGCCTACACAATAACACAAACGTGATAGCCTACACAATAAAACAAACGTGATAGCCTACACAATAACACAAACGTGATAGCCTACACAATAACACAAACGTGATAGCCTACACAATAACACAAACGTGATAGCCTACACAATAACACAAACGTGATAGCCTACACAATAACACAAACGTGATAGCCTACACAATAACACAAACGTGATAGCCTACACAATAACACAAACGTGATAGCCTACACAATAACACAAACGTGATAGCCTACACAATAACACAAACGTGATAGCCTACACAATAACACAAACGTGATAGCCTACACAATAACACAAACGTGATAGCCTACACAATAACACAAACGTGATAGCCTACACAATAACACAAACGTGATAGCCTACACAATAACACAAACGTGATAGCCTACACAATAATACAAAAGCATCTATGTATGTGTTTATTTATTTATTTATTTATTTATTTATTCCGGATATTTCTATAGCGCCTGTCGAAGTCAACTACTACTCAGAGGCGCTCCCGACTACAGCATTTGATACTGTGCCGGAATTTTCACGCCGAAGCGAAACAAGCAATTGCGAATGAAGGACTTGCCCAAGGTCCGTACGCAGCGGCTAGAGTGGGTTTCGAACCTGCAACCCTCCGGTCACAAGGCGCCGAACTTACCACTGAACCACCACGCCCCACGTGTGTATGTATATAGCATGTATGTATGCATGTATGTATGTATGTATGTATGTATGTATGTATGTATGTATGTATGTATGTATGCATGTGGGTGTATAGTATTACATCAAAATATGCATCCGTTGCATAGTTTGCCTAAATAAAAATATATTGTAGTAAACTAGTAAAGGAAGCCTAATGAGAAGATCCGATTAATCTCCATAGTGTTGAGAATACGACTATACTTTTCGGTTATTTTATAGACTTAGTCAAATTTTAGCCTAAATTCGACCAGCTTCTCAGCCAACACAGCACCAGTCAGTCACGAGTTTCAGTCAGCTCCGCCAACGTAAGACTAAGTGCTGCCAGTCCCTAACTAGATCCTTTACCAGCTCTCTTCACAAGCATGTTTCGACTCTTCTCCAACTTCTGACAACCCTTTACCAGCTTCTGACATCTCTTTACAATTGGCCTTATCACCTTCTACCAATACCAACTTCTGTCAGCTATTTAGCAACTTGTGACATCCTTCACCGGGTTCAGGCAGCTCTTCACCCTGTTCTTTACCAACATATGGCATCGAATTATGTCGGCAGTGGTGATGTCCACCTCTGCAGGTGGTCCATCTCCTTGGGTCCAGTGTGCTGTCGATGTGTTCATTCATTTGACTGTGTAAAGCGGAAGATGTCGGTTGATCATCACAAATACATCCCATTTTCGATACCGTTCTACAAGACAAAGAGTTGGCATCAAACCAATCATATTGTCTCAAACGGGTGCCAACCATAAAACCGTTATCAAAAGGCAATCACTCCAATGTGTGAATTATTAAAATACTTCTAATCACACGTTTATATAGCGCCTTTCTAAGAAAGATTCGCTGAGGCGCTATCGGTTTAACGGTACAAAACCAGGATCAATCAGAATGGTTTTAAAACTCTTACAGAACAGAGGTAGAGAAAGACCCAGGAGCTAATTGATGTCTTAGGGTACTTGGCAGAATATTCCAGAAATTAGGACCGACCAGACAATAGCTGTATCTAGTCAGGCACTGTCTCAGGGTGCATCTGTACATGGGCCACACTGTGGTGTAAAACTGTTGATACATGCATACTAAAGCAGTACGTAGGCCCTAATCTTTTATTAGCACGAGGCAGACGCTCATGCGTTACAACAACAAGGCATACAGTGGCGAAAAGTAGCACAATATCAGTAGAACAAGAAAACCATGCAATATTATCAACAGTTTAAGAATGTCTGATTTATAATATACATTTATATCTACATCTACAGCTAATGCAACATTATAAACAGTTTCATAGCTATGATCTGAAGAACATAAACTTTACTCAGGTCTACAAATGGAAATAGATTGATCTTGGAAGACTATTGCATTCTCCCATTAAGACTATAGCATTCTCCAAATTTTTATATATTTGTACAGTGAGCCATGCAGTCAGTAGGCCTACAAGTATCAAGGATTTCTTATGCAGCAGTGTACGGTAAATCAAATGTTATACCCCTATTTCGTAAGTACTAATATGCTTGGTAGCACATACTATAAGTGGGTCACTTGTAGAGGCAGAGAACAGGCTATTATGAATCATGACTGCTATTTGCATAATTGATCTACGATCCCGGCAGAGGCGTTTTCTCTCAATACCCCGTTCGGAGCTTTTGACTCTAGAGTTATTTATTAGACTTCAAAACAGACGCACCCCTTATTCATTCGCATATTCAAAGCCTTAGAGCGAAAAAAGCGCAGTTCGACACGGGTCAGTGATTTCTTGAGCGGAAAAAAAAGAAGCCGTCGACACGGTTGAGTGATTTCGTCGGTCCAACCTCTTCCTCTTTTCGTGCAGTACTTGTCGGTCCGCCTCTTGCTCGAATCGAATTTAATGCGCCGAGCAAAATACTTGTCATACTTTGCGCATGTTTCCTGCTTTCATTCTGACTGATATATCAACTTCTGTGTCGCCATTTCAGATACTTTTATCAGTCTTGTTGTCAAGACCTTAAACCTCAAGACCAAGACCAAGACCAAGACCTTGAACCTCGAGACCAAGACCAAGACCAAGACCTTGAACCTCAAGACCAAGACCAAGACCAAGACTTTGAACCTCAAGACCAAGACCAAGACCAAGACTTTGAACCTCGAGACCAAGACCAAGACCAAGACCAAGACCCAAAAAAATCCCATTCAGGCCAAGCCTTCTTTTCCTTACACAAAAAATTGTGGCGTCGATATTTTAACGAAAACGTGAGTCGTTTATTTTATTCAAGCAAATGAACTTTAAATGCAGACTGCAGAGAATTCGGAATTCGTATTTACAAAAGTCCTTCATGCAAACTGTTATTCCAAATACATTTCGTATTTTATAAAAAAAAATTCATTCAGAATTTTCTGACCAAGACGTGCCTTGTGAGCCTCATAAAAATTCCACCACGTGAAAAAATACTTTCCATAGCTAGGTGCTGAAGTCGCTGGCACACACAGTAACTTTTCAAGCACTGGATGTAAATGTACAAATCGTGAGCCTTTTTGATATCCTCCCATGGTTTATCAGACCGTCTGGCTTCAGAAACAAGTCTCGACAGGGCTTCCATATACAGCAGTGGTTTTCAACCGGGGTTCCGCGGAACCCAGGGGTTCCGCGGGCGTCGGCCAGGGGTTCCGCGGCAGCAGTCTTAAATTTAAAAACCACCAACTGATTTCACAAAAGGATGATCAAATAACAGAATTCTTCACAGCTTTCAGGCGTTCACGCTAGGCACCATTCTATATTAACATAATTAACATTATTACGGGAATGTATCGTTGCATTTTATATTTCCATTGCATTTTTACGCGGGTAAACGGCGGGGTAGGCTAACTATAGGCGCTCTGATATAGCCAACCCTCTTGGCGTGGAATTGGTTTAATTACCCCCGACTTGTTCCCGTTTGGGATAGAGGGAGAATGTGCCAACAATAGCCCTTAATTGCTAAGATGACCTTGGGTCGAGCCGAGTGCCAACCACTTGATGCAGTTGAGATTGCACCTTGTTTACTGACCGTTGTGTAGAACCTCGTATATATGTAGCCGGGCAGAGGACTGGCACATACCATTACAGTTATTGGGACCACGAGAGAGGACCAAGGGGAGAGAGGCAGGTATACCTTAGAGTGGACCGGAAACTGCTATGCGACCGCCTGTAAGCCAATTGTTGTTGGTCCGTTTTTGCCATTCAGTTGCGCGCAGGACGAAATCTGGAATTCCCGACCCCCAGTGGAGGAAGAAGTGGGGTCACTATTGCCTACCTGGAACTAGCGATGGAAGCTGTATCAAAGCACTCCGTGGACGAGTGTCCCACTACCCATCAGTGCGGGAGGTTAGTCTGGAGAGGGTAGTGATCAGAGACACTTGTCCCCTACCACCACTCCCGTAACAGAGGTACCCGGAGTGGCCACCTACGTCGTGCCTTAAATGTCAAAGTGAAGAAGTTAAAAAAAACTCAAGGGTAAAAGCGGTAGTGACTAGTAGGCCTATTCTGTTAAGGATAGTTCAAATTATACAAATTTTACAAGTTAATTACTTACAGCCCAGCATTTCTATAGCTCTTCTATCCATCTGTCAGAATTAGTTGCCGGCAAAATACAGTAAACTACCTGTTGTTTACCGACATTGTTTCTGTGCACTACTCTAGAGTGCTAGACTAAAGTATGTATTTATAATAGCCTGCACCAGAGATGCAAAAAAACTTATATTAAAAGTTTAACATTCTAAAATTTAAACATTATCCCAACATTACAAGTTACAATTACTTGAATTTCTTGGAAAATGGACGGCTAAAACGCCCCGGGGTTCTGCGAGCAAATGAGTGCTTGTGTAGGGTTCCGTCACTACAAAAAGGTTGAAAACCACTGATATACAGCATAACTTAGTTGCTGCTGCCACTGGGTTTCCTGACCAACAAGACTTGCATCCGTCCGTAGGTATTGTTGTAGGTTATGATGCAAACAGGTTTGATAAGTTTTAAAATTCTTGAGTTTTGTTAAATGACTGTTCATATTGACAGCCGGTCTTGGTCTTGGTCTTGCGAGACCAAGACCAAGACCTTGAACCTCAAGACCAAGACCAAGACCTTGAACCTCAAGACCAAGACCAAGACCAAGACCTTGAACCTCAAGACCAAGACCAAGACCAAGACTTTTAAAAACGAACTCGAGTGCACTCGAGACCAAGACCTCGGTCTCGAGGACAACAAGTCTGACTTTTATAGCTCCATTATCGTACACGGTCTGTTTCGGAACCAGGTTAGAATCCGAGGTTTCTGAAGACATGCAGGAGTCGTATATATGGTGAAAATAAATCATTGGGAGACAGTTTGAACCAGAACGTCAGAAAGACCTCAGCTCAGGTGCGAAGTATATAATTGCTACTGGAATTGTAATAAGGGAATATTCATGTACCACCGCTTCAGGAGAACCTTGTCTCAACCGGCGATGAGATGGTTATTTGCTGTTTAACAACACCGTGTGACAACAAAGATGATTAGTGTCGCCCTCCTCCTTTCTCCAGGCTTGGGACTGGCACTGCCAGAGTACGGGTAGTTGCAGAGTTTAAAATGTTTAAAATGTTTCCTATGCACCTTATGAGCGTGTATTGGAGCAAACAGCACAGGACTTACAGGGCGCATAACTTCGCCTCATGGGCAGCCACTCGAGAACTTCTCCTGTCCCTCTGAGGGACTGCAAACGACAAAGAACAGCAGAGTTCTGTGTACTGGTAATGGTAATTACAAATTTATATAGCGCCACTTCAAGAGAGAGGCTCATCAGAGGCGCTCCCGACCTAACACAATGAAACAACGATCGTATTGGTACTTACTGCAAGGGCCATCTGAGCTCCTTTCTTCATTTGGTTTCTTGTCGGAGTTCGATGAATGTTGTCTGGTTTTGCCGTTCGCGAAAGACTTCCCTGCAGCCGAGATAGGATTCCATTCTGACGGGACAGACAAAAACATGTTAGAATTAGAGGCAGTTAACGAAACTGAGACAAACAAAAACGGTTAGAATTAGAGACAAGTTACGAAAACAGGAACTGGAAAAAAACTGCTACAGTTAGAAGCATGTGAAGAAACTAAGGCTGAAGATACTGTTAGAATTAGAGGTAGGTTGTGAAACTAAGGCTGAAGAAACTGTTAGACTTAGAGGCAAGTTGCGAAATTAATGCTGAAGAAATGGTGAGAATTAGAGGCAAGTTGTGAAACTAAGGCTGAAGAAACTGTTAGAATTAGAGGCAAGTTGTGAAACAAAGGGTGAAGAAACGTTTAGAATTTGAGGCAAGTTGAAGCAACGGATTTCATTAATGAGAGAGTCAGGAAAAGGCGTAACAATAAATCTTTGTTTCTCTTCACCTGCATCTTGTGTAAGGTGAGCACCTCACTCAACGCCGTATCATCGAACGACGCCTCCATATGCCCCACGGCACCCGACGTCCAGCCCGGCTGGTGCACACCTCCCGCGCTCCCCGTTGTCCCAGCATCGATCGGAGGGAGCAGATGCCTCGACGAAGGTCCCCCAGAGGAATCGCTGTGTCGCTGGAAGGTCGTCGTGGGCACGAATAGCCCCTCGAAGGCGTTTGGGACGCGATGTTCCGCCCGGTCGGCCCCAGCTGAAACCGGTTTCGGTAGCGACCTTTCGAAGGGTGTTGGAGACCGGTTGGTCTGGAGGATTGGCGAAGGTCCGGAGAAGATCGGGTGGTCGTTGGGGAAGAGAGGATTCGCTGTATGGTTCTGGACTTCTCGGTCAGATCCGGATGTTCCACTGTCGCTCACGTCCCATAGATTGACATCGACGACTTCCACTCCGCCGCCTCTATTCAGTGCACTTGCCCCTAATCCTCCCATTAAACCTGCTCCTCCTCCTCCTAATACTCCTCCCAGTCCTCCCCCTCCTTCTAATACTCCTCCCAGTCCTCCCCCACCTCCTAATCTTCCTCCTTCTGCTCCAGCTCTTCGCCCAACGTCGTAACCCCCCAATTCCTCCCTCTCCCTGTTCTTCCTCACTCCCGCCTCATCCGGCGTCCCCTGCCCCTGACCCCACTTGACCTCGTAACCATTGGCAACCGCCTTCTTGTTACTGAACACCGATTCCTGGTTCCGACGCAGTTCATCCAACCGTGTCTTGTCCAACTCAGGTCTTGGAATGGCACCGTTCCACATCTGACCCGCACTGACCCCTTTGGCATTGTTCAGCCTCCCTGCTCCTGGTCCCGCATCCCCGTAATGCCTCAGCGCCGGGTCCTTGACCCCGTTCTTAGCCCTGACCGTGTCGGCCAGGTGCTTATCCGGTCCCGAGCCCTCGTCAGCTCCAACGTAGCTCTCGCCCCCTTCCATTCCATGAATCGAGAGCTCGATCACGCTTGACTGACCGCCGCGACGGCTGATTGACGATGTCGCCACGCTTGACTGCCACAGAAGTCCCTGTGGGCGCTGGACGTGAAACGCTCCGCCGGATACTTCCGGTTCCGGGTAGGCGGGTTCCGGTTGGAGGCGACGCTGGTGCTTGGTGCGGCGCCACCTGACGAAGAAGATGACGACTAGAATGCAGACGAAGATGAAGAGAAAACCGATGACGCTGCCAACGACGATTGCAACAATGTCTACAGAACAAAGAAGAAAAAGAACAATGCGATTACATTATTATTAGTATTTATTATTATAATTATTATTAATAATATGAACGAACAGGAATGTCATGAAGTCATTCGTGAAGTGAACTTTTTGTTACGCTCATACGCTTCCAACTAATGAATATTCAAGACCAATGACGTCACTTTTTACAAATGGCGAAATTCCAACGAACGTTCGTTTTAAACTTAATTCAACATAAATTTAGATATACCGTAAACGGCTGTTCTTTTAAGCTAACGGCTTAAACGGGCTTAAACTAATCTACTTAGGTGGCGAACAGACTGAAACTAACGAGCTTAACGGATTTAAACGGGCCAATTGAATTAGGCCGCGCATGCTGAAAACTTTCCTTCATTTTAATCGCCCGATTCCCCGTTTTTTTAAACGGGTTTAAACAACTAGTTATTATTATTTATAATTATACTTATATTTATCATTATTAAATAAAGACTTCTATCGCATTAATGTCTAATGCACGAAGTTTGAACCGATGACGCATCAAATTCAAGCAGTAACTAGGTCTTTTGTAATTGTAATTATACGAGAACCTTTGCACAGATGCAGGAATATAATAAGACCAATGACGTCACTGTTTACAAATGGCGACATTCCAACGAACGTTCGTTTCACTTTTAATTCAACGTAAATTTAAATATACCGTAAACGGCTGCACTTTTAGGAATATAATTTCTCATGATACGATTTAATGAATAATTTATAGAGCGAAGAAGAGGTTTAATCTATTACGAACCTGTAGTAGAGGTAAAGCTATTCTGGATTCTGTTATTCAGAGCGTCGATTTCGTCGGCGGTGAGGTTCCTGCTGAACTCTAGGACGGAGTCGACGATGACGCTCCCTGGGCTGAACGTCATCCACAAGACCTTGTCGAAATCGTCCGGAAACATCTCATTGCATATTTCTTCAAGCTGTTGTCGAATAAAATAGAATTGTTATCGACATTGCAAATTTATATAGCACCACTTCTCATATATACTCTCATCAGAGGCGCTTACGACCATATGCTCCAGGATTGACTATTGTAATGCTGTTTATGAAGGCCTTCAGCGCTCGTGAATAAGTTAGTGCCCTGCGCTCAGCCTTCAAGTGGCACTTTAAAATTTTAGAGTTTACTATTACTACTGCGATTACGAGCTGTCATAAAAATCTGCACAACGAAGACACTATCATCATCGTCGTCGTCGTCATCGTCATCACCACCACCACCACCACCATCATCATCATTATCATCATCATCGTCATAGTCATCATAATTATATCACCACCACCACCACCATCACCACCACCACCACCACCACCATCATCATCATCATCATCATCATCATCATCATATCACCATCACCACCACAGTTATCATCATCATCATCATTATCATCATCATCATCTTTATGACCACGACCACTTCCATCATCATCATTATCATCATCATCATCATCATCATCATCACCGTCATCAGATTAATTGTCTTTAATCTCCATTAAATTTTAACAGCAATCAATTTTAATCGTTTAGTATATTTCAAACGATTATTGCTACTATCGCGTGATATTCTTCGCTGTAATGCACTGCAAAAAAGCGGATGGAATCTTCCTACCTTTTGACCAACTGTTTGCCGCAGTTCTCCGTAAGAAGTGGAGTTGTTATTCCTCAACGAATCGTCGAATGTCTTGTCTTTGAGTCTGATTGAGTCGATTTTGACATCGAAGAGACTATCGACCGTTGCAGGCACTGAAATTTGGCAATGGAAATGAATCTCAGATATGAATTTCATATTCATTCATTCGTGGATTTATATAGCGCCTCTTCAAGAGAACTACTCAGAGGCGCTGCCGACTCCAGCACGGCCAAAACGAACAGTTTTCAAGCGGTTTTGGAAATATGTCAGAAACTGAAATATGAATCTCATATATGAATTCAATAATCCGAATTTAGTGTGACCTGCTCAACGTGAAAGTTAAGTAAGTAAGAATATCCTTTACTAGTTGAATTGTACTGCAAGCGAATGGCACTTTGATCTTCGAATGTTAACTGGTCTGGTTTAAATGTAGTGCAATGTCATGTGATGTAGGCTTATGTGATACTATGATACGACACATATGTGAATGTGATGCAATGTGATGTAATTTGACGTAGTGTGACCCAAAGTAATCTAATGTCATGTCACATCGTGAGATGTAATGGGATGCGATATAATGTAATGCGATGTAATGTGTTGAAATGTAATGTAAAGTGATGTGATGTAGCGTGATGTAATGTGATGCGCTGCAAGACAAAGAAAGCAGTGTAGGCCTAACACATCATGATCATATTAACGCTAATAACACGATTCTTTTCTATTGACACAGAGGAAACCACACAAAAGCGAACATTTATTTTAAACGATTGCGATTATTGAGGTTAACTGTCAACAAAAATCTGTGATTGTTGATATTAATTCTGAATAGCGATGATCTTCCGAACTCCTTTGCAATCGTTTTAGGAGACGAATAACTATTAACATATCTATAATTTCTACTCTAACAGAGTTGTCTGTATGTGTCTGTGTGTCTGTGTGTCTATCTGTGTGTCTGTCTCTGTGTGTGTCCGGGTGTCTGTCCTTCTCTCCGTCCGTTCGTCTGTCTGTCTATCTGCCTGCCTCTCTGTCTGTCTCTGTCTGTCGGTCTGTCTGTCTGTCTGTCTGTCTGTCTGTCTGTCTGTCTGTCTGTCTGTCTGTCTGTCTGTCTGTCTAATTATCTATAATGAACGAAACCAAAGAGCTTACCCGTTTGACCGATGGTAGTGGACAGGTCAGTAGTGGTAGTGGTGGTTGTGGTGGTTGAATTCTCCGTGGTTGAGGCGGACGATGGCGGCGATGACGATGATGAAGATATCTTCGGAGTTTCCCGCAATTTTGATGTTGTTGTTGTTGTTGTTGTTGTTGAAGTACTAGTAGTTGATGTTGCTGATGATGACGATGATGATGACGATGATGACGATGGTAATGATAACGATGATGATGATGATGATGATGATGATGGCGATGACGATGATGATGACGATGATGACGATGGCGATGATAACGATGATGATGGCGATGTTGATGATGACGACGATGACGATGATGTTGATG
Source organism: Allolobophora icterica (assembly GCA_963556255.1). Classification (NCBI taxonomy): domain Eukaryota; kingdom Metazoa; phylum Annelida; class Clitellata; order Crassiclitellata; family Lumbricidae; genus Allolobophora; species Allolobophora icterica. The sequence goes on along the minus strand of OY744614.1, from coordinate 46,361,423 downwards.
ATGATGGTGATGATGATGATGACTCTGTTGTTGTTGTTGGTGTTGTCGTAGTCGATGTATTTGATACCGTCGCTAACATGCAAGTTGTCGTTGTTGGCGACGTAGTAGATGTAGTAGTAGTTGTTGTTGTTGTTGTTGTTGTAGTTGCTGCTGCAGATGATGATGATGATGATATTGATGACGAAGTCGATGACGATGTAGAAGCATTGTTGAATACACTAGAAGAAGTGGAACTGCTCGAAGGATCACGCCCGGAATCAGTAGTGTCCGAAGTGGTATCACCACTTGCGGATACGCTCTTGTCAGTGGTGGATGTCGACGCGACCGTTGAACTATCTGACCAGGTGGTAGAAGGCGAGGTTTTCGTCGAAGTGGTAGAGGTGACTTTGGCGGAAGTAGTTTCAGGTGTCGTAGAGCTGGACCCTGGTGATGCTCCAGCGGCGGAGATCGTTGTGTTGATGGAGGGTGTTTTCGCAAAGGTCATCTGGGTCGTTGAGGATCTCAAGGTCGGCGGTACTCCGTTGTCTGTCGCTGAGGATTCAAATACATCACGTGAGTTGAGACATCACAGGAGGCAAGACACCACCTCAGTTAAGACGCCACAAGAGTTTAGACAACACGTTTGTTAAGACACCCCATGAGTTACGACGCCATATGAGTTAAAACACCACATGAGTTAAGACACCACATGAGTTGAGGCCCACATGAATTGAGACACCAATGAGTTGAGACACCAGTGAGTTGAAATACCACATGAGTTGGGGCACCTCATGAGTTAAGGCACAACAAGAGTTAAGTCACCACAAGAGCTAAGACACCATTGAGTTTAGACACCACAGATGTTAAGGCGTAGTTTTCAGGCATTAACCAAAAAGAATTCATAATTTAATATAAGTTTACATTTAATACAGATAAATTATGGATAAATACGAAACATACGAATGGGCGAGCGTAGAGACAGACAGACAGACAGACAGACAGACAGATAGCTAGGCAATTGGCGGGTCGTTAGATGAGTGGGTGGGTGTATGGATGGATTTGCGTTTGAGTTTTGGTGGGTGGGTTTGAGTGGATTTAGGTGGATGGATGGATAGACAGATGGAGTGATAGACAGACAGAAAGACAGACAGACAGACAGACAAATAGAAAGACAATCACTTAATCATCAATGGAACAAAGATCTGTAGCCAAATCGTGTGTGAATCTTACCTGTCCAAACGTAAACTTCAATATTCTCGACATAGAAAGGCCTTAAAGAATTTGCATCTCGGATCTCCAGGTAGGTATCCTCGTCCAGTCCTGTCCTCCAACGGTTGAAAACCACACCAGAGTCCTTGATCTCAATAGGCCTAACCATCTTAGAAACACGTAAACGCATGCACTGCTATTAACATTGCTCACAAGCCAGAAGAGCTAGGTTGGTTTAATCTCTGTGTTAAGGAATCTCATATTGCATCCGTGTTGTGGTTATAATACTCTTTCGCAAATAAATATTGACTGAAATAGTAATGATAGTGCTTATAGTACCACTGCTGGCAATGCTACTACCGCCGCCACCGCCACCACTACCACCACCACCACAACCATCACCACTGGTCCTCCACTACTACTACTACTACTACTACTACTACTACTACTACTACTACTACTACTACTACTACTACTACTACTACTACTACTACTACTACTACTACTACTACTACTGCTACTACTACTACTACTACTACGACTACTACTACTACTACTACTACTACTACTACTACTACTACTACTACTACTACTACTACTACTACTACTACTACTACTATTACTACCACTACTACTACTACTACTACTACTACTACTATTAGGGCCTCATTACTACTACTAATAATAATAGTAAGAGCAACAACGATGATGATGATGATGATGATGATGATGATGATGATGATGATGATGATGATGATGATGATGATGATGATGATGATGATGATGATGATGATGATGATGATGATGATGATGATGATGATGATGATGATGATGATGATGATGATGATGATGATGATGATGATGATGATGATGATGATGATGATGATGATGATGATGATGATGATGATGATACGATATGAGTTGAGACACCACAACACCAAGATTGCTACAAATATCAATAACTTACTAACGATAATGTTTTAATTAATGCTAATGGGGATTGCCATAAGCATCTTGGACACAATGTTGGTTAGAACGGGTTAGTCAAATAGCATGAGCCCAGTTACAACTTGGACGGTTAGCCAACTAAGCCTTCCATGCTTTCCGTACAATCTTTCACCGACGAATCTCTAAATGGATTAACTGAGAAGATAATGGTGACTTGAATGTAGATCAGGCATGGGCAACTTCTTTTAATTGAGGGCCAACCTAAGATTTTAAGGGCGGCTCAGGGGCCGCACGCCAATCGCGGGCTAATTTTTTACAGATTCATTGCCCAAGAAAACAAGACAATATTAATTTTATTCAAACTAACTATTGCGGTTAAATTTATGTTAAACTAAATGAAGATAATTTTTATGATGAAAAAATAATTATCCTAATTACCTACAGTTCTACACTACAATAAAATACTAAATATGTTAAAAGTTTCTTCAGTTAAAAAAATACATAAAACTGTTAGTGTACAATGTATCCATTTGCTTGGTGTGCTATATTTCACAGGTGCTATAGGCCTAATGTGAAATCTGACACTTCTTCTCGCGACACAATTTATCCAGTATGGTTGCTTTAATGTTCGAAGTGGCAATTCAAATTTCACAGGAAAGATTGTAATTTGTTAGTCTGCATCTGCTTCTGCATTTTGTTAGTTTCATCTTTGAGAAGAACTGTTCACAAATATAGGTGCTTGGAAACAGTGCGACCATTTTCAGGGCATGAAATCTAGGTGAAGATGGCATCCAAAGTTTCGAACCTACCCAATCTGTGGTATTGTTTCATGCAGAAAGTAATTACAATGACGAATGAATAGTGAACTAGTTGACTAGACTATAGGCTAGATTCTTAATAAATAAGAAACAGATGTTTTAATGTCGGCCTGCGTACAGAGATCCAGACATTCATGTAGGGCCGGATAAAAGTGCCAGATACAATGCTAATAATTATTACAGACGTGTCAAGGGCCGGTTGAAAAGTCCCCGGGGGCCGGTTCCGGCCCGCGGGCCGTATGTTGCCCACCTCTGATGTAGATGAACACAACGCATAAAAAGATTATGAACGGCTCGAGTCTGGATGTTTCTCATGTAACCTTACACAAGAATTTCAGAAATTGGCAAGAATCTTACATATTTAAATAAGAATCCTATAAAAGATTCTCAGAGAAATGGATAACTCTGGAGGGAAATCGGTTGGTTTTTGCGGCACCCTGCTAGTGAGAACTTTCTAAGTCAACTGTGCATCATTTGTTTAGTGGTGGAACTGACGGATGTCTTAATGACTTAAGCATCATCAATTCATCATGCCCGCGTATAAAACTGCAGCACTTTTAAAGACACTCACAATGCTCTCTATTAAGTGTATCATGGATGACTGAATTGGAAGAAATTTCCAAGGAGAATCCTACCAGATAAACTGTCGTGGACTCACCGGGATCAACTGATTATTACTGTAGAGCAGGACTTGCAATGGAAGTAGGAAGTGAGAAGATAGGCCAGATCCAAGGTCAGTGTCATTTTTACAGAAACGGACATCTATTCGGACCGCCACGTCTTTGACGTTGGACTCTCTTGGAAGTCTGTAGACTACACAAGTGAAGTAGATGTTTGTATCCTGCCACAGTAACCGCTGACAGCGCGACCGATTTAAATTCAATGTCGTATTGCACAGGCTGCCGTTGTCTTTGTCATAAGTCAGTTGTTTCACATTTTCTGAAACAACAGCCGTAGTCATAGCATTAAGTTTGTCGTCATCATCATCATCATCATCATCATCATCATCATCATCATCATCATCATCATCATCATCATCATCATCATCATCATTATTATTATCATCATAATCATCACCAATACCACCAACATCTATTCCTCATAGTCGTGATTTTTATCAGTTTAGTCATCATCGACGTCATCGCTAACCATCGTCATCACTCATCATCGTCACCATCCTAAGGTTTATCATCATAATTGATAATATCATCATCAGTACATGCATCGTCATTGTTAATGTCATCATTCATCTTCCTCATAATCATCATCATTACCATAAAGAGGAGAATAAGAAGCGCAGTCCCTTAAGCTAGCCCTGAGACAGCCATGGGTATGAACTGTTAACGACTTTATTTCTTAGCTCCTGCGTATTAGAGGGTGATCAACCCACTCCCTCACCGTCTCATCTTCCCACCGACAGTGTACGGTCAGTGTACTCATTATAGATGAGTTGGCCAGGAGCGCAGGTGGCCTGTGATGTAATACTAGAGGGTACTTGAACCCCAAACCTCTCGTTTGACAGTCCACCACGTTAACCACCGCACTATCGAGCGTATACCCTCATAAACTTCTACTTAAGGGGCACTGATAATTATTCCTTTGCTCCTTTGGATAACCATATTCCTAGAATGCGCTATCTAAAAAAACAGACACAAACATACCCGCATACATTGTACATGCATACATTATGCATACATTATGCATGCATATATTATGCATGCATATATTATGCATGCATATATTGCTTCGACGTCATCGATTGAGGCTTGTTCATTAGATATTGGCTATTAATAATGATAATCAACTTGAGCTAATTGCGGCTTTAGCTCCTCATCCTTTCTCTTCTTCTGTTCCGGAAACACCTGAAGTCCATTTGATTTGTTAGTGATCACACTGACTTGGGTCGAGAGCGCCTCTGAATCGTGAAGTGGCACTTTTATAAATACTCGATTACAATTACAATTACAATTAAAACCGCGACACATGGGAACTCTGCTGTATCGTTCTGATGTTAGGTACGTACCTGCTAAGTCGAATAGACTCAGATTTCTAATGGTTGCGTTGAGCGGAATGGAGGAAGGTAGAGTGATGTTGACGGCAGTCACGTTTCTGACGGCAGGCAGTACTTGGAAACGGTAAGAGACGGAGGCAGAGGAGGATGGAAACGGAGAAGAGGAGGGAGGAGGAGACGGGGAGGAGGAGGAAGGTGGAGAAGGAGTGGAAGAGGAGGAATTGGGTCGTCTGGTGCAATTGTTGTTTTCATTTTCGTCGTCGATTTCCATCGTAACATTCAGCTGTCAATGTAAGAGAGAATGATCGATTGTAATTGTAATGTAATGCATCTCATTACACGCCATACATTTAAGTTGCCTGGGTTCTACGTGTGTGCAGGAGCCTTCCACCGGTAGTGACTTTCCAGTCATCTGAGCGTTATTTGCCAACAGATTAACTTTCTGTTCTGAAATAAATCTAAAGACACTGAGACAAGCGCTTTATCAATTGTCTCGATATATATATATATATATATAAATATATATGTATATATATGTATATATATGTATATATATATATGCATAGATGCATGAATGCACACATGCACATCAGACACGCATACATACATACACATACATACATATATAGACATAGACACGAATGGACACATGCATAGACAGATGCATAGTACATACACATATTCATAAATACATACATACATGCATACACTCATACACAAACATACAATGTCATACACATATATTATATATATATATTTATATATTTATATACACTGTGCATGCATAGGTACATACGCACATACATACATACATACATACATACATACATACATACATACATACATACATACATACATACATACATACATACATACATACATACATACATACATACATACATACATACATACATACATACATACATACATACATATGCAACAGCACAAACAGGAAGTCAAACAGTCACGTTCATTCTGACTCACAAGTCCCCGCATAGTTCCACTGGTGACCGCCATGTGCCCAGTGTTGGCCAAACTGGTGTGGCTGTTAAAGAAGCAAGCGATACGAACGAAACCAAGTTCCTGACCTTGTCGGTTGAATTGTCCTGGAGTATGAACTCCACCTCGATCTGGTAGACCTTCTCGTCACACCCTTCACAGGTAAGTTCTCCCGCGTACACGTTGACTGGTGATGGAAATTCCAGGTAGACATAGGAAGCGGTGTTAGTAATCCTGCTCTCGTTCACAAGTCTTTGAAAAAATCCTGTAAAAAACAGTGACTCGTTGATTTTAAACAGCGTCGCCGGAAGAGTGGTATGGGATAAATAGTGACTACTCGACCTATTCAAGAAGATAGTGGTACGGGATTGATAGTAACTGCTCGGACCAATTAAGAAGATGGAAATTGAAGGATTGCTGAGTTGATTACTGTTCCAGAGCAACATTAATTACTGCTTAGTTTCTCGGTTAAATGAGTCATTGTAATGCTGTAGGCCTAGTATATGGTATATTGAAGGTTGCGGTAAGAAATCTTTGGTATGGATTGGACTGCATTGGATCTGATTAGAGGACAGGAGAACGAGAAGAAAAGGCCCCAGAGTGGAGTGGAAAGGAGTAGCTTGAGTGCAGTAGCGTAGTCTAGACTAGATTAGCCCTTTAGAGCCTAAGCTTTCCCCCAACTGCCAATCATTATGATACTTTGGAATATAACAAATGGTGCAAAAGTAAGGTCCTTAGAACTTTTATTTTTGTGATTCAGTGATAAGCCGCTAGATGGCGTGTTGTTCCCATTTGGGAACAATGGGCACATATGGTACTATGTTCCCATTTGGGAACAACATGCAAATTTATCATAGTGCTATGTTCCCATTTGGGAACAACATGAAAATTTATTATAGCGAACCATTTCAAGTTGCACTTTTCCATTGCTACAATAGTTTTACTTTATGCACAGCACATGATGCTTTGAGACATCAATAAAACTGCACATCGATGTTGAAGTAACTAGTTTTCAGACATTATAAAGATTGCCTTTCGTAACAGTTTAATTCTGCGTCTAATTCTAAGTCGCATAACATTCCACTACTTCAACATATTCTAAGTATTCTCTACAGTTCCTTCCAAGAGACTGACAATTGTCTGTCTCAAATGCGAGTATGATACTTCTGCTTGCAGTGCAGGTGAAGTGCAGTCATGCACTTTGAACAGTGCAGCCTTGCGTTCTTCTTACACAAACGACATCTTGATTGTCTTGCACTCGAAAGCAGATGGTGGTCGGCTCCAACATAACGAATATCATTGACTGGGTGGCTAGCTGGTCCTGACATAGCTGTTGGAGGCTTGTCCGACCGTCGAGGTATTGTTCAAACAATGTGCCGCCGGAACTCAAAGTGATCAAATGATCCACCGACCTCGACATGAAGACGCCAGGCTGCAACAACAGCCATGTTCAAGCTATTGATAAACAGTGGCCACCACCACTTGTTGATGCGAAACACAGGCTGATAGTTAAAAATGAAGCGGTTCAGAATATCCACACCACCCATGTGAAGGTTGTAGTGTCCAATGAGAGCTGGTTGAGTTATATCAACCACAGATTTCTTGGCTGAACTCCATCGCTTTACCTAATGGTTCTACTGAACTGAAATTGCTAGCGACAGTCAAACACTGGCTTGTTGTGCCATTTCACAGCCATCACGTGCTTGCTTTGGAGCGCCAGAGACTCTACTATTGTGACTCTCATCGTCTGGACCTCAAAAGCAGTAACTGGCTCAGGAACATAAGAGGGAAGAGTCGAAAGCAATAGGCCATCTTCATCCACAAACTCTTCATCGGACACATTACCAACCATTACCGGTGGCATTGTAACTATGTCAACTTCTTTCTCAGTAGCAGATACTGCATATGAAGCTTCTGCTAGGTGAGCAAACTGCTCACTGTCATCATTTTCACTATCTGCTTCAGACTGTATAATGGCGTTCACCTCAGACAAGGAAATTTTTCTTTTCGACATCTGAGAAAGTCATCGAACAGAAAGCGTTATTACTTTGTAGACTAAAAATTCTGATTTATCTCATATTCTTTTATAAATATGGACAGCAGTAATGCACTCGAAGCGGAGCTTTCAGTCATTCAATGCATCTTTCCATCATGTTCCCAAATGGGAACACAGTGATACTTGTGCCCATTGTTCCCATTTGGGAACATCACTGATTTGTCAAACATTTCTACCTCAAAATATTTGATTTTACATGCTCCTTTTGCAAAACAGTAGCTACACTATGTTACACTTAAATTACATATATACTTCAAAACTTTAAAATTCCATACCTTATATGCAGATGAGAAACCGGACGCAACCGAATACTGACAAAAACCGCCAACTTCCAAGATGGCTACCGCACATAGCAATTTCTTAAAAGTCATGATAATGCTAAATAATAGTAGGCCTACACCCACTTTTTAGCAGCCAAGAGCAGCCCACAGTAACTAAATAAAATAACACACTTCTTTTTTACTTAAATTTATCATCGTGTTCCCAAATGGGAACAATGGGCGCTAATGGGTTAGAGTAGAGTATTATTTATTTATTTATTTATTTATTTATTTATTTATTTATTTATTTATTTATTTATTTATTTATTTATTTATTTATTTATTTATTTATTTATTTTTAACGCGCGCAAAGTCATACAGAAATGACAATATGAGGCTAGAGTATAATAAAGTAGAGTTTAATAGAAAATAGTACAACAGTGTAGAGTAGAATCCAGTACAGTACAGTTGAGTAACGTAGAGTAAAGTAGGGCATGGAAGAATAGGGTAGAGTAACGTAGGATAGAGTTTGGTAGGATAGGATGGTTAGGTGGGTAGGATAGGATGGGGTACGGTAGGATAGGATAAGATGGGGCAGGGTAGGGTAGGATGGGGTAGGGTGGGATAGGATAGGATGGGGTAGGGTAGGGTAGGATCAGGCCCGGTTCGTCCATATGGGCAACGGGGCAGCCGCCCAGGGCCGCCGATTTTTAGGGGCCGCCAATTTTCCTTTTTTTTAATTTTTAATTATTATTATTCGTAACAAGAGGTGAATGGCTAAAAAAAGTCATCAACTTTTTTGTGCTTAGGGCCGCCGATTTGCCGATTTGCCCAGGGCCGCCAAATGTCTTGAGCCGGGCCTGGGTAGGATAGGATGGTTTAGGGTAGGATAGCATGGGTATGGTAGGGTAGGGTAGGACAGAGTTGAGTAAGTTAACTTGAGCTGAGCTCAGCGGAGTTGAATTGGGGCGAAAAGTCTCCTTAGTTTGGCGAATACTTGCTGCTGAGACCTACCTTTGAATTGATTCTCATCGGAACAGTTCGACGGATACGTAGCGGTCGTCGTAGAGACGATCGGTGGTCTGTCACTCGTTGGTGGTAAATAGTCACGAAGACCAAATTCCACACCTTCGATGGGAAAACCCGCCGCCAGCAGCAGCAGCAGCAGCAGCAGGGTGGACAACAGAGCAAAGGATAAATACATCTCTCAGAGTTAGCACCAGAAGCGGTCGCCACGGCTGACTGATCATCGGATCATCCAACTGTGAAAAAATCAATGAGATTCTGTTCATGATCCGAACGAAAACACCATGATAAATTTTAAAAGAAATCATCAGTAGAGATATAGTTCATAAACTTACTCAAAGCCTCTAAGACAAACAGGAAGACCACCTACCTTATCTACCGGCGCTATTTCAAATCAAGTCCACTACAATCAGGTTGTTTGTCCGTTCCGGTGCCAGGTCAGAGTCCGGGGAGGTCAAGCCGAGGAGACACCAAGGTGCTAAGGTGGTAATCGGTTATGTTGACGGTCGTGTGGTGGCGCAGGCGTATAATCAGATAGGATAACTTGAAGAGTTCGGTTTCAGTCGTGAGTGGAAAGCAGCGGAGGAGAGCACAAGCGGAGAAGAGGTAAAATTAAGCGAGATAGGAGGATGAGCAAGTTGGAGGAGATCTGTTGGGAGTTCGTTCCAAATAGCTGGTCTCTGCTGGTGCAGGATAAACAAAGAAGCGTTTATGATGATCCAACCAATTCAACAGGTAGATCGTAGCTTATATGTACAGTGGCAATCAACTGAAAAGGTAGCTGTAAGCTTACAGTATAGTTAAATTAATTTCAATTAATTAATTAAATAGATGGACGCGCGCTTCCGGGTATCGTTTCAATCAGCTTAGTTTAGCTAGGCGTAATCTTACATGTATGGTTCCAAATCAGTCATACAGGTAGATCCACAGACATAATTCCAATCAGCTGAACAGGTAGGCGCAGGCCCGGCAGGTAAATCTATAGCACCAACACGAAGTTAATCCACGGAAAGTCTGTTTCGCTACAGCTTGAACAATACAGCGGCAGTTCTCGTTCAAAACCCGAGGTACCAGCCTCGTTGAACCGTCATGTTATTCCAACGTAACAGTCATCAAATCGCAACTTTGAACGTCGTACACGACAACACCCAAGATGGCCTCTCTAGGCCTAATCGTCTGGGCTGCGTATGATAGGCCTACAGGCGGTGGTTCTAAAATAATAGGCCGCCGTACTCACCCATGCACAACGACTTAGAAGGCCTACCAGAACGAATAGGTGGGCACTATAACAGATGGGCGTGCAATCGTAGGAGTTGTAGACGTCATTCTGCTCAACGTGACACTCTTACTTTATGGCACATAACCGGAATTCAATTGTCAGAGCTTATCTAATCAAATCTAATCTAATCAAATCTAATCTAATCAGATGACTTATATAGCGCTGTTATTAATCAAAGATCGCTTCAACCGAAATCCTAATCACCGGAAATCCATTTAGAGAAACAATTAGGTCGCAAGTAAGTCAATCGCCTCAGGGTAATTTATGTTCAGGTAGGCCTATAATAGTGGTTGTGTCTTCCCCACGTGGGACTTCCGTCTTAGAACACTGTTGTCTCATAAGTACGTGCATACATAAGTACATACACAAGCATACATACACTCACAGTCACATATACGTGCATGCGTACACACGCACACACATACATACATAGATATATACAGTATATATATATACATACATACGTGCACACAGAAACGTCCAACTCACACATACATACATAGATATATACAGTACATACATGCATACATACTGTATACATGCATGCGTGTATATATAGGCCTACATTCACACATGTATACGTATACATGGATACTTACATACGTACATAGCTGCATATATGTATATATATACATATATATATAATACATGCTAGAAACATACATACATACAAACATAATAATAATAATAATAATAATATTATTATTATTATTATTATTATACATAAATGTATGTATATATAAATATACGTGTGTGTGTGTGTGTGTCTGTGTGTCTGTGTGTGCGCGTGTTGATCTACTGTTGCAGTTTCCTCTCTTCAGTAAAATGTTTTCAAATAGACTTAGAGCTTAGGCCTATCTGTATACGGGTCAGCTTGTCACGTGAGCGGCGTCTTGACGGTCACTTTCTACTTACTTAAGTGTTTTTGTGCATTCTTGCATACATAATCTACACACAGACCTCTGGAGGCCTAATATAAAACAAATAAACAGACAGGCCCTAAGGGAAACCAACAGGGTATAGGCCTATGGGCTGCAGAGTGCATCGGCCTACCCTAGGACGTTGCAGCTTAGACCTTATTCGTCCTTTAAATAGGCATAGGCCAAGCAATCAACGCAGATGTCTGTTAGGCCTATTTACTTTCTGTTTATCTTCTGTTAGGCCTACTTGTTCTGTTTGTCTTTGCTCCACGCTTTCTGGCTATTAATTAGTACACAGGGTATCAAACCATGGCGCTCCAAAACCAAGCCGTGATCAAGCCAATACTCTGAAGAAGATAGACAGGTAACGTATTATGGTCGATTTGCAATCTTGAAGGGTAAGTCCTAATTAAGCCGAGAATGAAATGATAGGGAAGCGACTGAGCAGAACGTAGGCCTAGCCTCCTAGGCCTACCCTAGGGGCCTAAAGATACAGGGAAAGATTCAAAATCTTGGTCCAACAATTGAAAGATTAATAATAGTAGTAATAACAATAGAAAGAGCAACAGAAAGAAAGGAGAGGGAAATTGTTTTGATGACGATGACAGTGACAAATTCTTTACCGCATTTTTCTTTTAAAAATCACTGAGCATTCGTCATAGCATTGCATGAGTGAGTTGTGTGGCTGCAAAGGGCGTACGTATACATACATGAGGTGGACCTACACCTTGAACTATTAATGGCAACATAAAATAAGTGCTCCAACTCATCAATTGCATCTTAAATATAGGCTTAGGTGGGTTCGTCGAAAGTCCATCAGCCCTATTTTACACCATCAAAGGGAGGGGCTAGGTTCGGCTCGCCTATGATCTGGGCCTGGTTATTTTTACGACGCTTTAGAGCCTAATGCGACCGGCTAATCGCAAACTCCAACTTTCTAAAGCGCCACTTCAAAGTGCACCAGCTTATTCACGTGAGCTGCAACGAATCAGAGGGGTTGTCCGGTTGACAGAGAGTTTGAAAGAGGAGGCAAAGCAGTTGCTAAGGCGGGGCTACCTCGATCTAAAACTCTCAATCGAATCCATTCAATCAGTTTTACACTCACCAGTTAGGCTTATGTTAGCTTTACCAGCTAACCTAGTCAACCCTTCTTTATCGTAAGAGGGGAGGGGGATAGAGTAATGGTAACACTCATGGCCAGGACAGCATCAGATTCGCGGTTCGATACCCGTAATCCCCATCTAGGACGACGCCATGTATGGCTGCCAAACCGTGTAATCGTAAACGTAATCTCGATTTCTACAGCGCCCAAAGAAGCGAAGTTGCGGGAACCAGCTTATTCACAGCCGCTTAGTCAAATCAAAATCAATAGGCGGGAGTCGAATCGGTTCCAGGTCAATATCCAAAGGAGTCAGTCAGGTGTGTTTGATTAAGATCTTGATTGTATACTGTCGTATTTCAATGTAATCATACTGCGTACTTGTCAGTTTGAATTAATAAAGAAGATTATTATTAATATCTCGATGTAAGTTAAAGTTGTAAGATACATAAAGTATTGCGCTATAGAAACTTAACGCGCGTATTGGCGTATATGGGTCATGTAACTTTCGAAATGGGTCAGTGAATTTTGCTGAAGTTGCAGATCGAAGATATTCTGTTTACTTGCGGTTGGTTTGAATCCTGTGGATTGACTCGGTATTTTAATTATGAAATAAAATAAGGGTTGCATAATATTTAATGTGGACGAAATTCTGTGAGAAGTTGGTATTGTAGGTCGTTTGCGGGGTGCGATTGTTGGTAGCAGTGGGAGAGAGAGACCTTTGGCTAGGCACGAAACGTATGGAAACCGTATCTTCACTGAGAGGTAGCCTGAACTCGCGGAGGAAAGATATAATTCTGCCTTCACCAAACAAATCGTACCTCGGTGGGGCAACTATTTATACAGCGCCTTTGTGCGAAGTTCATTCGGCCCTTAAAAGTAGTGAATTTATAGATTTTACCACAGCACAGTTTGAAGGAATTTGTGGAGTCACATTGATAAATATTGCCTTTGGTCGTAATTATTAGTGATTTATTTGGTTGATTGAGACCCTGAAAGCAGGGTGAGAATTGTCAGAGGGATTGGGGGGTTCAACCCCCTAGTCTTTCTTAGGACCCCATAGTAAAGTCTTCATTGCACACCCAAACTCCACATGAATCAAGGTCTAACCCCCCCCCCCAACTTTTTTCTACAATTCTCATACTGCCTGAAAGTATGAAGTGCACCGAGTGAGTGCTTTAATGCTTGTGCTAAAATTGTCTTGCAGGCATTAAAGTAAGTAAGTAAGTAAGTATATTCTTTATTATACCACCACTGTGGTTATAATTTAGAAGAAGCACCTCATAACGGCTGCCACAACAACGGCGCCCATCCTCACAAAGGTATTGGTGGCGCCAGACATTTTTTTAACCAGGGCATAGCCAGGGCAGTCATACTTGTAAGTAACCAGTTCAGGGGCGATTTATGCCCCGAACAAATTCTGGCAGGGCAAAGGCTTTTTTACCAGGGCATTTGCATGGCTCGCCCTGGTGTAGCGCCACCAATGCTTGCAGGCTCTGCTCCATTTTGCTATCAGAGGCTTTGTGTCTTAGTCTCGTTCATCCCTTGTGGTAGACTTCTTTGCTGTGTTGTTCAGGGTTATCAGCATGTCTTGCCAGTTGCCAGGTTAACCTTCCAGAATAGAAGTTTTACTGGTGGTCGGGCCTTCCTTCTGGAATAAGTTGAGCTCTCCACGACCTTTTTTGTAACCTTTTCCCATAAGTGCTTGAAAACCAATGTATTCGGTCATGGTTTGTGTTGTTACGCTGGGAGTGCCTCTGATGAGTTTCTCTTGAAGTGGCGCTATATAAATTTGGAATTATACAGTGCAGTTTTAAGCCTCAAAAGTGCAGCATACGTAACAGTCTGACTAATCTAAAATCCTGAAATAAATTAAACCAAAATTTATAAATCAGGTGTAGTAGACACTTGTGATAAAGCTCATAATCATAACTTGATTTTATTCTTTTTGGACAGACACATAAACATGGCTGCGGCAAAGCTCTGCCAAAGTGGACCAGTTGCGTCGTTTGTCCTGACGTCCCCGCTGGGAAATCTGGAACTGAGTTGCTGTACAAAAGCAGTGCATTCGCTCAAAATACTGGCCGCTGCTTCAGAAACCCACTTCTCTCCAGATCCAAGGTTTCTGTGGTTTTATTTCTGAATTGTAAGACGTCGTAGAGGTCAACAGGAAACTGTTGAATTAATCTGTAGGACTGATTTATTAATTTAATTGAATGAATTTGTCTGAGTAAAATGTTAAATTAATTGTAAGAAATATCTATATAGGAATCTGCACTTCTTCGCCATTTCTGAGCATTGTCCCTGCCTTTTCAAAAGTGTTTGGACAATAAAAATGCACAAGTTTTCAGTAATAAAAATTAACTTCTCGCTAACTGAACTCAGAGTTTGTTTCGTGTTTGGCTATGAAGTTTCTTCTTGACATTAAGTTGTTGAATTATTTTGCATTTTTGGTGTTTATTGAACTTTATATTCTGATCTTTCAGTGTGGATGTTGTCATCAATGATCCTCCCAAAAACATTAAAACAGACGGGTGCTACAACGTGGCTACAAAATGTGTTCAGTGGCTGCAGAAATATTTTCATGAATCCACAAACAGTATCCGTGACTTGCAGCTACCGCCAATATGTCACCTCCAGGAACCTAGTGGTATGCAGTTTAATATTTAATATTTATTATTAAAGAAATACAGCTAAATATATTTTTGTGAATCTGTTTGATGTATTTGTTTGCACAAAGAATCTATAACTTACAAACGAGTAGAGATGACACACAACATAGGTTTACATTTCGTGATGCAAAGTTTTTTTCATATTTTAGGTTTTTATTTTAAAATATTACTGAGGCATAGTGTCTGCTTGAAATTAATTGCAACATGATTGTTTCTGGATGATTTTGAAGCACTTTTCTATGTACAATTTGTGTGTAGAAAACTTGTCGAATATTTATCCATGGGGCTATGGTACCCCATCTGAACCTTTGACCTTCTTGTGCCAACGTGTACATTTTAATATGCTAACAGAATTTTTCATGAACTGAAATTAGAAGCTTTTATCCACTTTTTCCCCTTCTTGTTGTTTAACTTATCATTATTAGTGATTCCTTCTGTGAATATCTGACTAGATGCTTTCACGAAACGTGTTTGGAAGACGTTGGCAGACGACGTTCAATTCGGACAGGTTGTGACGTACGCAGAGCTTGGATCGATGAGTGGAAGTTCGGCAAAGGCAAGCCGTGCCGTCGGTCAGGCAATGCGAAACAATCCTGTCATGATCCTCGTTCCTTGCCACCGCGTTATTCTGTCAAGTGGCAATATTGGCAACTACGGCGGTGGCAAGTGGAACGATGTTAAGGCCTGGCTGCTGGAGCATGAAAAATATAAAAAGAAACTGTGAAAAGCTTCATTCCGAAGACCGACTTCAGTGAACGGCGTCTGCGATAACCTGATGGTTGGGTGCGGAGTGAAGTTGAAAACAGTGACTGAAGTAAAGAAAAACCGGTGACCTTGACTGCATTTATTACAAAACTGCAGTTACATAACATGCTTTATTATATCATGGAAAATGAATCTGCTTTTGTTCGGCTTTATAAAGTTATCTTGTTAAAACACAACTTTATGTTAATTATGTTGAATACAACTTATTTTCATTCTTGATACATGGCTTCAAAAGACAACATTATGAATGAAAACTTAGAATTTTTCCAAGCAACCAATAGTTGTACCTTGCATTTTGAATGTTCTGTTGTAGTCCGTTTTGGGTTTTCTTTTAGAAACTACAAACTCTTCACATTCCTGCTTCTACTATAACTTTGCGACTAAAATTGACTTCGTTTTGTCAAAGTAATTGATGATGGTGATGATGAATACGACGGTTTCTACAGCGCTGTAAAATGATACATGCCGTTACAAGGGCACTTTGACAAGTTCAAACTATTGTACCCGACTTGAGCTTGATTTTGGTGCAGCATCTGTATGTGCCAGAAAATAACCAGCACTCTAAAGTTACTAATTAAAAGTACCATTACCATAAAATGATTGACAACAGTCTGCACTTAATTTTAATTGTTCCAAACATCGAGTTTCTTTATTGCCATCAGTGTGTGTTCTTGGTTAAAGGCAGCAAACATCATGATTCGATTCGCAAACCACATGCGCTAACAATTCAAAAACAAAGTATCCACAAGCTGTCTGTGTTCAGATTATTCATTTTTCGAGCCCTTCCAGTTCTTTTCATTTGACTTGTTTTTCTTCGCACCGCCGTATCGCTTGCCTCCCTGGTAAGGGTATTCGACTTTTATCTTTGCACGGCCCAGAATAGACCCGTTGAGCTTCAATGCTGCCTGAACAAATAACATACATGCATGCAATAAAGTATTTGCGTAGCATCTCTTCAAGATATTTACTCGGAAGCACTCGTAGCACTTTAACGACGAGTGTGTAATAAAAGTGACTGGGAAACCAATGTGGTGCCAGTTCGTCGTTTAAGTGTTAGTACAGCTACTTTAGTCATGACAAGGCAGAGAGTAATTATGGGCAAACCATTCTTGACCTATACCCTTATTTACACTCGTTGATTTTTGTAATTCGTGTACAGTGCCCTTTTCTTCGGCCTTGGTATAAATTGTCACTATTATTATTATTACATATTTGGTCATCATGGATTATTAGTCTTGTCTGAGATTGATGATATAACGCACTTCCAATGTACACTTTCAAAAAGAAGCTTGATACGTGTAACGTATTCACAATTATTCAGCATCCAATTTTTTTTCTTTCCATCACCATATAGACCAGACATGGCGAACCTTTTTTAGCTCGCATGCCAGAAACTAGCTCTTAAAGAAAGTGGAAAATTTCGCGTGTCAGAAATTTATTGAACCAACGAACACGAAATGAAGTACCCATAAAAGTGAAAGCTAATAGGCCCTATTGAAAAGTCAATGTATTATTTTTGGACGTGGCTACTTAATAATGCGATTTATTAACATTTAGAACCTACTATAATTTATGTGACAATGAAGCAGGAAAGAAATTGCTGGATGAAAGAAAAAAAAATATATTAAAGTATAAACAAAGCGAAAGTTCAGAGTTCAGGCGTGCCAAGCAAAATCTCTTGGCATGCCAGGTTGGGCACGCGTGCCATAGGTTCACCATACCTGATATAGACTGACTTTGTTTGGCCGAGGTCATTGCAAAAGCCTTTGAGACTATTCTAACTGTGTCTTACACCTATTTAATAGGTGCACAGTGGATTTTTAATGGATTTACGATAGTGTAGTGGTTAGTGTGCTGGACTGTCAATCGAGAGGTCGGGGTTCAAATCCCCACCAGGGCAGAAATTTGTATCAAGATTTCTGCTCCACCTGCGCCCCAGCAAGCTCAGCTATAATGAGTACACTGCTGTACAGTCAGTGGGAAGATCAGCTATGGAGAGGACTGGCCACCAGCCCCATATGCCGAGGTTAAGAAAATGAAGTTGTTAACACTTCATAGCCATGGCTGCCTCAGGGCTAGCTTGAGGGACTGCTCTTCTTAATAATAATATTACTTAACTGTAAACTGGCCCTGTGCATTTTGGTGTGAGTATGGTAATTACATATTGCAAAAGGCAAAATGAGATCAGTAAAACATTTGCACAGTACATTTGATTACAAGTTGTGTGAAGAGCTGAAGTACCAAAGGCTGCTATCAAAATGAGCATTAACGACTTCATTTTCTTAGTCTCGGTATACACAAGGCATATTGCTCAATGGTGCATGATATTGGTCATCTGATTGTAACACTGGACAAAAACAAAATCCGATACCTTGCGATGTTGGTTGTCAACAAACTCGACATAGGCACAGCCCCTCGATCGCTGAGAGTCTTCGTAAATCAGTAGTCGTACATCTTTTACGCCCCCTACAGTCAACGAGAACAATCCTTGCACTATCATTTGCTATTACAAAAAATTTAGTAAACACGAATATAAATTTGCAGTATGTAGAGAAATTTATCATTTCTTCAAAGGTCCTATAGCTAGCAAATGCTGAATCTCCTACCATCAGCTTTGCTTGCGTCTGGGAAATTCGGAGACAGTTTTATTACTCTACCACAGTGTTTCTTAACCAGTGTTCGACCGAACCCCTGGGGTTCGGTGAGCCAGTGCCAGAGGTTCGGCAGAGGTCCTCTGAAATATATACATATTCAGGGTCAGTGAGTGTGAGTGAAAAATCATTTGCTATTTTATTATGCTATTTCCAAACGGCAACAACAAAGGACACATTAAGATGCAATTGGTAGTGTTGGTACGGTTAGTTAACTGTTAGTAGTTCATGTATTGTATTGAATGTATTAATATTGTATCACATTTTGGTACAATTTTTTATTTCCTTTCGTTCCCATTAGTTAAAAAGTTATTGTTAAAACTTGAGGGGTTCGGTGAGTGGTCATGGATTTTTCTTGGGGTTCGGCTCCCTTGAAAAGGTTAAGAACCACTGCTCTACCATGTGTGGCAGGGTAGCCGAGTAGGTATGGTGATCAGCCTGTAACCCAGAGAATATGGGTTTGAGACTCCACTCAGGCGGTCACTGTGTAGGGACCTTGAGCAGGTCCTTCATGCACAACTGCTCAGCACCATTGATAGAACATCAACACTGTTGTGTGTGCACTTCTTAACGTTGGAAGGAGGTCAATATTAAATACAGTTGTACATTGTATCAAATACAGTTGTATATTGTATTGTATCAAACACAGCTGTACATTGTATTGTATCAAATAGTTGTACAATGTATTGTATCAAATACGTTTGTACATTGCATTGTATCAAATACAGTTGTACTGCTTCAAATACAGTTGTATTGTATTGTTACAAATACAGTTGTATTGTATCAAATACAGAACTTGTGTCAAATAGTTGTATTGTATGGTAAGACTAAACAGCACACTAATTCACGTAAAGGTGCTTAAACAGTCTAGTGAGTCCACAAACGTGGCCTTGTGAATAAACTACAGTAACGCAAAATTAGCAGAAGATTTAATAATATGGATTTTGAAAAATACGTACCAACAGTTGCAAAATGTTTTTCGATGTCCTTCTGCTTGACGTGGTGAGGTATTTGACCAACAAATAAAACGAAACCTTTGGACAGGCTCGCTTTCTTCTGCTTACTGGGTTTCGTCACGCTGGTTTCTTGCGGTTTGTCAGACTCACGACTGGGTGAATCTGCTTCCTTTTCAGAATGCCGTTTATTTTTCTTCTTTTTCTTTTTTGGCGACAGCGAAAGGCTTTCTTCATTTTCCGATGAAACGTCTTTCGTCTGTGTGTCTTCTTCATCGCTGTCATCCGCTGACTGCTGCTTGTTTTTCTTCTTTTTCTTTTTTGGTGAGTGCAAGAGGATTTCTTCATCTGCTGATAAAGCATCTAGCACAAGCGACTCATCAGTGGTATCGGCAGACTTCTGTTTGTTTTTCTTCTTCTTCAGTTTGGATATGACCTCTTCATTTTCTGGTTGTTGATCTTTCACTTTCTTGGACAATTCCACTAAATCTAAATGCCATAAAAATACATATTACCATATCGTATCGTATCTAGTAATTTATAAGGCGCCTCTCGCAGTATAGACTATTCAGAGGCGCCCTCAGTGTAGGAGCCCCGTAGAAACAGAAACGTCTTGAGAAAACGAGAAGAAGTTGCGGAGATTTTCGCCATGAGTTTAACCCACAGCGGAGGGGGAAGACCAGTCCAAGCAGAGGGACCTGAGACAGCAAAAGCCAGGCGTTAAGCGAGAGTGGTCCTAGCACACGAGACAAAAAGGTCAAGATGGTCAGTAAAGTGCAATGCACGAACAGAAGCTGCAGAGAGAGGTTTACATGTGAGATCTTGACACCAGGAGGATCTTATACTGGATACGCAAAGTAATTGGGACCCAGTGTAGGACTTCAGTCCTACACGTGGAGATGTGGGCAAACCCACATGAATGAGAAATGCTCCCCTAACTAAAACAAATATGCACTAACCATTATTTTTACATAAAACTTTTAAGAATAATGCATACTGCACAGAAAAAGGTACTTACGTCCATTCTGGATGCATACAAGAAATGCTTAACACAATTTTTATTGTGAAAATAAAAACATGCCAGTGCAAAAAAAATAAAAAGAATTGTAAGTGTCGTACCATCTGAATCCTCGGCTTCTCTCTTCCGCTTAGGCATTGCTTCAATAGATAACGTGCAATCCCTAAAATAACAATTATTTGCCATTTCAATTGTTAATGTCTACATTTAGTTAACCATAAAATCAATCAATAAAGAAATATTCTGTTGATGCTGTCCAGATCATAGAATGATGTAATTGGAAACAAAAACCGTTTGTTAAACAGTTATCAGCCCTCTATATAAAATCAACCACGACATTACATTCGTGACGAATGTAGCGAATGTATTAAATTTTTATAGCACGTATATTATCGTTGTTTTTTACGACACACCTTTGTTGATGACTCGCTTTAATTGGTGAATATCGCTGTCATTTTCAGCGGTTGGTCCAATAAATAGGTTGGTGTAAAAATATCAAAAATATTCAAATCGCATGGCACTTTGATTCCAACCACGGTGTAAGAAATAGATTCCAACTGGAACGCCTCATGAGCGAAAATTGGGTATGTCGCCAATCTTAACAACTAAAGCGTTAACTGTACTCAGTGATACTCATGCGTGTAAATTATTCAAATTGTATAAATCACAATAAAGATATATTTAGATGCATATACTTACCGATGCAAAATATATATAATATTACAACACTTTCCTAACACGCGTGTTTGTTTTCTTCCCAAAATTCAGACCGGAACAGGTTAGTTGAGTGTGTAAAATTTATCTAGCGTAATAGCTGTTGGACCTGGGACTAACATTGCAATATTAGTCCCAGCCATAACATTTTGCCTAAAGGACATCGATAATCGATTTGCATCAATAGCACTGAATTTCTGTCGAAGCTGCGATTAATAGCTAAAGTCTCAGTTTAGAGACAACTCATACAAGGGTTACTACTTAGGCCTACTTTGCTCCACAAAGTGGTGGTGACCAATACTCTCCCATCTCCTTACGTCTCCCTCCTTTCTCCTTAATTCCTTTTTCTTCTCCCTTCCTCTATCTATTAGAATCTGGATAGTTAGGCATGAAACAATACACCGCCGTTAATTGAACTTGCCACAAGCGAAACAAAGCTGTCATGCCGCAAAATATATTTCAGCATAGGCCTACAGCCACCATCACTTTTAAAAGGGGAGGGGGATAGAGTAGTGGTAACACTCATGGCCAGGAGAGCTTATAAGGTACGCGGTTCAACTCCCGTAACCCCGCTCTAGGGCGGCGCCTTGCATGGCTGCCAAACCGTGTGTTAATTAAGATATTGATTGTACTTTCATGTTTCGGTGTAATCTTACTGCGTTTGTCGGTTTGAAATAATAAAGAATTTTTTTTAAATTTAAAAAAAAGTCGTGGTGACCGGACAACACCGTCACAATACAAAGTTACCTAGGCCTATGCATAGATACAGTAGGCTAGGGCCTACGATAGCCTACTGCGCTTAAGATTTGTGTAATTTTTGCATTTGGGTTTGCTAGATAGCAAATCGGTCCAAATATCTATCCGTTTCTGGAATAAACTCCCGCAATGCAGAATCGCTCCACGGTCTGTCACTTTTAATCACAAAACTGAAACACTGCTCTTTCACAAATCTCACATCCTGTTTCTTCCTCTGCCACGTGTCTCTTTCGCTTCAATTCTAGACACCATCACAGTATTATTTATACTGTGACACCATCCACCATAGCCGTCTGACTGTCTGCCTGCCTGGTCCTCTGGATCTAGAGACCTGGGACCGATAACTTCCCTCCTATCGATTTTGTTACACTAAGCGCCTGTGAATAAACTTGTACGTGGTTCCCGAGACTTCGCTTGTTGGACGCTGAAGAAGTCTCGAAGTCTCGAGATTACGATTTCCAAACTCATCAACCTGACGTCACCACATAGTTGAACCCTTGAAAATATCTCATCCGTGATCTCTGGAACGTGGTCAAAAAGTGTTGAAATTTTTAATTGTTTTTAGCTATTTGCATTAGGTAATAAAAGTGTTAAGCCGAGAAGACTCTTGGTTAGCAGCCAGTTGCATAATGATATTAGTAATCGTATAACTTTGTTTGAAAGGAATTATATTTCGCGGTCCTACTCAAAGCACCGAAGTCAACACGTGTTGTATGTACGGCAAATTACCATATATGGACTGCATGGGAATATTAGTTTTATGACCATGAAATACATTTAAAAGGATATGGTATAATCCAGCATTCGTTAATTTAGTGGTATCGGTATAGTTTTTAACTGACTTGATCAGAGTACCCCAAATGCGCGGAAATCAGGAGATATTTGTTATCTGGGCATTTATATAGCACCTTTTAGAATCTTTCACGTAAATCTAATACAGTGGCTTCTGTTTGGCATGTAGATTTAGAATAGAACAACAAAGAATTCATGATGACTGCAGATATGAAGGAGAAACCTTTGACCCAAAGACAGCAGAAGCGCATCGAGTGGTGGAAGAAAACCAACGAAACAGGTAAGTCAGAGAATAATGAACACTCATTACAGTAAAGGTTGCGTGTCCTCAGACAAAAACGTATAGAAGACTGGTTTCCCGTGCTTTGGTCTCTAAGTCAGCACTGAACAAATTCGAAAGTCCCGGACATGGAGCCAGTGCATCACAGGACTTGGCATTTACTCTCTGCCTGCATGAAATTATACTGCTTGGTGACAGGGGCGAGCGTGTGTGAACAACTTGCCCAGTATTCTTACGCAGAGGTTGCTCAGCAGGCTCAAACCAAAATCGTTAGGGTTGATTACGGGCTAAGTGCTTTACTGATAGACCACAGGAACACTCACGAAACTGCAGGTATCTATGCTCATCAGAGGAAGACATGATGTTACTCAATGTGATTTTACAGTGAGACGTTTATCTCTTCCCACCGATTTTCAATATCTAATCCAACGTCTTACACCAATTCTTTTGCTTTAGAAAGTATATGAGAGTTTCTGTGCAAACATTTTAATAACCATGAATTATTATTAAATAATATTTCATTCGTTGCAGTGATTTAACTCTAACCATAACCACTGGTTATGATTTAGAATTCTTTATTTTTAATTTTTTATTCTGCGCATAGGTGATTCATCAACGACAGACACCCCAAAAACATCCAAACCAGCCGAGAAACGGATGCTGAAACTAACAGATTCAGGTGGTGACATCTCATCACCAACCCCAAAGAAAAGCAAAATCGAAAGCTTAAAAGAAGAGTCTGGTTTAACGGATGAAGCCATTGGAACTCTCCGCACAGCCAAGGCCAAGAAAAAGAAAATCAGGAAAGATAAAGCGGCAAAACCTGATGAACAGGGCATGTCTGGTGATGCTCAGACAACTCCGTCAGACAGCAAGAAATCTAAGCTGGCAAAAAACCTCAAGGCATATGTTCTCTTTGTTGGGAACATTCCTTATCATGTAACAAAAGAAGACATTGAGAAGCATTTCCTAAGAACCGGTATGTTGTTTAGAAGTTTCTCTTTTGCAAAGATGTTTTGGCAATTAACACAATTAATCTTCAAAGTATTTGTTACTGTAAACATTCCAAGAAGTTAAGAAAACTGTCTTTTAGAATAGAAAATTGAGAAACAACTTCTTCTTTGATATTCTACCTTTAGATGCCGTTTATATCTTAATAGTATCTTTGGAAAATTGTGCTTTCTCATTCTCTGAACCTTCCATCCTAAGTAATTTTCACTGACAATGTATTTTGTTCAACCTGAAAGGGTTCAAAGTGGAATTTCAACCTTCCAAAAGTGACATCGCTTTTTGTTTCTGTCATATTTTTTAAGAAGTTCAACATTGTACTGTTCATGTGCCACTTTGCCTCAAAAGGTGACCAGTCCCCTCCCTCTTTCTTTCCCTTCTCCTTCCAACAAGATGGATGACAAAACAGTAAGTAAGTAAGCTAACATGAAGGGTTTAA
Source organism: Allolobophora icterica (assembly GCA_963556255.1). Taxonomy (NCBI): domain Eukaryota; kingdom Metazoa; phylum Annelida; class Clitellata; order Crassiclitellata; family Lumbricidae; genus Allolobophora; species Allolobophora icterica. The sequence continues at coordinate 46,336,771 of OY744614.1, read as the reverse complement.
GGCGTGTATCAGCATTGTGATACTTGGCCTAAGTATGCAAGAACACACCACCGTTAATTGCCGTCGCTTGAGCATGCATCAAACCAAAAATAACGTCGTATCGGAAAAAAAATTTCGGCAAAAGGCCAAAAAGTTAAAGTGATTGTCACCACCACTTTTAAAAGTGGTGGTGACTGGACACGACCGTCACAACATGATGACCAATTTGCTTCTGCCTGACAGCTTTCCTACTGTATAGAAGTAGGAATATTTGAAAGAATGGTATAAATCGTAATTCTAAACTCCAAATTGCTAAAACACTACTCTAAAGTTAAGTGCAGAGCACCAACTTGTTCTCAAGTGCCTCAAGAAAGCTTCAATATATCACAGGTCTGCAACATTGTGAAGCACAGGAGGATTGATGGTTTAACAAAATCTTTTACGGCGAGAATTGGTATCTTCTTTTGCCTAACCGCAGTTGCTCTTTCTTTGTGACAGGTGGAGTCAAAGAAGTTCGTCTTCTCACTGACAAAAATACGGGCAAATCGAAGGGATGTGCGTACATAGATTTTGTGGACTCGAAATCACACAAGGTATTCATGTTGCTGCTAAAGTACTGATTTATAAAGTCATAGCATATTTTGAATTATGTGTTCTACTTTGCATGAAAATTTAACACGGGCTACTAAACCCAACATAGCAAAAAAATTTAAGATGTATTTGCCCAACACAGCGCAAGGAACTTTTGCACCTACATTACCCAGCAGAGCACAAAAAGATTTAACCCTGCATTACCCAACACAGCGCTAGAAAGCACCTATATTAAATGACATAAATAAAAATTCATTGTAGGCCTACAAATTGAGTCACTGTGTAGAATTTGTGGACTAGAAATCATGACATCTACAAAGAGGTGTTATACAAAAGCTCATCCAAATGTGGGAGTTTTGTGCTGTTCTTACATAGATTTTTTGTACTTTTTCTATGCCAATTATTAAAACAAGAGCATAATTTTATATGGTTGGAGTAATGTTATTGTGACGTGTTCATGGGATGATTTTTCAGTTCGGTTTGCGGCTCCACGAATCGCTGTTGGGTGGCAGAAAGATTAACGTGGAGTTCACGTCTCGTGGTCGTAAAACACCAAAAAGAACGGAACGATTGAAGGAGAAAAATCGTCGAATGGCCAGAATGAAGCGGGTTTTTGATCATGCCTCCAAAAAAGACCAGTGAATTCTAACTGTTGGCAAAAACTGATCTATAGGGGACCGCTCCTGCTGTTTTTTTTTATGAAGAGTCAAAAACGTTTTGATTTTGAATTTGTATTGCAGTTTGCATACTGTAAAATTTCAATATTTTCACGACTGGATTGGCTGTTGAATTAAAAGAGTTTGTGCTTTAATAAATTCAGTACATGTTCATGACTGAATCTGCTCAATCTGTTCTGTGAAAAAGTGTCAGTTTTTTTCTGAATTTTTAAAACGTTCCATGTTAAGTATAGTATTGATCAAGACGCTCGATGCATGTTTTGGTTTTTGTCATTCAAACTTTCAGTTATTACTGCACTTCTGAAAGCCATCTTCAGGATTTCTTCAGAATTAAAAATTATTACGTGGGGTATGCTGCATCTGGTTGAGACTCGAAATAAACTGAAGACGTTAGTTTCTTGCTCCTGTCGTAATTTTAAAATGATCGTCATCAGGAATTGGCCGGACACCATGACAGACAACATGAAGAGCTTCAGGATGTTGTGAGATGAGGCCGGAAGACTGGCAATGGACAGAGACGAGTCGAGAAGCTGCATTGCCCGATGTGCAGACTTTCACACATGGGCGTCCGGAGGGCGGGGGGCAAGGGGCATTTGCCACACTGGGTTTTGAAAATTGTCTCGTTTTCTGTGTTCAGGAATAGCTATTCTATGCAAAAACGTCATTTTGCCCCCTAGAAAAATTTCCTCCCCAGAAAAAGTTTCCCCGCAGAAAAATTCCTGCATACGCCCATGCCTTCACGACGGTAAGGACTAAGTACGTTACCAGTTGGTTCCAACTTTTAATTATTCCTAGCAGTGCTGAAACCCACTTCTGAAATAAACGACTTTTTTCAAATAGTTGCTTTCGATTGGATGGTGTGTGTAAGTTCTAATTACATAGTAAACGTATTTTATAAGCTCAAAATTTTAGATATCAGTTGACTAGAGAAAGAGCAATATCCCTTATGCTGGCCCTGAGAAGCAGCCATGGATACGAAATGGTTGCTACATAATTTTTTGGTTGCTACTTCATTTTTCTTACCTTCAGCATAGGACCAATCCTCCATCTTACCATCTGACCTTACTGCTGACAAATCTCAAAGCCCTGAGCACGGGCGACACAGAGAGCTACAATCGCAGGGTCCGTACATTCCCAGTTGCGCCGTTAGAGGCAATTGACTAATTACAGGCTATGGGGCTGGGTGTGGCTCAGCATAGCTGTCAGCTCCGGGCGACTAGCCGGCTAATTAGCAGTGTAGATGCTGTTTAGCGCCGCTGTGTCATAACAAAGATGATTAGCGTCGCCCTCCTCATTTATCCCGGCTCGGAACTGGCAGTGCCAGAGTACAGGATATGGCGGAATTTTATTTCACAGCCTACGTCGGTAGCAATTCATACGGCTTCATAACAGGCTGATGTGGGCAAAGAACCTGTCCAGAGTCGATGCCGTACTTGGTCCGCTAATTAAACGCGCTAAATAAATCTAGCAATTCATTATTCAGACAGAAGCAGCGTCCGCGCAGCTGATTCGGGGAGTCATCATTATCGACTCCACGTTACAGGTAAGCGAACGGATTGATTGGCACACCTGCCCAGTTCATGAGGTTACACGCCAACAGAAATTGTATCACGGCAGTTATAAACTAGCCAACACTGGGATGACGCATGCATGGGCGTCCGGAGGGGGCGCAAGGGGGCGCAAACGCCCCCTGGATTTTGCAAATATTTTATAAAAGTAAAATCTTTTGATTATTATGATTATTACAACAGTCCCAACACGATTTTCATTTCGGAGAAATACTTAATTATTAGGCTACTTAAAGTCCTTGATCATCATTTATTTTTAATTTTTTTCTATGCAAATTTTTTCTATGCAAAAGCGTCATTTTGCCCACCCAAAAATTTTTTTCCCTTCCTAAAAAAATTTTGCGCCCCCCTAAAAAAAATTCCTGCGGACGCCCATGGACGCATGCGATCTCTTTGAACAATTCTTCCTTCAAATATATACAGGCTAACTGCTGCTGCTTACAAGTTTTTCGCCACAACACCAGGGCTGTAGTGGTAAAATTTGAGGTGAGTATACGCTACCGGTGACCAGCGGCGTCAAAAAAAATTGGAAGACCTTTTTTTAGGAAAAATTTCAGACTTTTCACCAATTCTCTGAAAATTTTCAGACTTTTTACGATTTCGTCTCTGAAAAAGTTGATGACCTTTTTTTTTTTTTTTAGTCATTCGCCCTAAAAACCTTGAAAAACCTCTATTTTCCTCAAAATTTCTGTATACGTTGTATACCCGCGTATACCCTCGTCTCGAGCGCTGAGTATACGCTGTCAAATTTCTCTAGAGGTAAGTATACGCTGTATACCCGCGTATACCCTCGACTACAGCCCTGCACAACACGCTATTTTCTATTTATCTATCTTCTTTCGACCGTACACTGTCAGTGGTATGATCAGCCGGTGAGGGAGAGGACTCGCCACCCGCAGTCATATGCCCGATAGCGCATTGGATGACATCTGGCGTAGAGTGCGAGAGGTACAGAGATCGAGTCCCATAGGCGGACATGCTTTGTAGGCTGCAATTTGCGCCGTGTATTGCAGGCTGTCTGTTCTGTTAGTAGTTAAGATTTATCGCATAACATGTACATGTACAGCGCAGTGCGTTTGCAGGCGCTTAATTAAAGAATAATAATAATAATAATAATTATTATTATTATTATTATTATTATTATTATTATTATTATTATTATTATTATTATTATTATACAACCAATAAACTCATGTGCAGACGAATTATGTTAATTGTTTGCGGTCACTATATTCTTAGGCCGTCATTCAGTCCTGGCTGTACGGTCTTCTTATTGTTCCAGTACGAGGTGCCTAGAACAGATAGAGAGTTTCCAATCTGAAGGGCGACTGACATACGCTGTAGTAGATGGCTGGTCTCACGTTGGTCACCTGTCGCTGCTTTAATTTTGCCTCCCAGTTCTTGAACAAAGTCCAGTGACTCGGTGTGCCAGCTTCCTGCGGTTTCGACTGCAACAGGGATGAAATGGTGCGACTGTGAGATGGCAGCATATTTGCTTTCCTTGTTATGGGCTGCTTTTTCGGCCGCGGCGCCTGCATTTTGCGATGTTAAATGCTCATATGATGTAGCGAACGTATCAGGTACCGTAACATCCCATGCCAAGCAACGACCTCTGGACCAAGGTATTATTGTGACTCCGTCAGGCCGTTTGCCGTCAGATCTGGAGAGGTCATTAGGCTCTTTGATGGCCGGTATTTTGGCTCTGATGAACGCCCGCCAAATCACATCATTGATCATGGCATGTCGTTGTTGCCTTCCAGTTCCTTTGATGCAAGAGAATCCGTGATGACCATTGGATTCTACTATGGCACCACATTTACACGTGTGTTTTTCGCACAACGCAGTGCCCAGCCGGATGCCGGCTGCTATTCTCAATACCTCTCCTGGCATCCGTAATCCTGCTGTTGTTATGGGAAGTGCTTGAAGCCAGTCTCCTGAGTGTGGTGATTGCACAGCTAACAGTCGGGCTTTAGAAGCGGAATCACTAGTTCTGTCTGATAGGCCTTGAAGTGCATGTGAGATCAGTGCGCTGTCCCATTCTCTTTGTGCATGAGCCTTCTGTTCGATGGGAGGAGGTGCGTTCGATCTCGAAGACCACGAATTAGAAGCCTCCTCTACTAATGGATCTGAGGACGTTACAGTGACATCGTGTAGCATTTGGTCTTGAAGGCTTCGCGTGCCAGCGGCTGATGCCAAAAAGGCGGAAGTTGCCAGCATATCGGCACTACGAATGCCCAGACCACCATTTCTCACAGGCAAAGAAGCCTGGATCCATTGATCGTCGCTCATGTGAATGTTTAGAAGGCTACACAGTTCTGTTCTCAAGATTTCGTCGAAGTCGCGTAGAAGTCCTCCGTTCAAGAAGCAGGCTGATGTTCTCAGTGTGTATAGCAACTTCGGTATGCTTAAGCTGCACCTCAACAGGGTGAATGAGTCGTGTGGATGTAGTGTCTCAAGCCTTGTGATGACTTTCTCCAGATCTTTAATCTTTTTCTGAACGGATTTATCGACAGCTCTACCTGGTAGCAGCGGTGCTCCCAGCAATGTCAGATCTTCAACGGCCACATTTACAAACTCGGCGAAGGTCTGATTATAGTTTGCTTCATCATAACCTCTCACGGATGCTTCGCATTTTTCTCGATTCAGTTGTAAACCATACATGGGCGCGTGTTTCTCTATCAAGCTGATGTCGTACTCAACTTTATCAATCGGTCCAGCAAGAGTGAGATCGTCCATATAGCCAATATTTAGTGGGGTTGTCAGACTCTCGAGAAGTGGATGTATCGTCAGGCAGAACTCCAATGGTCCTAAGGGATCGCCTTGTTGAGTCCCTTCCTCTGACAGAATAGTATGCTGTTTGGTCTGTAGCTGGGGTGTGTAGGCATAGTTGTCAAAGACGAATCTGAATATTTCTGGAGCTTTTGCTGCTATCGCCTCTAACATTGAATCTCTTCTCAGAGCATTGAAGGCATTCGAGAAGTCCAGTTTCACTATAATATGGTCTTCAGGCATAGACTGCAAGTATCGTCTGGTTGCGTGGACAGCGGCCTCAGCCCCTCCTGATACTCCCACGCCGATTTGGAGCGGTGACAGACTTTGAGATAGGTATGGAGTGACAGCATGGCATATACACTTGGCAGCCAGACGTCGCCACGTATATCCTACTGTTATTGGTCTAACTCCGCCGTCTTTTTTCCCAAGTGTTATCAGTCTACCGCCGTATAAAATCTCTGCAATGTGTCTTGGTAGCCCGCCTCTCAACAGTAGATTGATTAGGTCAGTAGTAGTCTCCAGGAAATCCGTGTCTGTTGCATTGGACAGAAGGTCCTTTAAATGTTGTGGTGTGAAGCCATCTGGTCCTCCGCTAGATGCTGCCGGAAAGGAAGCTATCGCATTACAGACCATCTTTCCAGAAACCTGTATGGCGTCAAACCTGTCTTCCTGAGGGCATGGCAGTGTTCTCCGGTCATCGTAAGCCTTTGGATGCTTCTTCCGCAGTTCTTCCATCACTCTAGGTGAATCTTTTACAGGAACATCATCAGAGCATAGCAAACGAAGAGCCCCTTTTATGTCGCCGTCTTCGAGCCTGCTAGACACCGCCTGGGCAAGATATTTGTCCCCATCGTAGGTCTTGTCATTCCTCCTGGTTCGTGTGTCAGATGGCGCAATTTCTTTAGCTACATCAGAAAAGACCATTCCACTATGCCAGGCTTCGATGCGCTGTAGAATTGTCTTGCTCAGGTTCCGCTTTTTACCTCCCCTCTTGGGCTTAGATAGAATTATTGATGGAAATTGAAGCAGATCTTGCCATTTTGAGGGGTTGTTTGTTTCTTGTATAATAGCCCTTAGGATCTTGGTAAGTAAGTTCCTACACGCTGTTCTTGTTGCTAGTGGAATGTGTTTCATCAGTGGTCTTCTAACCTTTGGATGGGTTAATTATTATTAAAATGAAGTCAACACTTCACACCCATGGCTGCCTCTCCGACGGCTAACTAGCTTAAGGGACTGTTACCCATACAACACAATACAATACAGTCAATACAACACATACAATCAGGGCTGCAGTCGAGGGTATACGCGGGTATACAGCGTATACTTACCTCTGGGAACGAAAATTTTTCAAAAATGAGAGGTTTTTAAAGGTTTTCAGGGCGAATGAAAAAAAAAAAAAGGTCATCAACTTTTTCAGAGACGAAATTGTAAAAAGTCAGAAAATTTGAAGGGAATTTGTGAAATTCAGAAATTTTTTTACGCCGCTGGTCACCGGTAGCGTATACTCACCTCAAATTTTACCACTACAGCCCTGCATACAATACAACTGTAAGTCAATAGCAATGTTGAGAGGTTTCTAAAAGCGCCTTATAAAAGTCAAGATACATACATACATACATAAATACACTCACACAGTCATATAAACTTATCCATACATACACACACACACATACATACAGGTTGGTAATGCCCTCCACATTCTTCTTATCGAGTAACATCTCTAGCCACACCTGTTTCTTTGAATGTTCATCCTGCCATTTTAGGTCCCCGGGGGAAAACCGTGCTGGCCTACGATACAGTCCACTGACTTAGGCCTAGAGTCACGACCGGTAGGCCTATGAGACCAGCCTTCCCCTTGCACAGAGGCTCATTGCATGACGCAACATCTCTTTTCCCGGAGCAGCTAACCGGACCAGGTCTGAAATGTTCGGGCAGTGACATATATAGACGTCATGTTGTTGCACTGTTAGTGTAAATTTCAAGGGTACCACTACGTACGTCACCCCAACTATTCATACCATGCAAAAAACAGCACCGTCAAATTTAATATATGAGCATGGAATTCTTCCAAATGACTTTTCATTCGATAGCGTAATAGCAACATTCGCCGCGTTCAGTCGATAAGCATGTAAGTTAGTCGACTAAGTTGTTAAGTCAGTGGTTATAACTTATTAAGTCAGTCGGTAATTCCTTAACGGCTGACTCCGGCTGCGTGAGAATTGTAGAAAAATGACTTTGGGTTAGACTTTGATCCGTGTAGAGTCAAATATTTTATCCGTATTTTGTAAACTCACGTCAACGAAATTTAAATGCAGCAGATTTCAACGCTAGCAGTTTTGCAAGTCAGAGTCGAATCAAAATCAATTCCTTTGTTGAGTAAATTAAAAAATGCATAAATGATACACCATAAAATTTCTTCACTTTGTCAGAGACTCGGAGTCAAATCATGCTAAATCACACTAGCACAACTGAGGGGGTTGGAGACAACCCCCTGGGTGTGCAATGAAGGCTTAACTGTGGGGTCCTAAGAAAGACTAGGGGGTTGAACTCCCAAATCCCAATGCAATGAAGGCTTAATTGTGGGGTCCTAAGAAAGACTCGGGTTGAACCCCCAAACGCCCCGAAAATTCTCCACCTGGACTCCAGACACTCGTATAGCCCCTTGTGAGTTATTTAAAGGGCGCTATACAAGTTTAGGCTAGTCGTGCTGTACGCGTGGCATGACGCAGCTTCAGGATTTAAAGACTGTGGCTATTATCATGGACGGCGATCCCGGGGGGTCGAAGAGGACAGACCCCCACCTTTCACAGTGGGGGGGCCCCATACATCGGACCCCAAAATTTGAAGAAACACCAAAAGAAAGTCATAAATTTTTTTCGCGCTGAGGTCATCAAATTTTGTCGCGCGTGGGCGCAAACAATTTTTTTGACCAGCACAGTTCAAAACTCTTTTTTGACCAGATCAGTTCAAAACTCTTTTTTGACCAGATCAGTTCAAAACTCTTTTTTGACCAGATCAGTTCAAAAATTGTCAAGCCTGTCAAACAAGATCGCCGCCACTGCCATGGCTATTATCTTTGTTATCTGCATAGGCCTACCGTTGGTCAGCCAATAATGATTATTTCGCGAAATGAGAAGGTAGGCGAAGAAACAGCCGACCCTCGTTTTCCAGACAAAGGTTCTGCTTCTGTTGTGCGTTTTTTAACATTCCTTAGCTTGTTATTAACGTACGTAGGCCTAACGTGCTTTTAAGAGTGCCGTAGACTGTGCGTTTTTTCAGCGTAACGACTTTCACCCTTCAAGTCCTGTACACAGCCTCACGTTCTGTGGAATGCTACGCAGGTTGAATGAACACTGAGGTAGCAACGACAGCCGAGACCTGCTACGCTATGAAAGCCAATTTTAAACGATAGCCCGACCCAAGTTCTTCACGAGCCAGGCCTAATGCTTGTCTGGACTCCAGTAAAACACGTGATTTATAGGAGTGATTCAGACTTGTACTTATCTAATGTAGCCTAACAGTCTTGTGCATGGAGCCATACATTCACATTAGCCGACTGGTTAGAGCGCTAACCCTGTGACACGGAGAGTACGGGTTCGATCCTCCTTCCTTGAGATGGTTGCTGTGTAGGGACCTTGAGCAAATCCTTCGCTCAGTGCCATCAATTGATTTAGGTGGTAGATATTGGGGCTTAATAAATGCGTAACAACAATCAAGATAAACACCGAAAATTGCGTTTGTACGCTGTCCGAGCATGATAAAATAACATAACATAACATAGCATAATATAACATAACATAAAATAACATAACATAAAATAACATAGCATAGCGTAACATAACATTATATAAAATGACGTTAAAGTAACATACCGCTTACTTAAACATATCGTTAGTATAACCTAAGGTTGACGTAACTTTAACACGACGTAACGTTACAAAAATAGAGCACAGCATGGCTACGTCAACGTGACATTACATAACTTGGTGGTTTAACATAGCATAACATAACATGAAGTTTAACATAACATAACATGGTTGACATAACATAACACCGGTTTAGTATAACATAACATGGGTTTAACATAACATTACATAACGTGGGTTAACATGACATAACATGGAGTTAACATGATATAACATGGGAATTTGACAGAACATAACATGGAGGGTTTAAGTGGCTCCTATGTTTATTCATCTGTGTTAGAGCCACTGTAAATTACCGTGAATGCGTAATGCTCCACGGTCCTATAGATTCCTTTCAAAACTCTAATAATGCGTCCTCTGAGACACCGACACGGGCGAGATGGCTTGAACAAAAATTATTCGTCCTGGGGCAACCGACGTCAACAACTTCCAAGTGCGTTGAAATTTATTGTCAATACTCCAATTAGACGGGACAGCGTCAAGTGTCGACATCTCCACAGTTAGTGCACAGTAACTCGAATGTTTCAATATCGTTTTAATTGGTGAGACTGTTGAGTTGCACTTGAGTATTTAAGTACAATGCACTCAACCTTGCTGTAACACGCTTCACTGATCTGCAAATCGTAAGTGAGCGACTTAAGCCTGGTTTAAATCATTTGAAATTTGAGATTTCATTCTTCAGGTTTAGTTTTATTCCCGCTAAAGGAAAGACACGCGAGAACCCACTGAAGCAGGTCAAATTTATTGTGATATAATATTATAGGCTACGATCAAACACTCGTATGGGTTAAGAGGTTAAAACGGTAAACTTCTATAATATAGGGATAGGTAGGACATGTTGTGGGGCACGGCAGAAGAGTGATTAGAGCGGGTTAGCCTTGTAACGCCAAGAGTACGGGTTCGAGCCTCCTCATCTCAGACGGTTACTTCACTCGCAATTGCTCAGCGCCATCGACTGATGCTTGGTCATTGGATAGTGGCGCTTAATAAATGCGTGATAATAATAATAATAATAATAATAATAATAATAATAATAATAAAATAATAATCATAATAATCATAATAGTAGTAGTAGTAGTAGTTGTTGTAGTAGTAATAATGATGATAATAATAATAGTAGTAGTAGTAGTAGTAGTAGTAGTAGTAGTAGTAGTAGTAGTAGTAGTAGTAGTAGTAGTAGTAGTAGTAGTAGTAGTAGTAGTAGTAGTAGGCCTAGTAGTAGTAGTAATAATAATAGTAATAATTATAATAATAATAGGCCTAATAATAATAATAATAATAATAATAATAATAATAATAATAATAATAATAATAGTATTAGTAGTAGTAGTAGCAGCAGCAGTGGTAATAATAGCAACAATAACAATTATACTAATATCTTGTTTGGTTACCCTAACGGTTGTTCTGATGTGGGCTGCGCGTACAGTAACTGTCCTGAATGTATATAATTATGAGCTGCAGAGTCGCATTTAGTGTCTGCAGCCGGCAAACATTGCTTTAACGCGGGCATCCATGTCGATTGCGCATGGCATATGCTGGGCGAATCACCGTAAACAACCTGTAGGAGGAGGAGTTCGCTCGCATTTCTTATAGCAATAGCCGAAGACCCTGCGGCCTATTTCCCAACAGGCCTACGGCTAACGGAGTCTGCGCTATTGTCTGTTGGTGCAATGACATATTAGCGTAGAATACGATTTGGACAGTCATACAAAATTGTATAAAACGTATGTCGTTCGTTTTTGTCGACAGAGAGAGCCGAGGAGAAATCTCATACCTCTCGCTCGCTCAGCCGTGGGTCTGTTTCTCTGTCGGGGTAGCGATCGACGGCGCAGTGGTTGATATCGACGCCTAGGACGAACGCCTACGTGAAAAGCAACTGCTGAGTAAGGCTTGAGATTTTACAGAAACAGATTCTACAGAGAGGACTTTTGCTGATGCGTCGAAATTGGAGCTGTTCTGCGCTTGTTAAGGAGAGCTCTACTGGGAAGTTTACTCAACTGTACTGCGATGTGTTGAAATTGTCGATAAAGGCGTTAGATGAAAAACAAGTACCTTCGTACCTTAATTTATTTATCTGACTAGTGGTGTTAAGCGAGAGTTATCGCTCGGTGCGATGTGTTCGTGAGTAGAGGAACTTCACATGAACATACTTTCCTGCAATCTTTTCGAAGCGTTGAAAGAGGTGCATATAGAGTCAATAGACAATTAACAGTTATAACTACCATATTATAATACCGCAACAGAATACCTGAGGTTCGAGAGGTTCACTGAGCTCAAATTTGCCTTCAGCTGAGCCGTCAATACTGTAGAGGAAATTCTTGCCTACAGGTTGTGCAATATATTTATTATCTTCAAAGCAGCAGTAAAATGGCAGACGGGACTTCCAGGATTAAGACCTTCATCACGCTGGTGCTATTCATTGCGGTCAGACTTGAAGCGGTGGTTGGGCAGCCGTGTCCGGTGACAGATGACAGATGCACCTGTCGTAATAATTTCGACGAGATTGATATCAGCTGTGAAGGACTCGGCAACCAGGATAGAGTCCCGCCGTTTCTAGATTCAGGCATCACGTACAACACTCTTACGATTACCACCGATACAACGATACGTGTTGTCCAGGACAACGCATTTTCGAACATCGGAATAAGAAATCTTATCTTGTCCAATCTGCAGATTAAGAGTGTGGCCGAGAATGCGTTTCGCGGAAAGATAGAAACCGTCCTGGAGTCGCTATACCTGGACGGCAACGACATTGCCGACATCCCACCCGGCACCTTCCAGAACCTAACGAACCTGAAATTACTCTCCGTGACTAGCAACAAGATTGCCGCTCTGAGTCCGGAGACGTTCCGAGGGTTGCCGAGTCTCACGACGGTTTACCTGTACTTCAACGAGTTGGGGACCCTACCCGATGGTCTCTTCAGCGACTGTGCGTCTCTTAACCAGCTACTTCTCTACGGGAACAAACTGTCCAGATTGTCGGCAATGTTTTTCGGTCAGCTATCCGCTTTACAGGAGCTACAGTTGCAGGACAACCGTATCGATACTATCGAGCCAGGCACCTTTCGGCTTCTATCCCGCTTAACTGTTCTTAACCTAAACAGTAACGCGATGCAGACAGTGAACGCGTCTATCTTTATCGGGCTGCAAAACCTGATCAACTTAGATCTGTCAAATAACAACATCTCAATCGTACCGGTCGATACCTTTCAGGAGCTGCAAGCGTTGAAAACTCTCGATCTCGCAAAGAATCAGATTCAGGCAATCGAAGTCGAAACCTTCTCGAACCTCAGAAACCTCGAAAATCTCTATCTTTCCAGAAACGATCTGATGTCGATACCCGACTACCTGTTTTCGAATCTGTCAAAGTTGCAAAAGCTCTACCTGAGCCTGAACGACATTCACCTCGTCAACGCGAGGACCTTCCACGGACTGAGCAGTCTTTCCACCCTGCAGATGAACAACAACTCCGTCCAGGATCTTCCGGTTGACCTCTTCCAGAACACTGGAACCTTGACCGACCTGGACCTGAGCGGAAACTCTATTCACAGCATTGTTCCAGGAACGTTTGACAACTGCTGGAAACTGATCAACATATATCTGCGTGATAATAAGCTGGACAGCATCAGGCCGCGCACTTTTTACGGGCTTCCCGCTTTGCAGCAACTGTATCTCGACCATAACGACATTTCCTATATTGGAAGTGCAACGTTCTCCAATCTTCCTAAGATAACCTACATCGACCTGAGTTTCAACAACATCACGGGAATGGATGAAAACGCATTCGTCAATATCTCGTCCCTGAAAACGCTCTTGCTGGACAGGAACCGCCTGGCCAGAGTTCCAGTGGACACTCTGAAGTGGCTTCCTAATCTGTCTACGCTCTCACTGAAGTGGAACGGAATTGTCAGCATCGCAGACAACACGTTTTCCGGCCTGCGATACCTGAAGAGACTTGAACTGGCCTACAATTCGTTGCAGTTTCTTGAGACCAAGGCGTTTGCCGGACTCGCGAATCTCACGACGCTACTGCTTCAGAACAACAGCATCTGCTACACACAGCCCGGTCTCTTTGTTTCGTTTCTGAACGGTTCACTGTACACGTTGGATCTCAGCTCCAACTGCATCACTAATATCAGCGGTGCGCTCTTCTCCGCTCTTGGAAAACTGACTGCTCTCAGTCTTTCCGATAATAATCTGACGGAGATATCGCGCGATGCGTTCGTGGGACTTAACTCGGTCGCCGACATCGAGCTGGATTTCAACACGATTTCAGTTATCGATCCATCCGCTTTCAGCAGCCTTAATGCTCTTAGTAAATTATCGATGTTCGGCAACCGGATAAGGCCAGAAGCCTTAATCGCCATCTCTAACCTTCCCAAACTAAAGACGCTTCAGCTTGGGCAGAATCTGATTGAATATATACCAGACGATTCATTCGCCAACTGTAGCAGCTTATCCGATCTGGGTCTGAGAAACAACAGCCTGAGAAGAATCGGTATAATTGGTTCTGTGAATGCAGTTATAGAGAAGCTCGACTTAGGGTTAAACAGGCTGAACACCAGCGAAGGTATCGGCGATCTTTCCCAGTTCACAAATCTTCGTATACTGAAGCTAGACGGAAACGGTTTCGACGATGCTCTGTTGGGAAACGCGACTCTTATCTTCCAACAAAACGCACTTTCGGAACTAGATCTCTCCAGTAACAACCTTTCGTCGGCCGTTTTCACCATCATAGGAAGCCTAACGTCACTTACAACACTCCGTGTCGACAACAACCAAATCGAAAGCCTCGGCCAAGAAGGATCTCTGAGTTCGCTGGAGAAAACCGTTACACTTTTATCGGCGAGGAACAACCTACTCACCGGAACGAGTCTGTCACCGCTGACAAACTTTACGGCCTTAAACTACCTGAACCTTGACGGTAACCAGATCGAGAGCATTCCAAGCGGTCTGTTTCGAAGCATGTTCAATCTGGGAACGTTATCCCTTAACAGAAATCGTCTAACGGAGATACGAAACGACACGCTCGGGGAGCTGAAGAGTACGATATCGGAAATCTACCTGGCCGATAATCAGATTGAACTGGTGGAGACCGGGGCCATGTTGGCGATCACCGGGATCAAGCAGCTCGACCTCTCCGGAAATCGCCTGACGACCATCACACTTCCGGAATCGATGCCGGCGCTGCTGAATCTTGTTCTCGCTCGTAACAGCCTGGAGAGCTTTCCGTTGGGACTGCGTTCGTTCCGGCTCCTCAACTCCATCGACCTGTCCGAGAATCGTATTCGCGTCCTTCCTCCGATTTCCATCTACAGCACGGTCCAGATGCGCCTGCTGGACTTCTCGAACAATCAGATCGAGAACATCGATGGGATGACCTACGTCGGAGTCATAGACCGACTGAACTTCAGCGGGAACCACCTAACCGACGTCCAGACGTTCATCTTCCGAAGGGTCACCTCTGCCAACCACGTGGATTTCTCCTCGAACCGATTCGAGCGAGTACCGGCAGCTATCAGCGCGTCGCACGCCACCGCTACCGTCATCGACCTTGCGCTGAACTTCAACAACATATCGAACCTCAGCGACTGGGCCGGAAATGGATCGCTGCAGTCGAGGATCGAGCGGATGTCCTTGAGAGGAAACAGGATTGCAGCCATTCCCGCAGTCCTCATCGAATCGCTGAATTCGTCGCTCATTGAACTGGACGTTCGCGATAATCAACTGGTTAGCTTGGAGGAGTCTACGTTTGCCAACACCGTCCACCTGACCAAGCTGGACCTCGAGGGAAATCCCCTACGGTGCGACTGTCCACTTGGGTGGCTGAGACGGCTCCAGCTGACCGTTGATGTCGGGCCGGCTACCTGTGTCACGCCTGAGTGGTTCCGTGGACAGCTGGCTGTCTGTTACAACATTTCTACCTGCGATGGCAATGGCCCAGCGTTGAAGACCATCGACCTGAACGACACGTGCTTCATGTGGAATGCATCCTCAGTCCCGCAACTCTTTTCGACATCGCTTCCCACCTCTACAGCTAACACGTCAGAGATTTCGACAGTGACGACTGCTAACTGGACAGTGACGCCTGTTAACTGGACAGGGACGCCTGTTAACTGGACCGTGACGACTGCTAACCGGACAGTGACCCCTGTTAACTGGACAGTGACGCCTGTTAACTGGACAGTGACGCCTGTTAACTGGACCGTGACGACTGTTAACTGGACCGTAACGACAAACCAGTTCACGTCGTTTGCTTTTTCCTCTGTACCGACGGACGTCCGTAATGCCACTCCCATTGCCCAAGAGTCGTCGCTTCCTTACAACAGGGATGGGCTCATCGCAGGACTTGTGTGCGGAGGATTCGCCCTCATCGTAATCATCGGATGCGCTGCCTACTGGATCAAACACCGGATGGCCAAGAAAGCGCAACACGTGTCGACCATTTCCAACGGGATGCTGTACAATAATCCCGGATTCTCCAAGATTTAGCAATCTCCAAATGGCACAATCGCATCTTGGCTATTGGCAACGTTGCAACGTGTGGCTGTATTGGGAGAGCAGGAGCGAAATGTATGGGGGAAAAGTGGGAGATGTCCTAAACTTCAGTGGAAGTTTAATTTTTCTGTGGGAGTTCAGCGGGAGATGTCCTGAATTAGTGGAAAAGGAAAGACCCATGAGCAGGAGTGAAATTTATGGGGAAAATGTAGCTTAATTGGGAGGTAGTCTGAATCAGTGGGGATAAAGATGGCAGGAGCTACATGTATGGAAATGTATCTTCTTGGAAGATAATCTGAATCATTGGATGGTTGAGTGCAATTTGGAGAGGGATAGGAATCCTATCCCTCTCCAAATTGCACTGTGGTCAAAATCAAACGCTCAGTCAGCCTCGCTATCATGCCTACTGTCTCTGTCCTCACTTCATAAGTAAACGCATTCATGTCTAGAGTGCAGTTGAAAGGACGTTCAATAATGTCAAACGCCTCAAACACTTCCAAATATTTACTCCACCAACGACGCTCTCGCAGAATTAATGGAATTTTGGAAGATGGCTCGACAATCCAAGCAACAGACTAATTGGTGAGAGTTCAAAGAAGTCAGAACTTCTGTGACCATCTCTATCCCTTACCTTTTTATATGATGACGTGACGCATTCACTATAGTTCTCGTATTAACCGATTCAACGCAAGGACGGGGTTTCCAGTGTACAACAAGAAAGAAGCTGTGACTTGGGAGAAAGACTTAAAACGTTCGGAACTAATACGGGTCTCGTGTGCTAATACAATTCTTGTTTCCAGCGTTTTTGATCGTACGTCATCGTATGCGTCGTCCTAGGACAGTGCATTACACTGAAAGCTCCTTGTAGCACGCGCCACTATGACACAAAACCTGTTATAACATTACCTATAGTCATAATAGCGCTATAAGGAGACTACATGTAGTGTAAACAAATTGCACACCGCATAGGAAGTTACAATTTCTCTGCAGACTATATTTTGTTTCCGACTGTGTTAATTCTGTCTGTGTATAGGCATATATATGCATATATATATATATATATATATATATATATATATATATATGTGCATATATATGTATATTTGCATGTTCACATATGTATATACTCTGCTACGTTTGCATTGAATTTGTTGGGTGAGAGCCATGACCGCCGCTCCCCCTATGAATGGGTCCCACGCTGTATTTTAGGTCCCAAGCGTGGTCTTTGAAATAGAACATTAAGCCTAAGCACATTCTTCTTCAGCTTCCTGCCGTTGAGCCCGCACTCCCTAACGGTGGCACAAATGCAGCGTTGACGGTTGAATTTTCCAGCGATGCGAATTGAAGAGAGTTTGGAGGCTTACGAAATTGAACAGCATGAGCCGAAAGACATGAGGTTTCCTCAGGGTGGGAATTGTCGGAGGTTTTGGGGTTCAACCCCTTAGTCTCTCTTAGGACACCCTTCATTGCGCACCCCAGGGGGTCGTTTCCAACCCCGTCAGTTGTGCTGGTTTGATTTAGCATTATTTGACTTTGAGTCTCTGATGAAGAGAAGATATTTCCATGGCGTATCATGTATGCATTTTTGAATTTTCTCTACAAAGGAATTGATTTTGATTCGAGTCTGACTTGCAAAACTGCTAGATTTCAAATTTCAGTGACATCAATTTGTAAAATTCGGATACAATGTTCAACCCACCCCGGGCTTTTTTCTACCATTCCCACACTGGGTTTCCCAAGTGTCAGCCAACTTTGAAAGGGGTCTTTGAGACATTCACCAATCTTGCTGGCATAGCTTCAAGTGGGCGGCTGACTAGCACTGAGTCAGAAAGTTGTCTAAATGGACGGATCGTTATGGTTGGCTTGTAATGACTCATTGAATGTGTTGACCAGCTTTTAGCTGATGTCAGACCAAGGGAACAGTTGCCAACGTCATTCAAGGACATAATTCTATACTGTAAAACGTTTACATTTACATTAACTGTTCAGTCCTACTTGTAAATTGGCCTGATACCTACTGGGCTGCCGGTTGTTTTCCCAATACCGTAGGGCATAAAATAGTGTATCTCCTAACCAAAAGTGTGCAATTGACATTGTGGAGTGGCATTGTCCGTAGAGTGCAGAGTGTAGTGTGCATTTTTGAGAGGTTAGCTCGTCAACTAGGCCTACATACGATTTCATCCTTAAACCTGCCATTTTTAATTATAAATAAACCAGTTCAAGTACAGATTGACAGTTTGAGGAAGAATGTGCAGTTGACATTTTTGAATATTTTAGGCATTGCAGCACTCGGTTGATTTTTCATGTTAAACTGTATTTTCTTTCGTTGGTTTTTGGGAGCAGTAACCGTAGGTAAAAGATACGACACCTTGTAGTAGCTGTCGTACAATTTTATGCGTTTTAGACGACAGCCAGGTGCATTGTTTATAAAAAAAACTATGAACTGCATTTCTTAATTTTCGAAAAGAAAAGCGAAGAAATAAGTGCAAAGCATACTTGCGCGCACCTGGCTTTGCAATCCACGAGCAACCGCAAAGAACTTCAGAAGTATCTTCCTATGAACGGTGCTACATAAATTGTTGTCGTTGAATCACATCCCATTACTTTGGATTACATTAGTCCTATCACACTGCATTACGTTACGCTTTGTATTATTGTGTGTCGTGATACATTACCAACCGGTGTCTGTCGAGAGTTTGTTGAAAGAATTGTATAAACATTTGTGTGCGTAGGCCTATGTGTATCGCTGTATATAAATCACACTTTGATGAGCATAATAACTTTATGTAATGCTGATTACAATATGTATGGACATATATTTTAATGATATTAAAATGCGTAATCATAACAACTTGGTACAATACTGAATAATACATGGGCCCATATTTTATTGATGTTCAAAAGCGTTAGCATAACAACCTTGTGTAGGCCTACTACTGAACGAGGCCTATGTAGGTCATGACCTATGTTTAATATTTCAAAGCGCATAATTTATTTTCTGTTGACTTGTTTTTGACAACTGTAGACGGGACAGAATGCAAAGGTGTCAAAAGTTATCCCCAGGCCTATAAAGGACTATACATTATGATGAAGATTTAAGAGCAGTCCCTTAACTCTAGCCTGACAGGCAGCCATGGTATGAAGTGTTAGCGACTTCATTATCTTAGCCTCGGAATATGAGGGCGGGTGGCCAGTCCTCTCCCTCGACGTCTCATCTTCCCACCGACAGTGTACGGTCAGGGTACTCATTATAGCTCAGTTGGCCAGGGGGCGCAATTATAACCTATACAAATAATGATAGCGCCTCTGATAGGTACTAAAACAGTGTTTTGAAATAGGCCTATAAATGCAGGGCGTCTATCCCCCTAAGTCATTAGAGCAACTTCTTCTTCCCCCTCTTTTTACCCCTCCCTCTTCCTCCTCCCCCCCTAAAATGGTGGCACACACACTGACAAATCTCCCCCCCCCATTTCTTGGATGGACCATTTGCTCCACGGTTTCTATGGTGTAGACGCCCTTGTATAGATGAATGCATACGCGTATGAATACCTACACAATGCACATACATACATGCATGCATGCATACATGCAAACATACATAGATTCATAAATACTTACATGTATGTATACTAACATACATACATACACAAAATATATGCGTACATTAGTACATACATACATGCATACATACGTACATACAAACAATATATGGACTGCATTTATTTGCTTATTATCATTATTATTGATATTATTATTATCATTATTGTTATTGTTGCTGTTGCTGTTGTTGTTAAGTAGTAACTTCTATTACACCTATTAGACCGGTATCTAATGCACAAGGTATCAACCGATGGCACACCGAATATTTTATTCAAGTCGTCATCTAAAATATCATAAACCCGTTGAGTGAACGGCTTTTATTTGCAACAGTTGTACCTAAATCTTCTTCTTCAATACAACACTTTACTTTCAAACGGTTCAAGAGTTTGAAAGAAAACACTATAGATCAGAAACTGCTTCGAAAAACGGCCACCTTGCCCTATTGTCAATTGTTCCTAGTGTCTGAAGCTTCCTTTGTGTAACTTGTCCTCTCAACATGACGTCTCCCTGTTGACTCGCGTGTCAAATCATAAATTCATTCACGATGTATGAACGCTGAATCACAAGCCCAACTTGGCTGTTATAGGCATAAAATTGTCTCGTCAGTCTGCATATATGGAATGTAGTAGGCTAAGTTAAGACCGACGACACCCAATGAGGAACATGGGGAAGTCGCTCTATTCCTTCATTCGGACCTTAAGCCAGTGTGATTCTCGTTAAACGATTATGGTAACGAAAATGTTCGTTAACGAAAATAAAATGATTTCGTTAACGATGACTATAACTGTAACTAAAAAATAATATCAACTATAATTGTAACTATAACTAAAAATGAAAAACCATTAACACTAACTGTATTGTATTGTATTGTATATGGGCATTTATAAAGCGCCTCTCGCGGTATATACCATTCAGAGGCGCTCCCAGTGCGCGAGACCCCGAGAGAAAAAGCAGGATTTAAGGTGAGAAAAGGAAGAAGCAACGCTACCAGAGAGAATGGTGGTGCGGACAGAAGGAGGAAGTCGGTTCCAAAGTGAGGGACCTATGCAGGCAAAGGACCTGGACTGAGCCATAGTTGTCCTGACACGAGGAACTAACTGTAGGCCTAACTGTAACTAAAATAAAAATCTGTAAGGAGAATCACACTGCCTTAAGCCGGCAATGGACGAATCCAAAGTTCTTGGCCACGGGTCAGTGTTATCGCAGGACTTCCCATTTACTTATCTGCTTATCCAGTACCAAATTCTCCTGCTTGGTGACAGAGGCACGTGCGCGTTAACAGCTTGCCCTGCAGGGTCGTTGCGCGGAGTCGAACTCATAGCCGCATGATCAGTGATATAGCGTGTTATCAATAGGCCACCACGTCGCATAATGTTTCATAAGATCCAGTCTAGTAGCACTTGTTATAGGCCTATACCAGACAGCTTCTTTCATTGGACCCATGGACCGTGCTTCTGGCGGCCACTGCATGGTGATCAACAATGGGCCCAGCGTGACCCCAACGCACGTGACAGTCATAGCTACGTGTTTTCAGAGGCAGACAATTATAGTCTCGATTATCTTAGAACCCCAGTGACTGCATTTATCCTGATTACGCATTGGGTTTGATGCGCCATCGGTTGATGCCTTGTGGAGGAGTATACACCATCAACGCTTTAGAAGTGTCTAGTTGCAGTTAGGGCCCTACTTTAGTACTTTGATTATGAATATTGGGTAGTGTGTTAAATATGATCTATCATGGACGTCCACAGGAATTTTCCTAGGGGAAGAAATGTTTTTGTTAGGGGGGAAGTTTTTGCATGAAAGAGCTATTCATGAACACAGAAAATGAGACAATTTTCAAAATCCAAGGGGCAGATGCCCCTTGCCCCCCCCCACTTCGGACGCCCATGTGATTTATGCATGATATTAAATGCATATTAAATTTTATCAAGGCTCTTTACATGACGCCTTTTCGGCAGCTTGTAAAAGCGCAGGACACAACTGTACAGTGGTTCTAACACAGACTACACGTCTTCTAAACCACTTAAACCAGGGGTGGGCAACATACGGCCCGCGGGCCGGATCCGGCCCCCGGGGACCTTTGAACCGGCCCTTGACATGTCTTTTAACTAAGCATTGTACCTGGCACTTGGCCCTACATGCATATCTGGATTTCTGTACGTAGGCCGACATTTGTAGTTTCAGTTCAACGACAGTGTTTGATAGCAAAGATCATTAGCGTCACCCTCCTCCCTAATCCAGACTTGAGACTATCATTGCCAGAGTACGAACAGTGGCGGAGTTAGACCGACATTAAAGCATCTGTTTCTTGTTTATTAAAATCCGGCCTCCAGTCTAGTCAACTAGTTTACTACTCAATTATCAATTAAATAACTCTCTGCATGAAACAAGACCACAGAGTGGGTAGGTTCGTAACCTTGGAAGCCATCTTCACTTAGATTTCATGCCCTGTTTCCAAGCATCCATATTTGTGAACAGTTCTTCTCAAAGATGAAACAAACAAAATGCAAAAACAGATGCAGATTAACAGAAGACAATCTCTCCAATGACCTTCGAATTGCCACTTCGAACATTAACAAGCAAACATTCCAGATTTGTGCCGTGAAAAGAAGTGCCATATCTCACATTAGTAGGCCTAATTAAATATAGCACACCAAGCAAATGGATACATTGTACAGACTATTACAGACTAACAGTTTTATATATTTTAGAAACTGAAGTAACTTAAAACATATTTTTTTAGTGTAGTGTAGGACAGTGGCTATTGGGATAATTATGTTTTCATCATAAAAATTATCTTCATTTACTTTAAACTTTAAGTTTTACCGTAAAGGTAATTCCGAAATACTTAGTTTGAATAAAATTAATATTGTCTCATTTTCTGGGGCAAATAAATCTGCAAAAATTAGCCCGCGATTGGCATACGGCCCCTGAGCTGCCCTTAAAATCTTAGGGCGGCCCTCTGTCAAAAGAAGTTGCCCATGCCTGACTTAAACAGTGGCGGCGATCTTGTCTGAGAGGTGGGGGTGGGGGACAAAGTCGGCCACGGTCTGGTCGACGACCTTTTTTTTAGGAATTCATGTGCCGAAGAAATTTTTTTTCGACAAACTTCTTGACTTTTCTACGAATTCATCTCCCAAAAAAGTTGATGACCTTTTTTTCTTTTTTTTCTCTTTTTAGTCATTGACCTCTTTTCCTTTTTTTACTACCTCCTTCCTCCGGTCTCCCAGCAATAATCTGATTACCTTTTTCCGCAAGAAAATCAATAACCTTTTCAACAAATTCATCTCCTTGAAAATTTCTTGACTTTTCTTACGAATTTCTTCTTGCTTTCTGAACATTTTCCGGGAGGGACACTTCTGCTCAAAATTTGAATTTTAACCTCATCTGGTCAAAAATGCTGTGAAAACCCCCACGCCCCCTAGATCGCCGCCCATGCACTTAAAAACCTTCTTATGTTATGTTATGCTATGTTATGTTATGGCATGTTATGTTATGCTATGTTATGTTATATGTTATGTTATATGTTATGTTATATGTTATGTTAACTAGCTGACACAAACAAAGGGTTCTTTTTTAATTAACCATCAACACTAGCATCTCTTACTGTCAGACATTAATTAATACATATTTTAAACAAACGCAAGGCGCATCACGAAATGTAACCATCTGCCCGCTCTGGAAATAGGTCGATCACCTGATCGATTTATGTAACGCCACACTCCGAAATCGATCGCACGATTGTTTCACCGTACAGACGCCAGATGGCCGTAACTGCCAGTGTTGTGCGCTGTGCAGGCTTGTAGGCCGCGACGGGCACCTGCAGCCTGTGTAGGCCTATATGCTATGACCTGGAAAATAGGTGCTACAGTGGTCGTCGGGATTATGACAGGTAGATATAGCCTAAGTGAACACGGAACGTGTATTTTAATTTGTACGTGGCTTGCTCCCATCACAGAGGAAGGCTAATTGCCGATAAAATCGACACCTGCCACCTTTCGATACTCTTACGCGGTCTTACCCGCTATTCTCACCATTTCCACCCTTAAATTTCCGCATTTTCCACCATTTTCCACTCTTTCCAACTCCTTCCCGCCTTTACTTACCATTTCCCACCTTCCCACCATTTTCACCCTTTAATTGATACCTTTCCCATCATTTTCTCACCCCTTTCTGCCTTACCACCCTTTCCACTGTGTTCAGTTTTCACCGTTATCACATAGATTTGAATATCGTGCTAGCACGTTCTGTGCGCGGTAGGCCTACCTTAAAATAATGATAGCAGAGATTTAAGTGCCATAGTTCGTAAACAGTAAAAAGGAAATCGATGCAACGATTCAGAAACACTGTACAACGATTCAGAAGCACTGCCTACGAGGCACCCATTCAACTTCTATGGTCAAAGATCAGTAGAAAAACCCTTATAACAATTTATATCTGTGGCCTTGAATCGCCTTCTTTCGTGCTAATTCAAATAGAAGCAATGATTATGTCGGCTGTTAACTCGTCAGCCATTACAGGTTAGCAATTACTTACTTACGTTTCTCATCGACGCCTGTCAATCAATATCTTCCTAACGACGCGTCACGTGGTACACAACACACGCCATTTTGAAATATTTTATTTGAAAATGTTTTGTTTTTAATGGGTTTGTAGAACCTGTAGGGCTCTATCCTTGGCTGATTTTAAGGTAAGCATTTATTGGTTGCAAATGTTTACTGTAATTCCACAGTGAGGGCCAAATGTTGTAATTTTTGTTGCGCACTGATGCTTTTACCTGACTCGCTGCGCGCAATCACGTTCACATGTACGTGCTTGCATGGTCGTTAAGGTCCGACTAAAATACATGCAGGTCCGCCGTTGACATACACAGATATGGACAGGGTCCGATTTGCCGGGGGGGTCGGGGGGGTTGGACCCCCTTGCTTCTTTTTTTGACCCCCCTGCTTCAAGCCTTTGGCCGACCCCCGAGGGGGTCGGCTTGACCCCCTCAAATTCATTACCCTGAGTCCTACACCAAACGACTCCATTATGACCAATCGCAAGCAGTACTGCCTTGTCACCTTTGGGTAATTATTTATTATCCAGTCGGTACCCTAATTTTGAAATATCGCGTTAATATTGTTCACGAGTAGCGCTTTAAACTTGGCATCTTCAGCTGTTGACGGATTAAGTTACTTTTAACTCAAGCTGAGGTCGTCTACTGTGTAGGCAGAGGCAGTGTCAGAGATATTTCGCAGGGCAAGCATACAGCCGACAACAAACGGACTGCAGTTCCTGCACAAGCCAGCCCCTCAGGCCCCTTCATGCCCAGGGTCCTCGCCTTGGGCAGATCGGCTCCAACGCCACGAGCATCCAGTTGCGGGGTAAAGGTCAAGCATACAGTAGCATTCTGTCCAGCGTTCGCTGCCGCTTTTGACCTCGATTGACCTAGATTAGAGTGCACATCTATAGCAGAACACAGCTATATGCTGTCATTTTTGTGACATGAACCGAATTAGAGATCGGCATATGAGCCACTAATCGGCCTAGTGGCTCTCAAAAACGCGTTAAGTAAGGAAAAAACATCTCAAAATCAGAAAGTAGTTGCAAAGTAGTTTTCCTGTTTTCCTTCAAGCAAAAGCTATTAGTACATCTGCTGCCACTGTGATGGTCAAAATGCAGGCTCATCTGTGCCTATATAAAGTCACTGGTGATGCTGCAGTTGTTGTCGAGCAACAGCCAGTTTAACAACTTTCCCGCTCTGCCGAGTCTGACTCTGTTGTGGAACGGCAGAATATGTTCAAACAAGAACACGTCATCAAAACGTACGTCTCCTACCACTGGATTATGGTGGAACCCCAGAAGCTGTGCACTCTGCTTCAGAGAAGTTTCGGATTGACAATTTTCTGCAGAACTACTCTGTTCAAGGTTTGGTTTTCTATCTAGGCTTGAATCTTGTAGTGATGAAGAAATGCACAACTCAGAGAAAAACCTTGTAGCAATATACGGCGATGACCTCGATGAAAGCCTTGGCAATGAGCTCATAATATGCAGTGTTCTTATTTTGTCAAAATGTTTAAACACGAGACAGGTAGGGCAGGCCTCAACATAAGTCAGGAGCAGTTCATGTACCAATAGGCCTACATGGCAAAGGTGTTGAAAGTTCATTTCCAAATGTGGAAATTATGTTAAGAATGTACTTGGTTCTCGTGGTCACAAACTGTAGTGCTGAATGCTCATTCTCTAAGATGAAGACAATTATGAACACGCTTCGCGCATGTATGACACATGAGAGACCTAGCCACCCTGCAGCGTGGAGCATAGAGAGTGATATTCTACGTCAACTGAATTTTAATCAGTTTATTGATGACTTTGCCAATGGAAAAGTGTGCAAAGTCCTATTAGGCCTATTCAAATTTAGATCCAACTGTAGGCTTAACTGAGCTAATTAACTGACTCAATCTGTTTTTAGTTTTATCACTATTTTTAATGTCTTTCTTTGTCTGTATCAACAATTTCTATTAAAAACTGGATAAGAATCTTAAAGCTTATCCTTTTGTTTTGTACTTGACCCTCTTAATATAATAGAAGACACTTTATTTATAAGTAAAATGATCTTCCCAATTTATTTTCATATTTAAAAAAAATTAACAATAAGTCACAATTCCCAGGTTGTCATCGAGTACTCTATACCAGCGGTTCTCAACCTGTGGTCCGCGGACCACTGGTGGTCCGCGGCCATCTGCCTGGTGGTCCGCGAGCAAGGCGTACAATTTATATTTTTTATAATTAAAAACATGGAAACAGACAAATTTTGTCAATTTTTTATTTAAAAAAAAAATTTCAATCGCTAGAATCGGCTAAATGGCACCATTAAACTAATAATACGCGGATTTATGGCAAAAATTTCTATTGTATTAATTTGTTTGTGGCACAATTTTTAGTGGTGGTCCGCGAATTAGACACAAAGTTTAAAAGTGGTCCTTGAGTCTCAAAAGGTTGAGAACCGCTGCTCTATACATACAAACAAGGCCAACATATGGGGTCTCATCTCGCAACACTTGAACAGACTTTTAAGATTCTGCTCATTTCGTCTGCAGCTTGCGACTGTGGCTTTAGCCAGATGAACTTGCAACATAGGCCTACAGTGCGCAACCTGCTGGCTGTTGATGATCAGCATTAACGGGCCATCTCTAACATCTTGGAATGCCAGGATATATACGTTATTTCCTGGCTGAAATCTGGGCGCCATGATGCCTTAGATAAGCCAATTGGCAAGGCGACTATTGTGCACAAACAAAAGAAATATGCACAGCTTTTTTTATAGTGGCTGTACTAGTGTACTTCGTGCACTGGTTCATTAGGTTTGCTAGTCTTTCCAATTACAGTACTTGGTGCAATGGTTTGATAGCTTTGGTTGTGTACTTGTTATTTCATCTTTCAGTGCAATTTAGTCACGTCTAACGCTTCTGTGTAGGCCTACAATTTGTTGTTCCTATTAGTATATTTCAGCTAAAACTGCGACTGAAAACTCCTTCTAATTTTGAATATAAATTGTTTTCGATGTTATGTTTGCATCGTAGTTGACTTGGTCATTGCAGAATCTTGACCTATAATGGAAGTTCATTAGCCTCATTTACAAAATAACGAGTAAAATAATTAATTATGGCTTAATAAATTTTTACTATTTGTATAGATTTCCGACCCCCCTGCTTCTTTTTTGACAAATCGGACCCTGGATATGGATGACAGTTTGTTATCGTAATCTGGGAAATTTCCAAAGCGACAGAGGAGAACTTTAAGCGCAGAGTAGCAGCCTACTGGCAAGCCAGGCAAGCGCAGGCAGTCAACTCGCCAACATGTGAGAAAGATGCAAAATGGCTACCATACTGATTAGAGATTTTTTTAAAATAACAGGCCATATATTACTAAACATAAAAAAATTCCTTGTCTTCGTGGCAGATGCATATACTAGAATTACATCTTCTTGTTTGGTTTAAGATTTTGTGTTGAATTCTTTCAGCAATGGTTTCGACTTTGAGTGGTCCGATTCCTCCTCACCCCTACTTTGACAAATCCGAGCAAAATACGTACATAAATATTCCGCCTCCAAGAGTTCGACCAGAAGCTGAAGATTATGCACGAAAAGGACACGGAACGATTTGCCTCGGTCTGGAAATCGAAGGTCATACCATTCCACCGGCTTACCGGAGAACAAGTACGTTGCTATTTTTATCATGTTGGCACCTTTTCAAAATTGTCAAAACAGTGTCAATTTAACCTAATGCAAGAGTGATAATTTACCTAACGCTATACAACTTTGCTTTTCTGAAGAAGTTAATTATACCTAAAACAGTCTTTATATTACTTTAATATCAATTTTACTACATTTTATATGTTAAATCCATAATATAATTGTTGAAGTATGGAGGTTTAGAACAGAGTTTCCTAAACTGTGGGTTGCGACCCAAAAGTGGGTCGCCCAAGCTCTGGCAAGTGGGTCGCCAAATTGTTTTGAGAAACAATTATTTTTGCAGCAACAACACTTGACTATGATTGGGCTATAACTAGCTGGATTGCAATAAATTGTGAATTGTTTTTACCTAGGTTTCCTTTTGATGCTTTAAATTTCTAAGTGCTGTACAAAAATCCACATATTTCGATACGAATTTACAAAGTAGATTTGAGTACACAATGCTTAATTTTACACAGTGGGTACCGAGGCTGCCAAGATATTGACAAGTGGGTCGCGACCCAGAGAAGTTTGGGAATCGCTGGTTTAGAAAATACATGTATTTTTTTTTAACAAGCTAGCAGAGTTAATGCAACAAGAAAAATGGGTGATGTATGGTTTCAGATATGTAGTGCTGTAAATTATGTGTGGAGTCGGATGGTTGCATTTGTTTGCTCTCAGAGTGCCTCTGTATAAATGTACAATTACATTTGTATAGTGTATATTTGTATAGTTGTATATAGCATAGTGTTTTGGCAGTTTTCCTAT
This sequence comes from Allolobophora icterica, assembly GCA_963556255.1. NCBI lineage: Eukaryota > Metazoa > Annelida > Clitellata > Crassiclitellata > Lumbricidae > Allolobophora > Allolobophora icterica. Next base: position 46,308,174 of record OY744614.1, on the reverse strand, counting down.
AAAGACAGAAGAGATAGAAAGAGAGAGAGAAACAGAGACAGATACAGACAGAAACACACACACAGAGGGAGACAGAGAGAGACACAGAGACAGAGAGAGAGACAGATAAACAGACAGACAGACAGAGGGGGACCGATAGAGAGACACACACACAGAAAGAGACACACAGAGAGATAGGAGAAGAGAGAGAGAGCCAACTAACTTAGTTTTTTTTTTTTTTTAATTGCAGAGACAGAGGTGAAGGATCATTTTAAGGAGAACTACCGTCGAATGAGACAGATCCAGAAGGAGTCGAATCAGAAAGAGAATGAGTCGAGGCAGCCGGTGAAGGCGCTCTGGAAGTCGACAAAATATGAAAACATCGAGTCAAAAGTCAAAGAGGAATTACAGGTGAGAAAATTTAAGGTGTTGACAGGTAAGAATTATTCTTAGTACTAGGCAGTGCCTATGTTCACAGCACTTTTAGTGAGATATAAAAGGAATTAAGTCGCCTTGATGCATACATACATACATACATAAGTGCTTGTGTACATAATACATAGGCCTACATTGATACATGTGTACATTGATACACACATTCATTCATACATACATACATACATTGGTACACACATTCATTCATACATACATACATACATACATTGTTACACACATTCATTCATACATACATACATTCATACATACATACATACATACTTTGATACACACATACCTTGATACATTCATACATACATACATACATTGATACATACATATTACATACATTAATACATACATACATGTACAAACACACATGTACATCATAGATCGCATAAATATTTTCTGTTCTAGAAGTCGACATTTGCTCCAAGACCTCATTCTGCTAACTATCTGCGTGCGCATTCGCGAACCGGTTTCCTTCCGCAGTCTGCCAGGCCGGCCTCGGTTGAGCCACCGGAGGACAAACTGACTGTGCCAAGGGCTGCTACAGCGAGAGACGTAAGTGCCGTGCTGGTTACGTAGAGATTTGTGCCATGGTTAGTGTTCTGTTTGTATGTGCCATTGGCCTTTGTGACTTAAGTAAAATGTACTATATAAATAAGTGCAAGTGTGTGTGCAAATACCTTCTCGCACAAAGAATTAATGTGGACTTAGCGGTGAGCCGTAAAAACCTGGAGTTTCATCATCTTCATCATCTTGTTATCATCATCAGTTATTATCATCTGTTGTCTTCAATATCATCTGCCTGCAGTCAATGTTTATTTTATTGGTTATCAACCATCATCTTTATCTGTATGAGATAACCTCAGTTTGCCTCAATTCTTGATACGATTATGATGAGAATTTCATCATCATCATCATCTTGTTATCATCATCAGTTATCATCATCTGTTGTCTTCAATATCATCTGCCTGCAGTCAAGTGTTTATTATCGGTTATCAACCATCATCTTTATCTGTATGAGATAACCTCAGTTTGCCTCAATTCTTGATACGATTATGATGAGAATTTTCTGATGTTTACCCATGTGGATAAATATGTAGGTTGAAGAATAAAAAAAATTGGAATCGCTTTTGCTAATCCCAGGAGGCAGCCATTGGTACAAAGTGTTAGCAACGTTATTTTCCTAGGCTCAGCATATGTGGGCAGAATGGTCCCTCCTCCTCTCTGTGGTTCACTGATCTTCCCACTTACTGGTGTACAACCAGTGTTCTCATTTATAGCCAAGTTTGTGAGATTCTTAAAACACGCTATTTTGTATTCAAACACAAGTTGCCAAGAGCCACAAGAGATGGAGAAATTAGTAAACGTCTTCATCTTACAGCAGGGATTTGAAACCCCAACTTCTGGGTTGACAGTGCACACGTCGCCATAAGCATCTACTAAATGACTGTATCTTTTGTTGTAATGATTTATACCAGGTCGGGTTGCTGAGGCGTGACCTAGATTTCATCAAAATCAACGGAATTGGTGCCAGGAAATATCGAATTCCAAGGTCTCCAAGCCTGTCTGCTCTCGATGATGTAAAGAAACAATCAGAAGAGAAGAACAATATGTACAGGAAAGGAGAAGTCCCAAAATAGTGAGGAAACTTAAAAACTTTATCTAGCGAATTATTGTGTCAATAGCAAATAATAATATAATATTAATAGTGAAAAATGATGTTAATAGCATGTAATTATGTTAATGGAGATTATTATGTTTATGCAAATAATTATGTTGATAGTGAATAATTATGTTAATACTGCATAATTATGTTAATAATGAATAATTATGTTAATGAGAAAAATCGTTGTTTATAGCGAATTATTATGTTAATAGTGCATAATTGTGTTAATAATGAATAATAGTTAATAGTCAAGAAGCCTTGTGTTTAACGAGAGCTGTACGACACAGTTTTCGAGTCGCGCAGATCTGGAATCCAACGATTTTAGCTTTGAGCATGCTGATCGTGCTCTCTTGTTCCGGTCTTTAAGTAATGTAATTTGGCACAGGTGTCGGTTGGGAAGTAAATGGAAGTTGATTGACTGATTGAATTAATGAATGTTGGACCAAATGCCTAACTGATTAATGATGGAATGAATGATTACAGTCAATCAATCTTTCAATCACTGTCAATATATCAATAATTCTGATGGATTTAGTGATTAATGATTGAATGATTGAGCGCAGTAAATCAACCGAAGCATCATTAAATGACCTTGAGTTGAAATCATGACTGGATGAACTGTTTCCTTTTCCAGTCTCATGGAGAGGAAGGAGACGTGGAGAAAGGAATGGGAGGAGAAACTAGCGAGCATTCCAGATCCGGACATGCCACCCGGACACCGGATGATGCCGGAGCAGGAGAGGAGAGCAACGCTCGATGAAATCAGACAAAGTTAGTATACCCTGAGGTTTTTACCGTTGTAGGATAGGTTTTATGTAAGCAGAGGATTTTTCTGCAATGGGGGACAGCATAGTGTTCAGCGTTTTAACTGTTATTTCATTCTTTGAGTTATTGAGAGTATTATAGCACAATTTCTAGCTATCTCCTGAGAGGTGCTTCCAGCCTTGGCAAAAGACGAGAAGAGTCCACTCTTTTGCAAACTGATGTTATTCTAGTTCTTAATGACATTTGGCATTAAATAGGCTAATGCTTATTAATTTTCTCTTTGAGTGGTGCCATGTAAATGTTCAAGGGCAGTTGCAATTAGTCCAGTTGTTGATGTTTTGTCTATTAACTTTGCTGTTGTATTCATCCGTTGTTTTTTTCTTTTCTCTCAGTGTCTGTATTGCAGTTTATTCATGGGCGTCCACAGGAATTTTTTTGTGGGGGGCAAATTTTTCTTAGGGGGGAACAAAGTGACGTTTTTGCATAGAATGAACACAGAACATTAACAACTTTAAAAATAAATAATGGTCAAGGACTTACCTAAGTAATTAAGTTTGTTTTGCATTGAAAATCGTGTTGGGACTGTTGTAATAATCATGCTACTGGATTCTTTGTTACAGAGCAGAAGGAACTGACACAGGAACTGGCCATGTTGCCAATCAGGAACGATACGCTGAGGATACAAAAGAAGCGCGAGGAACTGGAGCAGAAACTGGCCAAAATCGAAGAAGCCACCAAGATATTCTCGCGACCGAAAGTTTTCGTAAAGCTTGACTTGTAACGGCTGTCAAAACTAATTCACAAGTGTGATATGAATGTTCACGTCAAGCCAAAGTTGAAGTCGATGCGGTTTTCTGAAAACAGATTTTGTGCAACATTTCGTTTATAAGTTACCGTATGTACTCATTGTACTGTGTATTTTAGGGTTTAGAAGTTAAATGCTGACACAACATGGACCTGTTCGTTCCATGGAGTATTTTTAAGAAATTATGTGTGCCTTGGTGTAAATATTATGCTTACTGTTGGAAGTTCATATCATCTCGAATGCTGAGCTAAGTGTATTTGTGTGTTTTCTGTGTATCTAAGCTTTTGTACATTGCCTTCGTGCATAACCTCTCACAGGCTTTCGGTGACATTTGAGGCGCAGTGGCTGAATGGATAGAGAACTCGGCCTGTAATGCGGAGAGTACGGGTTCGAGCCTCGCCCGAGGCAGTTACTGTGTAAGGACCTTGAGCAAGTCCTTCGCTCACAGTTGCTCAGCACCATCAATGTTCTGTCGTATGGTCGTGTGCCCTTCTGAACTTTGGAAAGAGAGCAAATACTAAATACAGTTTGTATTTTATTGTATCGAATACAGTTGTATTGTAGTATATCTAATTGCTAATGCTTCATACCCATAGCTGCCTGTCAGGCTAGCTCAAAGGATTGCTCTTCTTATACTGTGAATGCTGATATGTATTGTGAAATAGCTAGTTACTTGTATAATCCAGGAGCTGCCAAACTATTTTTGGCAAAATATCTCAAGTCTAGAACTGTGATCTTTGGAGGCTGGTCTAAACGTCAGGCATGTCACAGAATTAATCTGCTTGAATGGTGAATAAATTTTTATTAAATAACACTAAATCATTGTCTTCTTCGTGCTTTTAATAAGGAATTGTTTTCTCTATTAGTGTTCATATATACCGGTCTTCGTGATAAAAGTTGAATGATTGTGCATTTAGTTATAAAATTATCATCCTCAATTATTTCTCCAGTCTTGTCTCTTCTTTGCTCGCTTTCACACCTGTTCTCTTCCGCCCTTCAATTTCTCATTCTCCAAACTTTTCCATTGTTTGTAAATGTAAATTTATATAGCGCCACTTCAAGAGAGACTGTGCCTGCCTGACCCTTTCGATCTTGGCCCACTGCCTATCGATCTGGTTTTGACTGAGCGCCTGTGAGTAAGCTGGTTCCCACGACTTGGCTTTTGTCGGCGCTGAAGAAATCTCGAGATTACGATAGCTAAAATCGCTTGGAGTAAAAACTATTATTCTTCAGTTACTTCAGGATTTAACAGAAGATTTTCTTCGCCCACAGATTTAAAAACAGAATACGCCACGGACAAAAGGACCGTTAAGGACGAAAACCAAAAAAGACGAAACACAAAAGGACGAAAATCAAAAGAACTAAAAGATCAAAAGAACTAAAAGGACAAAACCAAAAGGACAAAATTTAATCGACTGTGCTGGGACTGGTTTCCTGCAACACTGAATATTTAATTTTGCCGCCTCTTCTGGTTTTATTTTTCGTGTAAATTCTTTGTTAACGACTTAACATAGCGCTCTTTGAACACCTTAAAAACGCGCCGTAGGCCTACTCAAGTCTCAATATTTACACTTATCTATGTAACTGGAATTTTGTAGCGCCTTTACAATTCCAAACCACTGAACATGTATATAATACCAGATATTATAGTATCATATAATATATCATATGTTTATTATTGTTAAGGCGGCGAGTGTCTGTGATATCGACCACTTCCGGTCTCGCAGTCGACTCCCTCCTATTCGTCCGGAACCGGAAGTGGCATTTCCCAGATGTGCGCATACCTATTTCCGCTTCCGTTAAGGTTCATCGCCGACTGGTAGTCGGACAAACAACTGGTGCTGTTGACCCTCGTATAGTACTCCCCATCCAAGCCTCCTCCTCCTCCCCCTCCTCTCACCCCAACCCCAAACCCTCCCATCGCGTAACCCGACGATCGTCCACCCCAAGTGACCAGGTCGCCACCCCTTCCCTTGACCCCGAAGACCTCTGGTGACGTCACCCCAATGATCCCCGTGTTCATGATGACGCCCTCTGGTGGATCGGTCGTCGACGTCACACGATGACGTCATCTTTGACCTCTGACCCGTGCGGCCGAGGTCGGTCAGTTCGATCTTCGACAGGACGTCCGGTGGATTGCGGACGGCAGATGGCGCGAACAGCGAGGAGGAGCGCCTCCGTCGACGATTCCTGGAAACAGCGCAGTCATATATATATTATATGAAATTCATTAATTATGGGTATATATATATAAATATCAAAGTGTATAGAAGGCCTTCTATACACTTTGTATAAATATATATATATATACATAGGTCGGTTAGGGCTAGATAGCCTTCCACAGGCTTTCAAAAATTCCGATTAAAGCTATATATATATATATATATATATATATATATATATATATATATATATATATATATATATATATATATATATATATATATATATATATATATATATATATATATATATATATATATATATATATATATATATATATATATATATATATATATACACATATACATATACATATACATATATATATAAAATTAAATAATTATAATATAAAAGTATATATTATTAATTTATTATATGATTACATATAATTAATATAAATATTATGATATAATTAATATATATATATATATTTATATATATATAATACATATGCCTGTATAATCTGTATTATAGCAATTAGTGTCGTTGTAACCTTTTGTAAGTAAGGATTCCAATGCCAATGATGAGAGCGCCAACCAGCAGAGCAACAAAACAGACAACCACCGCCACCATGTCTACAACAACAATCGAATCACTCAACCATAACGAAATCGACTCGGTAATTTAACTCCACCCAAGGGTGTACACGATACAATCCAACGCACGTCGAATCAATGGACCGAAAGACTATTACGCACTTCGAAGTACCACGTGCACTGCAGTAACAAGTTCAACTCGAAGTACCAAGGCACAGGATACAACACGTTGCCTGGATTTCAAATTCGTACTACATGTACACAGTGATGGGCAATAGTTAACTAAAAAGTTGCTAACTTTTAGTTTAACTAAAAATTGTTAGTTAAGGATGAAGTTTAACTAAAATAAAATAGTTTAGTTAAAACCATAGTTTAACTAAAAAAATGTTAGTTGCTAACTAAAAAGTTTAACTAAAAAAAATCAGCAATTCGCAGCTATTTTCTGCAATGAACATTGAACACTGTCAACAACTCAACACGAAACTTATTGATTAACAGTGAATGGTTTTAGCATTAACAGCCTGTGTTTTCAAATTCATACACTACTTACAGTATGCCTGTCACTGTGGGCTAGAAGAGTACACATTGCATAGTTTGAAGGTGAAATTGTCATTGATGCTCTGCATTATTACAGTTCATTTAACCTCTGTTATTGTGCAAATGTTTGTCGTAAAAAGTTGGAAAGTAGTTGGAAAAAGTTTAACTACTTTTTTTAGTTTAGTTAACTACTTTCCAAAATCAGTTGCCAACTTTAGTTAAACTATATTTTTTTAGTTGGAAAATAGTTTTAGTTTAACTAAAAAAAATAGTTTAGTGCCCATCACTGCATGTACATTGCAACCACAAATTAAGATCAAAGTACCCAAGCGCAGGATAGTAATGGTAATGATAATTGCAAATTTATATAGCGCCACTTCAAGAGAAACTCGATCACCAGAGGCGCTCCAGACCTAACACAATGAAACCACGATCGAACGGAATGGTCTTCAAGCGCTTGTGGTGAAGTTTGCGGCAAATAGGTAAAGAGAGGCTGAGCAGAAGATACAGCACATTAAATCATATTAAATGGATTTCAAACGAGTCTCTTCCAGCTTGCTGACCAACCGTAGCCTGGCTTCTGGTTGATCTTTCGAATTACGTCCTTTGACTACGGCTCCACTTGAAGCCTCCAACGCCGCTGTAGAAGTCATTACAGTAGAATAGAACAGAGAGAAGTATGCTATATACAGGTAGTCGGATACTCGAATACTACGAGAAGTATACTACGTTGTACTTACTGCGAGGCAGACGACCAATTCGGTGTTCAACGCGACCGACGGAGAGGGAACTTCCCAAAGCTACAGACAGACAAAAACAAGAGACAACACACGAACAATTAGCCAACAACAACGACAATGAGAACAACAGAACAGCTACTGCTACTACTACTACTACTACTACTACTACTACTACTACTACTACTACTACTACTACTACTACTACCACTACTACTACCACTACTACTACTACTACTACTACTACTGCTGCTACTACTACTACTACTACTACTACTACTACTACTACTACTACTACTACTACTGCTACTACTACTACTACTACTACTACTACTACTACTACTACTACTTACTACTATATACCACTACCATCGCCAGTTCCACTACTATTTCCGCTACTTCTACTATCCACTACTGCTGCTGCATCTATCACTGCTACACTACAACTACTACCATTGTGGTGATGGTAGTAGTTCGCAGGTGTGTAGTAATGTAAAGTGATACCACTACGACTACTTCTGCTACCATCAGCACCACCACGACTACTCATAATAGTATTATTACATCTTTTAATAATTCTATATTTCTGCTTCTGAACGGTCAACCCAGAGGACGAGGGTTCTAATTTCCGTCAGCGTAGAAAGGCATCTACTATATGGGCCACCATCGAATCCCGCTTTAAAATGAGTGCATCGGCCGTACACTCGAACGTGGGGAGATGAGCTTACAAAAGAAAAAGATGACTGGCTAGCCGAGGCCAAGAAATGACGTCGCTATAGGTGATGAACATCTGACTGTTTTGCTAAGTGATAATATAGGGTAAGGTATGATACGGTAATTTATTTTATTTTTATTTATTTCGGATATTTCTATAGCGCCTGTCGAAGTCAACTACTACTCAGAGGCGCTCCCGACTACAGCATTTGATACTGTGCCGGATTTTTCACGCCGAAGCGCCACGAGCAATTGCGAGTGAAGGACTTGCCCAAGGTCCTTACGCAGCGGCTAGAGTGGGATTCGAACGTGCAACCCTCCGGTCACAAGGCACCGAACTTACCACTGAGCCTCCACGCCCCATGGTAAGGTAAGGTACGATGCGGTAAGGTAAGCGCTTAGGTAATTCCAGTTCTCAAACGACATTTAACATCACATAGGCTTCGCAGAGAGTCTCCTCTGAACGTGGTGCTATATAAATTCTCAATCACACGCACATGGAGCATGCCAAGATTTACCTATGGAGCAGTTCTCGAAGTCAGATGACCATTTCCCATCGACACACCGGACCGTCCAGCTGTGACCCGTATCCTGGCAACTGAACACGCCCTCGTTGCCATGGCGCTCGAACCACGTGTTCGGAGACGCTTCCGGATTCGAACAGCCGATCACTAAACATAGCAGAACACGAAACCAGGATTCAATCGTAATCGTAAACTCCAAATTTATGAAGCGCCAGCTGAAAGCTAGTCCTATTGACGAGCGCTGCGTCAATTTAGAGGGGTTGTCCAGAGATGATGACGCTTTAGAAGTCATTAGCCAAGACCGGATTGCAATTAATTAGATAAGATATATGTATGGCTTGCGATAAACTGTGTTAGACTGAACTAGCTTTGATTGTAATACTTTGGAGTGAACTGAGGTTAATAACAGTATTTTTATTTGTACCATTCCACAAAAACATCACGACATAATCATACATCGATGTACAAACGAAGCCCAACAAAAGCTTAAGCTTATACAAGTTAGGCTCCTATATTCCAATCTGCCAATGTTTTTTAAATCGTCATACTGAGAGTGTCTTTTTTTCTACAACAGTTATTAACACCATGAAACAGACCACATGGTCTTCAATCATGTAATCCCAATAGTGTAAGAAAACTATGCTGTTGCAATCAAGGACTTATCTAGGACATCTTTCAAACTGTGACCATTTCAGGCTAGGTATCCCTGACTGTAGCAGTGTCAGGCTATCCCAACTCTAGTAATTTTCGCCAAAATAAGGTTAGTACCACCACCAATGACATCAGCTCCCACAATTAGTAGTAACGATTAGGGATCAGATGGAATCATGTCAGATCACATCAAGGGATTTAGATTGGAGTGGATTAGGTTATTTTGGATAAGACTGGATCATGTTGCATTAGATTGTATTTGATTAGATCAAATTGGATCAGAGATAAGACAGATTAGTTTTTGGATTAGATTAGATTGGCTTATGCCAATTCAGAGATCAGATCAGAAGATCAGAGTAGAATTTAGCGATACAGGTGTACTTGGTATTCAGAAGTAGTATTCCAGCGTCGAGTATACTTGCGAGTACCTTCGTAGCTGAGGATGAAGTACTGCTGATGGGTCGCCGGGTCATTCATCTGAACCTCGACCTTTGAACCGGAGGACAGGTAGACGTGCCTCAGACGATCCCGTCCTCGGCCACACACCCTCTCCGTCCTCGGAGGGGTGGCCTCAGACACCGTGGCATAGAGGACACTGCACGGTTCGGTCGAGGCCACCACGCTTGGCCTTCGCTCCATGTGTGTCCCTCTGTCGTGATCGGAGGCCACAGTCCCGAAGTCCAGAAGACTGATGTTGACCTTCTGACCCGGTTGTCCCTCGATGATCCAGACGAGGAGTGTCGAACAGCCGGGGATGTTCTGGTAGACGAAAGGAACTGGGATGTTCCCGCGAGGGTCCGTGATGCGGAAACTGTGACGGTGCCTACACATCTCCGTTTCCAGTCGTAAAACTGCGCAGGTAGCGAAACAGTACAGGTAAACAGTAAGGTAAACTAAGGTAAATTACAGGTAAACTACAGGTAAATTAAGGTAGATTAAGGTAAATCATAGGTAAACTACAGGTTACTTACTCTAAGGTAAACTATAGGAAAACTGCATGTAAAATTGTAAATTATAGGTAAAGTACAGGCAAACTAAGGTAAACTACAGGTAGACTAAAGTAAGCGATCATGCCACTGTGGGTTTCGGACAGTGCCAGTCCCAAGTCTGGACGAAGGAGGGGCAACACTAATCGTATTTGTTATGACACAGCATCGCTAATAGCAAGTTAGCAACTATTACTACCACTAAGAAAGCAAACAATGAGGCACAGGTAAGCGAAGGTGAGCAAATAACAGAACAATAGAAATCAAACAATGAATTACATGTAAATTATGCTAAAGTAAGTTATGGTAAGGTCAGGTAAGATAGGATAGGATAGAGTAAGCTAAAGTAAGCTAAAGTAAAGTAAAGTAAGGTAAGGTAAGGTAAGGTAAGGTAAGATAGGGTAAGGTTTGCTAAAGTAAGGTACGATGAGGTAGAGTAAGATAAGAAAAGTGAGGTCCAATAAGTAAAACTTCTGGAGATTTACGTTGCATTATACCACGGAATTTCCATTCCAGGTAACCGTTACAAACTGCCCACCTGGTATGCAGGAGTAGCTGACCTCCAGGTACGCCCGCAGCTCAAAGCAAGACTGTTTCGTGCTCGGAAAGGTCTTATGCGACACAATTACATCGCATATCTCCCGTCCCGAGCAGCGAGGAACCAAGACGTCCAGCACATCCTCCGAACACCCGAGGAATCCCATGTCCAGTTTCACACACTGACCCAAACGCATCCGACCGTAGAGAGCAGACTGGACGAGGATGACCTCACCTGGGCCACACCTCGCCTCGAAGCGATCGCCATCGCAGTAGGACTCCGGTTCACCTGGAAAACGATAGCAGTCTATTCGTGAGTGACCGACGAATAATGTATTTGACATCGCCTCTGAGTAGGTCTCCTGAAGAGGCGCTATATAAA